>JAIGNY010000765.1:817500-932500 GCA_020152595.1 Chiridota heheva | reverse complement strand
ATTTCACAATTTTTTGTCAATAACGTAAATGATGCGAAAAACAGGAAACGATAAGAATCATGTTGTGCAGCGACTACAATTAAAAATCTTCTTCCCCGGGCCAAGAACAATACTATTGCTAGTTCTATAACAACTGCCGTATATTAAGAATTACTGATTAGGTAAAGACTATTAACAATCATAACTTTATACGATGTTAGAATAATGTTCTATTCGGCTATGTAACGTAATTTAACATTATTACAACATTGTGTATAACGTTGCATGTTAGTAAATAAAATGTAAAATTTCTAAGAGGCGCAGCTGAACATTTTTTGTATAGTTTTTAAGGTATATAATGACTCAGACACCTACTTCAACAAACCTCCATCCTGGCTGTGAGATATCCCTACGATCTGAAAACAAATATCATTCTAAACCTGACCGTCATTGTTACATTGCTCCACTGAGAGTTTGTAGTCGTGCCCACCCGCCGTAGGGGCACTTTCCTCAAATTTTGCAGTGACCTACATGGTGCCTCAACTAAGTCAATTTCTTACCATTGAACTAATGCTGTAGCATACCTTTGTCCCCCTCTCGCCTTCCCAAATGAAGAACATGTTCCTACGCCTATGGATGAGCCTCGTTGAAAATATCGTACTTCATTGGTGATATAAACATCGCATTTATTTAAAAAATAAATAAACAAAAAAATAAATAAACAGGAATCTCGTATCAAAAATCATACACAAATTGCTTGACCCTCCGTCGGTAATTTCGCTACATAGTTAACACAATAACTGGTTTTTAAATGTCAATCGCCAGACGCACGCTCAGACTGGTTTGATCGTAGACAAACATATGTCATTTCAAAGTTGATCAATTATTCACCTTGATGAGTCTGAATCCTGAAGAGAGCGCACGTACATTAACTGCGCCAGAATGTACTAAAATCATTGTTTAACATCACTGAATCTATTTACAGATAGTTACTGTGTATCACATGACCGTTTATTGTTATGAAGAAATAAACCGAACTTTTGAGTTGAGGTAGGCCCATGTAAAACTATACCTAGTCTGGAAATACATAAATAGTCTCACCCAATTACACACAGTACACAACATGATTGCAATAGACATGATAGACAGCGTTTTTTCTTTCTTGAAAACAGTCACCCAACTTTCAGGTAAAAAAAGTTTGTTTTGTCGTATGCCTTTAGAAACTACCACGGGTCTGAGGGGAAATATGTTGTAAGCGAAGGAACGACTAAGTTTATAAGAAATATGAATAATGTCTGCCTGTCTCATTTTGGGCAAATTATATGTAACGATTTCCTCCTTCCTAGACATAGAACTTATACCTTAGAATGAGAATCATAGGTAAACAAGTTGGCATGCTAAACACATTACAAAGAAGCATGCTGACGTTTAAATTCCTGTGCTGTACAGAGAAGGTAACCTTTCTCATTCAGCTACAGACTGTGTTGGTTTTCTTTTTGATGTGTAGGATATCTGGCAGAGGCCAGACATTTTCAGACATAACTAGAAATTTATCGAAAGTGTCTGATTTCTCATCGACGTACCTTTCCTTTGACAAGAGATTAGCCAAATTGGCCCGAATGAAGTATCATTCGGGTCTTCCGTGAAAAGTAAAAAAATAAATGTTAAGTAAATGTTGCCGCTGATATAATCTTGTGGACTTATGCCTTTGTTAGTTCAACTTTAACTACTGATAATCCCTATAAGGGTGTTGTAGCAGATGTCACGAGGTCACGTGACTTTGTTTACATCGCCATTTTGTCGATCAAAACCACTGTTGTCTGCTGCACACTTAATTAGACTTACATATGTTTGATTATCTTTGTAAGATAATTATGTTGGAATCTTTCTGTGCCGTTGGTTGCACTAATAAATGTGTGCCGGGGAATAAAAAGACATTTTTTTTTATTTCCATCTGATTCTGATCGACGCGTTTGAAGTGGGTTTCTACTGTACGGCGGCTTTCAACCTACTTTTCAACCTTATACGCTAACGTTAAGATTTGCAGCGAGCACTTTATATCGGGTACGTAGGCTCGGGCAACAAACAATCAGATGGCGCTAACTTAAAAGTTAATTTTCGTATGCCCGGTGAAAATATAACTTACTTAAGGAAAACATGAAGAAAAATCAAAAGCGAGCAAAAAAATGCAATCAGTAAAATTCGCTGAACTGGTACTAGTAGGATAGCATGTAGTATGTTTGTTGTGTGAAACCCAACGAAGCCGCTGCCCTGCAAAATAGAGTCCAGGTGAGTTAGAGTCACGTGATAAAAATCTCTCTATTCTACATTATCCGATGATTCCACTGACCGACTGTAGGTATACAAGTATGTATTTTGATTTTGTTTATTTGATTAATGACCATTTGTGAACTGTATTGTTTGTTTCGATATTCATATATTAGATGCCAGTCTCAACGACAATTGCAGCAGCATGGCCTGGCAATCTATTTTTATGATCTTACTCATAGCAGGTAGGCCTAAGTGTTATAATTATATCTGGTAGGCCAATAGACTGTATATTATAGTAAATGAGCTAGATAAAACGATATTCACGATATAGACAGTTAACCGTATACACCTAACATTTTAGATTGAACACAAAGAATTATTCCCATGATCACATATACATACATTCCACATGATAGAGACATACCGGAAATGGTGAACAAGTGAACAAGTTTTTTTATTTTTTATTAAGTGCAAATGTGAACAATAGTCATCACACCAGAGGATAAGTAGTTCAGATGGGACAATCAGATGGTTCACTGCAGTTCAACAGGTACACAAGACCTAAAAATGAAATGGAATGGCAGAAATGGAAAGCTAAAACAAGGGAATATTAAACATCACACACCCAAAACAGTCCAACATTTATGCACCAAAATATGTGTTAACAATTGTAAAGGAAAATCCGGACTTTAATTGTCCTACGTATTGTTAAACGCATGTTTCTGAACACGAAAAGTTTCCTTTAAGAAGTCCCATGCATGGTGACTTTTCATTTCGATTTTAATCGTCCAATAATTACTAAACTGAAACACCAAAACAGTTAGTGGGATGTCGACCAGAATCTAGATTTTTGGGCTTTGGCATACCAATGTATCTGTATTTGGCATACCAATGTTGCCTGTACCTTAGGATTTCTTCTGTTAAAAACATGCATATTTTAGTGTCCTTTACAATCTGACAATAACAACACGTTTCGTATACTATCTGCATGTCAGTTTTCAGTTTCAGATTTAGTTTTCGTGTTGTAATTAGTTCAGTGGTAAAGCAATATGCATCTGTGTGAGAGAGGTTTATAAAAGGAACATTACTCTGAAGAAGCTATACTTCCACCATGTTATTCCATAAACAGGTTAAGGAAAGTTAAAGTTATGATTTATTTGTGTAGGAGCGACTAAAATATATAACATCGTTATATCACTTCTTCACATTCCTTAAGATGCGTATGTATTTAATTATGTGGTTTAAATACTATTGTGTAAGGTAGTAAAATATAATGCGCTAAAGTAATTGTACTTAACTAATTAAAGAAAGTTTTAATTTAATTGCAAAAATAAACCAATGACCAATAATAAGTCATTGATGTTGATGTACAAACAACAAAGGTAAACCATGGAGCTATTAGCTCCATGGGTAAACTAAATCCATTAATAACTTGTGTGCGATTCGTAGTTTGCACAAGTCATAACATCACGCATTATTACATATTTTATAGTACCGACCAATGAAATGCTATTTGAGACAGCATGGCCTCCCGCAAGTCGATCTGTGTCGTAATGGTGCCGCTCATACTTGGTAAGTTGTTATAAACAATATCTTCCTTTCATTACAAATCTTGTTTATATCAAAACGCAAATAATGCCTTACTTTGAATAGTTGAAACACTTAGATCAATTTTTATTGCATACATTAAAATTTAATAAGGTGACGATATGACGTCATCGCCAGAAAAGACATTTTTGTTAACTGATTCTCTTATTTTGTTCACATAAATAGTAACCCGTGTGACGTCACAATTCTGGGAATTTTATGAACCTAAACATGTCTACGCAATTAATGGAGAGCGGGATCGATATACAATGCAATGCGAAAGGTCATGGTACAACGATGGAGTTACTGTATAGCTCCATGGTACAACTAGATGGACTTGAAAAACAACAAGTTGCTGGTATCCATGAACTTTGGTGGTCAAAAGGCAGGCAGGGGCTCACAGATGAATTTGATATAACGGAAAAGGGAGACTTGTTGATCTATACTTTTTAAAAAGCAATTAAAGAAGGATGATGGGAAAGATACTAAAGGAAGGGTTGTTCATGTACACCCGGTAGGTGAGTAGTATCTGGGCATGTTCGCAAAACTGTTATCATTTTGCTTATTTTAAATTTGATTGTTATTTAGAAATGTCCATTAGGGGTTTATTATTATTGCTAACAATAGTGGGGAAAACCGTCAACGGAGCTTATGCTACTATTACATTTTCCGTCAACTTGGTATAAATGACAAGAACAAAGATGTCTCTCCGTACACTGTAAATCCACTGTTTAAATGAAGTGCTGTTTAAGAGTGGTTGTGTACGTATTTTAATCAGCACTGTGTAATTATTATCATGTTGCTTAAAATATGGGCTGTGGAAAATGTAATTGTTCATTGTAAATCAACAATGAATATAAATTGCCGCCAATTCGGTGCTTTAAGCAACTCTTGTGTTAAAAAAATCGAACACGCGTGGTTCAAAAGACCCAAACAACGATCAGTAAAATTTAGGTGATCATGCATTATGTGCGCGTTATAATATATATATATATATATATATATATATATATATATATATATATATATATATATATATATATATATATATATATATATATATATATATATATATATATATATATATATATATATATATATATATATATATATATATATATATATATATATATATATATATTTATATATATATGTATATATATATATATATATATATATATATATATATATGTATATATATATATATATATATATATATATATATATACATATATACATATATATATATATATATATATATATATATATATATATATATATATATGTATATATATATATATATATATATATATATATATATATATAAATATATATATATATATGTATATATATATAAATATATATACATATATATATATATATATATATATACATATATATATATACATATATATAAATATATATATATATATATATATAATATATATATAAATATATATATATATATATAAATATATATAAAAACAAAATAGGAAAATATCTCTAGCCAACATAATTTGTTATAAACCAAATATTTCGAAAACTCCTGTTTCCTTCTTTAATGGTGTTAAATCAAATGAAGCTAGAAGATAACAGCGATGATAGCTAGCACGTTAGCACATTTCACAGAGCGCCAAAAAACGTACGCGTAAAATAGTAGACGCAAAAGGGTAAAAGCGCGCAGAGTAAAAAATTGGCGCCAAAATGCGCTACGTCACGAAACCAACAGAAGGACTAATGAGACGAAGTGGAAGTGGAAACATTTCCCCTTAAATCAGAAAAAGGAGAAAGATAAGACCTTTATTAAGTCCATGGATGTGGCTCTTAGTTTTAATCATGAATTGCGGCAATTCAAACAACTTTCTATCTTCCGTGCCTCTAAATTTCCCCCTGATGAGAACCACCTTCAAATGTTCCAACTTATGTCTAGGCAAGTTGAAATGCCCTGCCACGGGATAACCCTCAATGTCACCGTCAAAATCGCGAATAGACTGCTTGTGGTTATTGAACCTCAATCGGAAAGAGGTTCCAGTCTCACCAATATAAGAAATTTTCGGACATCTCAAACACATCACGCAGTAAACCACATTTGAAGAATCACAGGAAAAAGATCTGGTCTGATCACGTGATTCCTCGGGAGAGATACCGTCTCATCCGTGACTATGTGCCTGCAGATTTGACAACGTGGCTTCCTGCAGGGTTTATTACCTCGCCCAGGCATCCTGCGCGATATGTTGGAACGTACCAACAGATTCCCAAGACTCGGCGGCTGCTTTAGTGCCACAACCGGTGGTGCAGAGAAATTCCTCCAATCTCTGGGGCCTGTTTCAATATCCCCCATGACGATTTAGTACACTTCAAGAGAGGCTGTATCTGTGTACTGTGCGAAACTACGAGGGGAATGCGTGCGGTCTTAGTCTAAATCCGATACTCCAAAAGCTCGCTGCGATTGACAGAATAAACTTAAAAAGGGCTATCCCTTGAAACTGTTAAGAAAACTCATGGACAAGGTTATTTCTGTCAATCGCATGTATGTATGACAATTTGAATGCTGACTTGCAAAATGAAGAATAGACTCCTATTTCAAGGGAACGTGGACAATATTTTAATCGCCTCGGTTACTAAATATGACTTTCATAAGAAATTTGATGTGATTTCAATCACCCGCTAGGTTAAAATGAACCTGGATTCATCTGCATGGCACTGCAGAGATGCATGTAGGGCCTAACGTTAGGCCTATACGGCAATAGTATGCAAATAGGCCAAGGCCTAGGCCCTAGTCAGATTTGTTAATATCCCAGGTTTATTTTAAGCTCGCGGGTGACTAAAATCACTATAATCATAAAAGTCATTAATAACCGAAGCGATTAAAATATTCTCCACTTACCCTTGAAATTGTTAACTGCTGATCCAGAGTTTTAAACACATTGTTTCTCTCATTGCTCAGCGTACCTCATTCCATGAAAGCACCCCCTCCCCCACACACACTCCACCATAAAAATAAATTTAAAAAAAGCCACCACTATTGTGAACAAATAGCACAACTGAGTTGGGTAAACAACAAAAGTGAACACATGTTGTGTAAAATGTTTTCCACAACTGGGTTGGTTAAATTGATTTTTCAACAGCTATTGTGTATAAATAGTACACAACTGCTGTTTAGAAACTTACACAACACTTGTTGTTTACTCTTTTACACAACAGTTGCTAGGTTTATACATCAGTTGTGTAATATTTATACAGTTGTTTAAAACTTTACACAACCGAAATAACAGTGTACGTACCATAAGGTATCCTTTATTTCAGTCTCCTCCCCGCTTTGTATATTTACAATTACATGTTGCACAGCATCACTAAAATCACCAAAGTCACCGTGCATCTTCTTTTGATGGTAATGAATACTATAGCACTTTATCTCCAAATTTCCCGTGACATGATTAACATCTTACACAAAATGTTCATACTTACACCTTCTCTTCTCGCATATACACTGCTCAAACTGCCTAAATCGCTCTTCCTGTCTTCCCACTTTTTGTAATGTTCTTCCAGCTTGTTCAGTTTGTACCAGCTTCTTAACCCCTTCTGATTGTTGCCATTGTGACTAACTCCCTCTTTTCACCACTACTCAGCTTTTTCATCCCAAAAGCTGCATTATGTTCCTAATATATTTCCTAAACATTTTATCCAGGTATACATCCTTAATGTTTTAACTTCATAACAGCTATTTACTAATAGGTTTTGTAAGAAACAGATCATGATCTGGAACTCAAAGTGCCTTTAACTGTGGAACACCCCATGCGCTGAGCAGATAAGGACAACCCCCTTTCTAAAGACGAAAGACCCATGCTTGGTGGAATCAAGGTGAGCAAACGAACACAAACGATCCACCTTATATTTTTCTAACCCACTCTGATCAAACTACTGAGAAAGTTCTGATTTAAATTACAAGTAAAATGAACTAATTAACGGTATAAGAAGATTATCTCTGAAATAAGAAATATTATACTTCAAGGGACCCCTTTACTTAATAATGAGATGAAACTTCCCCCTCACATTTTGCGAATCGTGATCCTTATTTGTCTAAAGTTATTTTGTTCCCTTCCCTTTTCCCCCTTTCCTTTCGTTCCCCTTCCACTATAAGCCTATGGCTACTGACAAAAACCGGTTTTAAGTTGAGCCTTTGAGTGAAGTTCCAGTTAGAAAAGCATCGTTAACCAAACAAACAATTTAATGTTTTAAAAACGTTTTCTGAACGTAACTTTCGTTTTAGAATTGTTGTTAAAACGTATTTGTGTGGCGGGTTTTGGTACGTCCAGAACACTTTTTCTGAGCGAGTACAGAAAACGAACTTAAAACTGTAAGTTAGCATTCAAATGAAAAGCGTTCAAAATGCATTTTGAGAACTTTTTTTTTTTTTTTTTTTTTGGCGAAGATGTCAAAGACCAACTTAAAACCTAACAAAAACATTTTCTCGACGTTTCACGTTTGCTGGGAACTCACTTTACCTCTCGACAAGAGAGTACGTTTTTGACAGTGGAGACTTTTTTTTCTGATAAATGCAAGGAAAAAATATTCAAGAAATGAAAATCTTCTTTTCTAGGCAATCTTTTTATTCTCGTCCTCTTCAAAATATTAGGGTCATTTGTCAAAATAGGAAGAAAAAAATAAGATAGTAGCACGTACACAACTTACTTCATTTGTGTGTTTCTAAACCAGAAGATTACATTGAGTTGTGCAATCTTTAAATGATGTAATAGGTTTCCTCAGTCATATAGGTGAAAGTTGTCATCATGTAAGTTTCAGACACCGCACATATTATTTGTGCAAAGATGACTCTTTGGAAAATCTTTAACAGCTAACTTTGAAAAGGCTGAGTAAGTTTCTTCTTGATAACTTTCTTTTCGGTCGTGGCTCTAAAGCCATGACCAGTCTAGTAATGCTGAGTACATGCTGATAATCCGCCATCTTTGATACACTAATTTGCACATTTTAGAATGATTACAAACGTTTGTAAATCAAACTAATGATTTTGATAAATTGTGAAAAATGTGAAATTTAATACAGCATGATTATTTTTTGAAGAGGACAGTAGGAATCTGAAAGAAGTATAAAATCATTACAAATATAATGGCATTCTATTGACAGTCCAATTTACAATGTGTTGGGCACTACTTAATTATAGAAAAAGGTGAACAAAATATGTGTTGTCAGGTTCCGGTAGTATGCATTGTAATATAATTCGACGAACTGCGAAAATTAAACTCCTGGATTGACGTATACTTGAATGCGTCAAATTATTATATTCTTTGGGACTGCATAGAACCTGATAGAACTGAAGGACTGGCAGGAAGTGGCTTAAGTATGAAGTAATGGGGATACTCTGGAGTGAAATTGTATTCGCTTCAAGTGCCAAAACACTTTGCTCATTTGGCCAAACCAAAATCGTATAATCGCAAATTGCCAATTTGCTAATAGGGCATCTTTATTCTAAACAATAAGTGGTAATGTAATTTCTGTGCACCATTGATTAATCTCCATCCTATTAGGTTTCTTGGCATTGCGTTGATTTTAATGACTTTATCAATGAATGAAACATTGATGGGCAAGTGAGTCAATGAACGAAAGGAATCCCAGGCAAAACAGCATCACTGGGTAAATATAAGGGTTGGGTGAACTTTCCTTCCCCCCTTCCACCTTTGCAAAAGCTTCCTACACCCTTTTTACATTCTCTCAAAGCAAACTGAGAAAGGTTGTGGGTTTAAAAAAATAAAAAAACCTTCATGGTTTGTCAACATTGTCGAGCTAATCAAACTTTTTCAAATGAATAAAGATTGAAGAAAACTGCCCTCCTTACTTAAAAGGCTAAAGTTGTATACCACAGGCAGTGGTGCCAACACAGGGGAAAACGTTCTATTAGGTGCTTCCTCCACACATGTTAACATTCTGCCAGAACCAACACACAAGTTTACAACCATCTGGTTGTATTTCAAGTGTAAAGATGGATGAAATGAGAGTATGCACGGTTCTGAAACCTGAATGACAAATTTTTATTCCATTTCACAGAAACCACTCTGAACGAATGAGGTGCCAGTGTCCACAAAGCAGGGAGTCAAGAGCCCATGATGACTTAATACCTGACAAAGTGGAGGGGAAGGGGGGGGGGTCTTTCCCCAACCGCACCTCTTGGGATGACCTATAAGTATTTTGATAACTTTGAATAACTATTTGCACACTAAGATTACCGTACATGGCAAGCTTGGAGAGACTGACAGAGGATTGCAGTGAGTTACTGACAAATGACCTTAGCGGTCTAATATGATCGCCTGAACATTTGAAATGAAAATTTCCACTTACACATTAAACCCAGAAGTACAAGAATTATTCATGTCTATTATCAACGTGAATTATTTGTTTTCTTAATTAAGAAATGATTGCATTAAAAAAAATGGATCTCTAGTCATTGTATTCTTGCATTCAGTGTTAGTGAGTGGGATAGAGGGATTCCCCTCTTTTATTATATATTCCCCAAATTTACAACCGAAGAAATTTGCTATTGGTTTAGCACATGATATGTAAACCTTGGCTAGGTTGGATCATAAAACCGACAATTCTAGGAATCATGCAAAAGAATTATTCTGGGTAATGAAACTTTGATGACGTAAGCAGAAGATGCAATCAGATCCAAGTAAATTGGAGCACAAATTTTCTCTCAAATAACAGAAAATGCAGCACATATGCCTGAATCCCATTTCTTTTTTTGTACATTGTGTGAATTTTACCCAGCCGGTACCCAATTGCTTACTTTTACAAGAAAAGACCACCCACAACACAGAATTCATTTTTGAAAATGTAGGTCCTTTTTTTGAAATGTTTATGAAAAACTGAATGTCTACAATCATGGTCAAACAAAATTCTCAACAATTGTAAGCACTACCCCTCCCCCCCCCCCCACACACACACACACCATCACATTGCTCTCCATCCCTTTAATTGTTTACTTTGAAAACAAAAAACAATAAAATGTGACTTTCAATCAATATTGACCAATCAGAGTGCAGATTAGATACCGACTACTTTTACCCACAACTGTAGTTACTGGCCAGCACACAGCTATCTACTCTCTTTTTCCAAACAAAAATTCTTTCCAGTTCTGTAAAAATCCACGATTGCGACTACTGAGAACAGCAGCTTGCTTGGGATCCGGTGCTAAGACTTTTCTTTCTCTGTACGTCCAATTATGAGAGATAAGCCACAACTGGTGAAGAAGCAGTGAGAGTACTGTCAAACTTGATCCAAGAACATAAAGTGCCCCTACAAATACAACTGCAGTGCTGTGAAGAGAAAAAGATAAAACAAACATATTGAAAGGTAAATATGGACAGGTATCAATCATATATTCATCAGAAAGTGTTTTCCTTTTTGAATAGAATAGTTTTTGGATTATAAAAACGCACCCGTAGTTATGAGTTATGAATACTCAAAACTTAAAGAATTTGTTATGTATGCCGAAGTATGAAAGAGAAGACAACTCCAAATCTTATACAGTAATTCTTTAAATTTCGAAAATTATATCAAACTGTTTTCTCCTGCCAAATTTTGATTCAGGGTATGATGAAGATTAAAAGACTCTTTGTCCTATTCAAGTAAAGCTAAATCCATTAGCGCCATTAGGCTCACAGAGCCGGCGGTTATCCCTGGTTTCCATGGCACAAGTGGATGCTTCAAAGCATCATTGTGGATAATTGAAATACAAGGGATAAAGATAAGAATTAGGTCTGCCTACTGTATATAAGCAGTATATCACAAATTTACAATTTGATATCTACATATTAAGGCCTGAAAAATTCAACAAGCTATGAACTAGTTAATTTCCATTTTAAAATTTATATATTAAAGGATTAGTTCAGGGGTCAAGCAAGTCCATCCTTTATGAAAGAGGACGTAAAAAGAAACAAAATGGTGAGAAAAGCGTTCACAAATCTTATTCTGTTAAGGAGATATTCAAGTTTAAAGTCCTTTGCATAGAAACGACTGAAATCAGACTAGTTGTGATGTCATAGCCTCAGATTCTGCAGTCTTGATGTACTCTATCATATTTTGTCCGATTTTGTGGCTTACAAACAATGGGATATGTCCAATAAGTAGAAAAACTGAATTTAGGAAGGGTATTTATAATATACCACCTGAAGAAAGTTCAACAAAAAATAATTCAAATAGTGAAAAATTAGAAAAACTTTCTTTAAAATACAGTGATACCAAACTTAAAACTTAAATATCTCCTTAACGGAATACAATTTTTGAATGCTTTCTTCACCATGTTGTTTCTTTTGAAGTCCTCTGTCATATCAGATAGACATGCTTGACCCCTGAACTAATCCTTTAAGGCCTGGAAAATTTAACTAGCCAATTTCTAACAGATTTTGGTGGGAACTGTTGCTAATTTTGTGATATTTTGCATACATTTCTAAGCAGTTTATATAGTGTTTCCTCTGCCTGTCCATACAGTATATCTTTAAAAATTAACTTTTACTTTGCAGTTGCTGAAATGTAAGCTTTGTGGGAACATTTTGACATGTACTGGTACTCAGAGGTTGCATTATAATTTTTTGTCCGGTGTATTTGATTACGACAAGCCCTTGATATTTGGCGTATTTTGTCAATTTGCCGTCATATGTACACTGGGAACTCTGTAATGTACACCACAATGCGCGCTAGCGAAGCACACACACCTGCCTGCCTCACTAAAGTGAACGTAAATTATGCCTAAAATACCAAAAATATCAAAAAATCAGACTTATTATCATAAAAAAATTTTAAGAAAAAGTTCTTACCCAATCCTTGTATGATGTTGATTGTTGAATCATGAAATTTGGGTTAACAGTCCAAAATAAAATAGTAAAATAGTTTTGTTGATCATATCCGAACTTTTATGAAGTTTTCGTGAACTTTGACCAATTGTCAACGATAATATACTATCAAGATCTAGAACACACCTACTTCTTTACAGTATAGTAACTTGACTTGCAGATTGTGATCAATTCACAGATACATGATCAACACAATACAGGAGGAAAGTAAAATATTAGCTCATAATATCTTTGACAATTGACAGCCTGCATTCAAAACAACATCAAAACATTCAAATACAGTGCAGTGTACATGTACTGACTATATACTAGCCTTTAGGCCCTATGTGTTTATGTACAGTACTTGTACGGACATGTTGAATCATTTGACCATTAATAGTCTCATTGTTGTGTCATTTTTTCTTTTAGTCATTTTTTCTTTTATTTCCAGAGTAATTCAAAATTATTTGTGTGTGAAATAAAACTTTTAATTGCATCAGAGGTAAGATTTACATTTAAGTTAATGAAAAACTGGCGTAAAATTTCACATGCTATATCTCAATTTTACGATGCAGGTACAACATGTGTCGTAAGAAATTTCAGCCATAGCTTAATATAGGACAAATCTGTCGTTAACGCGAGACCTGTTGATACTGCAATGCCATTTAATCTGCTGTGTATTTCTCTTTTTTGCTAGTTTCTACACAAATAAAATAGATTAATTGTTGCACCATTGATGTGTAAATGCAATGACAATAAATATTGCCAGGGGTTACAGATGTCCTCACCTTCTTCTTTCAAAAACATCAAAGTTTTCAGAGACAATGCCATACTGCGATGAAAAGAGGATGATAATAGATCTGAAAGAGCCCCACCATGAGCCAATCACAAACAAGATCAGGCACAAGATGAAAGACAAGTGATTGTCTCTTCCGATGCAACAGTCAACCCTACAAAGAAGGAAAGAGCAATTTATATAAAATTAGGGCATTCAGGATATGGATGCTATCATATAGTACTCTTCAGCAACAAAAACTTAATAGTGATATATCATTACATATGATGATATTAATCTAAGAACACTGCTCACATATAATTTATTAAGATTTGAATTTTGTTTAAAGTTCCGTGTTGGTACATGTACATGGAAGACAAAACAAATCATATGAGATCAGATGTGCAGCAAATATGCTCTATAATTTTGAAACTTTTGGAATGTTTCTGAAATTGTTTTACAAATGTTCTTTTAATTTGCACTGAACAAAGTAAACCACTAAGAGCAGTGTTCCACAAAACATACGTCCGGTTGTCGGGACAACCAAAAATCTTATCCAGGCAACCATGATATTTACTTGACCTGCCCAGAATGAAAACTTGGTTTTCAGTCAAATTTGCATTTCAAATATTTCCACAGGTAATATTATTTACTTTTAAAGACCAGTGGTGTAGGCAGCATAAAAAATTGAGGGGGTCCTAATAGGTCCTAGACCCCTCTTAAAACAAAGTGTTCAAATTTAGCCCATTTCTATGGACAATTTTGTTTTTTAAAGGAAAAATTGATATGAACAACAAAGATAATCCCAATTTTTGAAATTTCCTTAAAAAAGTGTGTGTGTGTTGGGAAGGGGGATGGGGAGGGGGGAGGGTTACACCACTGTTCAGATGATTTTAAAATACATGGCTTAATGGATTAGTTCAGGGGTCAAGCAGGTTTATCTTATTAAGAAAGAGGACTTTCAGAGATATAAAAATGGTGAAGAAACTCTTCAATATCTTATTCCGTTAAGGAGATATTTAAGTTTAAAGCTCTGTCTTATCTTTGTGAAAAAGACTGGTGTAGTAAGTCTACTATGGAAACTAGACATCTTCATCCTCACATTCTTAACAATTGAACACACAATGTATTTTAATAGTACAAATACTATCACGAACATTTATAACATTAACTCACGTCAATGTCGGCCTTTGATAACTTGTGGTGCACTGGCGCATTTGAACAATTGTTGATTATTTGAAAGAAAATTTTTTAACTTAAACTTTTTTCCCTCACACTTTCTACAAGTGGTAAATTATAATTACCCATACCAGATTCTGTTTTACTACTTTCCTGACATATCCAATGGTTTTTGAGCCTCAAAACCGCAGGGAAAAATATGATAAAATTCATAAAGATTTTTAGGAATCTGAGATTGTGATGTCACAACTAGTATGATTTCAGTCATTTTTCTAGAAATGATACCAAACTTAAATATCTCCTTAACAAAATGATATTTTTGAATGCTTTCTTTCTTCACTATTTTGTTTCTTTTAAAGTCCTCTTTCATATACAATGGACATGCTTGATCACTGAACTAATTCTTTAAAAGTAGAAGGAAATATTTTCTTTTCCCTTACCATACGCAATGATGGTCCAATCGATAAACACATGTTCCACATATCCGACAATGGCCAGCTCGTGGAGGTTTTTCAAGGTCACAAATTGAGCACCAGTTAGAAGAGGACTTAGTTTGAACATCTAAAGATATACTGGAGTCCAGAACAGAGTGCTGAAGATCATCTTTGGTCAAACCACTTTCATATGAAGCACTGATTCTTTTCTTAGAGTTTTGGGTAATTTCTTGGTGGTCCCTTTCTGTTCTTTTAGGGCCTTTTCTTGATAATTCATTGTGTGATCCAATATAACCTGGTCCCAACTTGGTGAAGAAAAACGCAAGAAGGAAAGCACTGAAGAAAAGTGTTAAAGCTGCAAACTCCTCTGAGGATATTAGGTAATCGGAAACTAGAATGAAAAACATGGCTGCGTACATGGTAAAGAAAGACATCAAGGCCCAACTCATGAAAAACTGAGTCCGTTTTTTATATCTTAAAACTTTTCTGTAATAGAAGAATACACAAAACGGAACCAAAATAAGGCTTGTAAATGAGGCCAATGGATGGAGGGCAGATATGTAAATACTCAGAGGAACGATGACGATTGGTGGTAGAACTGTAGTATCGAACAAATCGTCAATCCGTCTTGCTCCTCCTCCATAAATGGTTGGGATGCGGAGTCTATCAAGGATATCCTCTGTGAGTCTGTGGGTGTGGTCTCCATCTACTGCCTCTCCTTTGAATAATCTGGTGATATAGAAATAAAACATATTTTCTTTTGAATTTTAAGAATATATAGGCCCATTAATCCACATTTTTTTCAAATACATTAATTTACCAGTGGAGTTACAGTACAGCATGACTTCAAGATTGTGCACAGAAATTAAGAAATGTATCAGTGCTGTAGATCTCTGAACTGTGTATGCCTTCCTTTACATTTGTACCCAACTTTACCCATAAATAAATAAGTTTCTACCCATAGGCAGAAACAAAGGGTGATTTTTCTTTTTTCAAATGTGGTTTTTTTTCTTCATATAAAGACAAATATGGGTAGGCCTTACTGGTCAGGGTTATGCACTGTCAATTGTGTGACTCACCCCTACACCCCCAGACAAGGTGAGTCATTGCAGCAAGGCAAAGGACCAAAACATGAACACTGATGCACCCCTCAGTCAATTAGGTGACTGACATTTATTTTCAAATGACTCACCACAAATGACTCCCCTCTGTACAAAGTGAATAAGTCTGAAGTACATGTAAAGTGACTCACCGCAGAGTCACTCTGGTGACTGACAATTTGGTACATTGACACACATGTGAGTTACCATTTCATATGTCAATGACTCACATTTGACTACACTGCTGCGGGTAGTAGGGGTGAGTCATACAACTGACAAGTGCATTAGAAGGGTTGGACTCCCAAGTTTAGATCAGCTTCTGTGTACCAATCTTATTGATTCAATTTAAAAAGTTGGTTTGGTTTGTTGATGTTTAACGGCATGCACCGCAACAGCTAGTCAAATGTGCCAACAGGGTGTACATAATGGTGTAAGAGTAAAGGATAGTGAGGAAATGGCAGGTTTGTAAGGGATATAACGGGGAAAAGCTGAATGTAGGACAAAAATTTAGGTGAAAAGAAAGGGGTGTCTAAGGTTATGTGTAGAAGGGGAGGAGATTATATGTGGTGGAAAAGGCTGTTGTTGCGGAGGAAGTTGATGATGTCTAAGAAAAAATTGTTTTCGAATAGGTCCGAGATTAAAGGGAGAAGAGATCTGGAGTTATGGTATAGGAGACAGGTTAAAAAAATATGCTTGATAGAGAGATCGCTGTTGCAAGTGGGGCAGAGAGGGGCAGGGGAGCCGGATAAGAGATGGGAGTGAGTAAGAGAGGAGTGGCCGAGGAGAATGCGGGTGACAATGTCTTCCCTGCGGTTGTGACTATGCAGAGGGGTGTTGGTCCCGACTTTGGGTTTGATGGTATAAAGTTTATTACTCTTTCCATAATTCCATCTGTTTTGCCAGGTTTTGTTGATGTAGTTGGAGATGGAGAGACGAAGGTCTGAGTGTGAAATAGGAAAAGGAAAGATGTTATTTGACAGAGCTTTGATGGCGGCTTTGTCGGCTCTCTCGTTGCCGGGCCAACGTGGTTGGGAATCCGGAAAAAAAGAGAATTTTCTTTCCAAGGGAGGAAAGAGTGTGGAGTTTGTTGAGGATTTGTAGAATGATAGGGTTGGGCCAGAGCATGTTGAGGATGCCAGTGAGGATAGATTTAAAAGTCAGAGAAGATGACAATACTGAGGCGGAAAGAAAGTTTTATGAAGTTTAAGGCTAGGAGAATGACCTTCGCCTCGGCAGAGTAGATAGAAGTGCCATAGGGTAACCTTGACGAGAGGTTGAGGTCAGGACAGGCAGCAGCGGCTGCAGAGGAGCCTTCCCATAAGGAGCTATCGGTGAAGAGAAAGGAGTAGTCATGGAAATGTCTACTGAGTTGACAGTATTTGGAGTGGAAGAAAGCTGTTTCATGGAGAGCTTTCGTGAAGGAAGAAAGACCAAGGTAAACATTGGGAGGGGGGGGGGTAGTCCAGGTGGGTGTAGGTGGGATGGTGTGTTTGGCAATTGAGAAAATGTTGATGTTGGCTTTGGAGAAATGGGAGTGCATCTGGATCCCGAAAGGTGGGGGGATGCGTTTGTTAAGATTGAAAAGGTTGGTGAAGAAAGGAGAGCGGATGGAATGGAAGCAGGGGTTGCTCGGATCGGTGAGGATGCAGAGAGCAAAGGACAGGCCGGCCTTCATGTTAAGGAGTGCCAGAGAATGGAGTGATGATTGATGGCTTGTCACAAAATTTTAAATTTGTTACATAAATGTCTTAAATGTCACATATTTTTTGGCACCTTTTGCACAGTGTCACATCAGTTTTTCCTTTGTCACATTTGACTGGCATAGATTCACACGTCATGACCAGTTGACCAGTGATACTCATAGAAAGGATCATTTGGTTATGTCTGTTTAATGAAAAATGGATCACTACTAAAATGCATCATCAAATTACCAATGAGTGTGAGTGAAGCAGTAAAACATGTCACAAAATGTCAAACAATTTTTTAATACATCTGCTTACATCACATTTGGTCACAAAATGTCACCATGTCATGGATGCTCCATTCTCTGAAGTGCACATTCCAGGTGCGTAGCTAGATTTTATTCCCGGAGGTAAAAAGATGTTCAATTTTGTGAATCATCAGTATGTAGGATTGTGCTACTGTACATGTGTCTTTGACAGTCATACAAGCTTCTTTTTTTGATGAAGTACAGTTCTCCAATTGGAGTATAAACATACTGTAAACACAATGTGTTTTCTGTGTGAGGTAAAAAAAGTGTAGTCTATATACATGGAGCAAGTATCAGGGTGCATTTTGTGCAACAAGGTCCGAAGATCTTTGGCATGGCGTTGACTTCTTTTCGACATTTTCAACAAGCTTTTCTTGGTGTACTGGTGTGAAGAAAAGTACAAACTTGTAGTACAGTTTTCTTAATTTCTTTCTCAAACACTACACACAGCAGTTATTTACCTAAATATATATCGCAGAATGTACATATATTGTAAAACTAAATAACTTTGAAACAATCACACTTACTGTAAAAACACTTTTAACTCCTGCTAGATTACATTAACATAACATAACATAACAAGATTACAGGCTAAGAAGGGTTAGTTACCCCATGAAATGCCCAAACTATCATCACCACCACCACAAAAAAATTGTGAACAGATTTGGAGCTACTGTAACTACCCACTCAGGCTACCCAATAAGACTAATGATGCAATGACAGCCATTATAAAAGAGGTAGAATGCACGTAGGAAGGGCGCAATAAATTGTGTTTGTTTCTTCTTTGCTATAAATAGTTTTGTGTATTCCTGTATCAGTGATTTATATAAATGATAAATAGAATATACTGTCAAGAACTAATGTATATTCATTAGTCGTATTGTTAGCCAATCATGTTTTTTTAAACCCTAAAGTTGAACACACAAAGTTCCTGGGTATAACTCTAGACCCCAAGCTCTTCTACATTACAAGCAACACATCACCAACCTGAAACAGAAATGCAACAGCTCCCTCGACCTTCTCCGCCCCCTCTCCAACACCACTTGGGGTGCAAACCACCATGCTCTCCTCAAAATCTTTAGGCTCACCATTCGTGCCAAGCTTAACTATGGCAATATTGTCTACTGTGTCGCTCACACCTCAACCACATCCAATATAAAGCCCTCAGGCTTTGTCTAGGTGCCTACAGGACCTCCCCTAACACCAGCCTTCATGTTGAAGCCAACGAACCCCCTCTCTGCTACAGTGTAGAAAGCATAGCCTCTCCTATGCTTTTAGAGTCCTCACCAACACTCAGAACCCTGTTTACCCCAATTTCTCCACCCTCTTTGATAGGACTAAAACCCTATCCCCTCCCTTTAACTTACGCATTAAATCAGACCTCCTCCACCTCGGCATCAACCCCACCACTCTTGGCATCTTCTCCTGACCCACTTTTCCTCCTTGGGCCAACCCCTCCCTTCTATCCACCTGGGCCTCTCCACTCATCACAAAACCCAAACCCACCCTAACCTCTTCATCAATCTCCACAACCAAATCAAAGACTGACTCTCAAACTACACCTTCATCTATACTGATGGCTCCAAGGAAGGTGACAAGACAGGTGCTGCTGCCGTCATCCAAGACATCTTTTCAGCTGAGGCAAAAGCCATCCTCCTCGCCCTCAACTTTATTGAGTACTCTCCCCTCAGCCACTTTGCCATCTTCTCCGACTCCAAGGCTGTTCTTACTTCTTTACTCAATCTTAAATGGGACAACTTCACATCCCACCTCCTCATCCGGAAACTCCTTTCGCCCACCCTCTGCAGGAAAAGTATTATTTTCTTCTGGATACCCAGCCATGTTGGCATCCCTGGCAATGACAGGGCTGGTGCAGCTGCTAAGCTTGCCCTCAACCTCCCCCTACCCCATTTCCCCAAACCCTTTCTGACATCAAACTGCTTATTGCTTCCCTTGTTCGTGACCGCTGGCAAACCTCATGGGACTCCCAAATTGATAACAAACTCCATGTCATCCAGCCCACCATTCTGATCAAACCAACCATCAACAACCTCTCTCCTGTCGACAACGTTCATCTTACCCGTTTTAGAATTAGTCACACCCACCTCACTCATTCCCACCTCCTTATTGACTCCCCCCAACCCCTCTGCAACAATTGCCATTGCACCCTCACAGTCCATCACGTTCTCCTGTACAACGATCCCCTGTACAACCTTCCCAGAGCTTCCCTCGCTCCCCACAACTCAATTCCCAACTTCTTCCAGGAAAACCCTCCGGATGAAATTATCTCCTTCCTTCATCATGCTTCCCTCTACAACCATATTTAGTCCCCCACTCCCACCCTCCTCTCTCTACTTTGTTTTTTTCACCCATGCACCTCCTCTCTCGATACCAGCTTTCTGACTTTTTATTCTTGTATTTCTCTCATTCTCCCCACGTTTTCTTTCCTTCCTACCTCTAGAATGATCTGACCTCTCAGGCACAATTTGACCCTCATTGTTGTGGTGCCATTAAGCCCTCATCAAACAAACAAACAAACTTTTAAAATTACAAGCAAGTTTTGTCACCACAGAAAGCATTGTAGAAGCAAAATAATCATTTTACTTCCTCCAGGGTGCATTCCATGTAAAACCTAGGCCAGAGGTACAATAAGGCCTTTGCTTTCATACGCCAAGCCACCTAAGGCCAAAGCTCTCTGTTGATTGACCACTGCAACCCCTTTCTGTTGAATAACTGTCAAATAATTCATTATTTCTACAAGTACACTCATTGAAATAATTTTTCAAAAACCCTGACGTAGTATGGAAGAAGGGAACCTCCGGCAACAGTGTGTAGAGTAAAAATGTGGTAAGGGTTTGTTTATTTTAAAAAATAGGACTTTTTCACATACGATGCGAAAATCGCAATTGCCTTGTTTGTGTATTATAACATTTAGATTCTTGGATAAGAACACGTTATTATTACTGTATAAGTCGTTCGTTCGACCAGTTATTGAATAATGGTATTCCTTCATGGGCTCCTTCTTTTATAAAGGATGTAAATGATATTGAAGCAGTTCAAAGAAGAGGTACCAAATTGATACCAGCTTTTAAGGGTTTGGCATATGAAGCGCGATTTGAAAGATTAAATTTACCATGTTTGGCATACATGTACAGTACAGGAAAAGTAGAGGGGGCATGATTTTTATATTTAAGTATTTGACTGATGAAATTGTTACTAACATAGGCCTACTTACTCTCCATTTTTTCTTGTTACTGGTTCAAGCACCCATGGACATTTGTTTTAAATTACTAAGACTTAATTCTTCTGCTACTGTAATGCTAACCTTAGTGCTACTGCTAGACATAATTTTGTTTTTCTTCTCAGAGTGATTGATGTAATCTGGAATCAGTTCTAAGCTCTCCATCTCTTTATTGTTTCAAGGTCAAGACTAGTCATTTACTGGAAATCTCAACCTGGACTTTACAACTAACGTTACAGAGTCAATGTGATGTGAGAAGCGATGAAATGGCTAAAGAATGATGATGATAATATGCCCCTGCCCTGTGATGCCCCTCGCCCTGCCCCATGATAACCCTCGCCCTGCCCCGTGATAACCCTCGCCCTGCCCCGTGATAACCCTGCCCCGTGATGCCCCTCCCCTGCCCCATGATGCCCCTCCCCTGCCCCATGATGCCCCTCCCCTGTCCTGTGATGCCCCTCTCCCTGCCCCATGATGCCCCTACCCTGCCCCGTAATGCCCCTCCCCATGCCCCTCCCCGTCCCCGATGCCCCTCTTCCTGCCCCGTGATCCCCCTCCCCCTCCCCTGAATTCAATCCCAATAATTTTCAACTGTCATCACCCCTCTGTACACATAGTTTTTTGCAATTGCCATAACATTGGCCACAATAATGCTATTTACATTTTATTCTGAATTTGTCTTAGCCTTACTCCTTACTATCATTTGTGGCCAATGTCATCCTCCCGGAACTAAGTAACGTTAACAAATTAAACTTCATAATATTATTCGCATACCAGTTAAACGAAAAAGTCATACCGATCAACTACAGTGTCAAGTTCCTCACAATCACAGAATAATGCCAACAAATGGCTTTTCTGACCATTGTTGTTAATAAATTCACAGCAACAAAGCGGTTCGTCTTCAATATCGGGTAAGCTCATCCTGCTGTCACCGAGTGGAAAATTGACAAATTACAATGTTACAAACAGTGCTAAAGCTGGAACTTTGGAGGACTCGGCGCAAAGCTTAACGCATGATCTTGAATATGTTTTCTCGCTTCCAATTTGACGACATCACAAACCAAAATGGTGACAGTTTATAGACTTACTGCTCAGGAGGCAGGGGGAGGGGAGAAGGGAGCTTCCATATATGAGGTATATGCATATGTGCCGCCCGAGCAGGTGCCTTTTTTGCACCATTCTTGTAGTGCAGGTGTCTTTTTTTTTTACTATTCTATATTTAAAAAGAAAATTGTACCTATATAATTGTTTTATTTAAAAATTTTAGTAAAAAGGAAATTGTCCCTTTTTTTTTATATCATTTTCGTAGTGTAGGTCCCAAAAAATGAGGTTTTACCGTGTTAATTTTGTACTGCTGGTCCATTTTTACAAAGTTTCGTTGAATACTCATACGGCATGTATAAAAATTGACTTTTTCATATACTGCGGGTATCAAAATTGTAAAATTTCATACTGCAGCTACAAAAACATCTGTCATACTGCGGGTATGTTTTTCGGCTGGTGGGCTGCACACCCCTACCACTCTCAGTATAAAGTGACCCCCACCCCCCTTTTCCCCCTCCCCTCCCCTCCCCTTTTGGTGCTTAGTACATGCTATCGAATTAAAAGATGGAGCCAGGGGATTCATCCCCGCAATAATATTAGGTGAACATGTGTTATCACGTTACACAACTTAATTAGCCCCAATATTGCTGTAACATGTCACTTGACTCCCAAATAATTTTAACGCTCTGCAGCCGAATGAAACCAACTTGTATTGACGAGTCATCCAAATCACGATTTTCCCCATTGAGTGTAACCATATTAAACGAATTGTAAAAGTCTTTAATTTCATTTTTTAAACTGTAGCTTCGATTTTTCTCTTTTCCTAATAACATGTTATGTAACTATTGATATTCAATAGGTAATATTTTTGTGATGTATATTTTTAATCTTATTATTGTTATCTTATTATATTTGTATTATTGTTAGAATGCTGTGAACAGGGGCGGACTGGCCAAAATCATTCCACCGATCCAGGTGCTGGACGGGGCCATTTCCCACATATCCTCTTGTGAAAAAGAATATGCCGTATAGAGACGACTAAGAAAATCATGCCATGACATAAACCATTAGTGTTTTCCTGATTAGCACATTCGTCAAGATCTTTCTTGATGCTAACAAGTAAAAATCTACGGGGCTATTAAAATGCCATACTTTTTCAACTACTAGATAAGTTTATTACAGTATATTGCTAACATATCGGTACCGGCCGAAGAGCTATATGGTACTTACACAATAACGTATATTCAAATATCTCATTCCAAAACAACCGGCCATTACGCCATTCCTTCATTCGGCTAGTTAGCGACTGTAGTTGCACCCTTTTGGTTGGGAACAAAGGATCAGTTGAACTTAACGTTAGACTCATTTCATTTTCAGATATTTGGTAAGTATGAAGTTAATCTATGAGTGCTGTATCGTATTTTATTAAAACATATCAACTTAGGCCATATATCAATCTCAAAGTATTAATGAATTTATGTTACTGATAAAATAAACTGCGCACATGGGTTTCGCGAATTTTAGATTATTAGTTTATACTCGGTGTAAAGTGGTTTGATACACAGAAAAGTGTCATTACATGAGCTTAGTTTGAGGACGAGCGTAGTGTCCCTACAGTCTGCTGGGGTTGATGACGGTGGACCTCTGCCTTCTGATTGTTGGGCAGCCATTTTCACTCAAAATTTATTTGTTGACATTTTGTATTCGGTCGATTCATCAAAACAAAAGCAAATATTAAATAAAGACTGTTTAATAGTGTTACAGTATAAGGCCTAAGAGCAAACACAAGCAGTGACATTTTGAAGCAGTACCATACAGTCTAAATTGAAGCAATCACAGTCAAAAGTGACATCACCCTGATCACTTCCCTTACAAAAAACAAAAGTTCCAGATATGGGCCAGATATCAATTCCAGATCTTGGCCAGCTCTGGGATTTATGCACTTGTCGGTTGTATGACTCACCCCTACTACCCCAGCAATGTCAGTCAAAGGTGAGTCATTGACATATGAAAAAGTGACTCACATGTGTGTCATTGTACCAAATTGTCAGTCACCAGAGTGACTCAGGGGTGAGTCAATTTACTTCAGACCCATTGACTTTGAACGTAGGTTAGTGATTTTGGGTAAGTCATTTGCACAAGAAATGTCAGTCACTTTAAAGTGACTGAGGGGTGAGTCAATATACATGTTTTGACCATCCACTTTGGTGCAATGACTCACCTTGTCCGGGGGTGTAGGGGTGAGTTAACAATTGACAAGTGCATTATATCAAATCCAGATCTGGCCAGATAAAGAATTGGGCAGATACATATATAAATTCAAGCTTGATCTGGCCAGATCAAACTTGATCTGGAATTTTCAGATCTGGATATTATATCTGGCACAGATCAAGTTTGAATTTGTATCTACCCAATTCTTAATCTGGGCTTGATTAAATCCCAGATCTGGAATTTATATCTGGCCCAGATCTGGAAATTCTAGATCAAGTTTGATCTGAGCCAGGTTTGAGTTTGATCTAGATCTAGGAATTCTATCTGGGATTTATATCTAGCCCAGATCTGGGAATTAAATCTGCCACAAATCTTAATTCTCCTAAATATCAGAGCCTGTCACTAATATGTGGTTTTGGTGAGCCAGCTCTAAATTACAAGAAAGTCTTTTATTTGTACAAAATGCCTAATCCTAACTGAATGAGACCCTTTAACATTTGATACATTATAAAAATTGAGTATGAGCTTTGTTTTCCACTTTTTAGTTTCATTATGAGAACAAGAATTCCCCTGCAAAATTCAAACCAAATGTTTGAAACCAAATATTTAAGCAATTAAGCCACAGGATTAAGTAAATACATACTAGACTGATTGTATAAATCTGAAAAATAGAAATATTAATGCAGTTATCAATCTCTATTTCTGCATGGACATTTATTGGTGTCTATTATTGTGACTCCGCCCATCACATTTTTAATATTTTATTAGTACTGTAGATGCTTAAGAAAGCACTTCAGTCAATACAGAGTCACACAAGAGGACTGAGCCTTCATTTCTTTACGCCAAATCACATTTAAACTAATTTTATCTGCTTGTTTATCTTGAAATTACTTTTTCATTAGTAATATAAATTTACATATATGTAAATGTAGCATAAAATCAAGCTTATATCTGGCCTGATCTGGCCAGATTAAACTTGATTTGTATATCAAATTGACTTTAATCAAGGTTATATCTGACTAATCTGGCCAGATCAAACTTTATTTGTATATCAAATGAAGCTTTAATTCCACTTTATAGCCTACTTGTATCTGGCCGGATCAAACTTTATTTGCATATCAAATTGACTTTAATGAAGGTTATATCTGACTTTATCTGGCCAGATCAAACTTTATTTGTATATCAAAAGTAGCATTAAATCCACTTTATATCTGACTTGATCTAGCAAGATCAAACTTTATTTGTATATCAAATTGACTTATATCAAGGTTATATCTGGCTTTACCTGGCCAGATCAAACTCTATTTATGTATCAAATTGACTTTAATCAAGGTTTTATCTGACTTGATCTGGCCGCATCAAACTTTATTTGTATATCAAATGTACTGTAGCATTAAATCAGCTTTATATTTGACTTGATCTGGCAAGATCAAGCTTTATTTGTATATCAAATATATCAAGGTTATATCTGGCTTTATCTGGCCAGAAAAAAGTTTATTTGTACATCAAATTGGCTTTAATCAAGGTTATATCTGGCTTTATCTGGCCAGATCAAACTTGATGTACCCATATATAAAACTTTATTAACACTAGATTTGGAATTTTGTAAAGGTTATGCCGGGTGCTACTAAAACGAATGACAACTTACTTGTACAGAGAGAATGACGATATGTTTTCTATGCTTAGAAACTAAAATTACTAAACCGAAGGACAGCAAGGGTCAAAACGAATGACTACTTAACTTAACCCTAACCTAACCCTATTTTGTCAATCATTTTTCTTTGTATTAAAACTTAATTGTCATTCGCTTTGCAAAAGGAATGAACTGTCATACAGATTCTTCAGACTTTGTGTGTAATGTTGTCATTTGTGTCATTTGTTTTAGTTCTTCCCCTTATGCCCATCATCTTGTTGTGTTTCATACTGTACTGTAGTGGGGCATAGCCTATCAAAGTTACTGTACTTACATGTAGGCTACAGTAGCGTACAAATGTTTGTAATCTTAATTTTATTGATGAAAGAGAAAGTGGCATCACAGTATACAGTACATTATTTGAAAGTCTTTTCTACGTTAGGTATAATTATTTCTTTAAATTCTGTGACTTTCAAGATATACTTTTCTTTCCATTTTTTCCATTGCAGCAACATTCTGGCCATTCCAACTAGATTGTAATATGCTTAGGATGATTTAAAGAAGTTCATGGAAAGAAGACAGTTTAGTTGGACCACGGGTTGAAAGCACGGATTAAATATGACAGACTCGATGCGGCTGGTCTTGACTGATGTTTGTCATGGCATGCGGGACGCTGTTGTAGGGGCAGCTTTTATCTTCCAGGTGGATAAAGAAATTGCGGAAAAGGAGGACAAGGCATTTAAAAGGAGACAGGAAGAAGCAAAAAAGAAAGTACGCCCTATCCAGATTCCCAAACAGACTCGGTGAGGATTTTTCTCTTTGTAGTACAGGTCACACTCAAAACACCTACCATGGGGTTTATTAACATTAGGCTTCCTTTGCAGTACCTGCTATTTCCATGGGAAATTTATTCCTACAGAAATGCCCTGGCCTACCTGTACTTAAGACTCCCAAAAGTTACGAGATAGAATCCTTTGACACCCGATTTTTGATATAAAAATTAAACATCAACAAACCAAACCATGATATAAGAATTAAGCTTACATCTGGCTTTATTTGGCCAAATCAAACTTTATTTGTATACATGTATCAAATGTAGCATTTAATCCATCTTACTGTACATCTAGTTTTATCTGGCCAGATCAACTTTATTTATGTATCAAATTGACTTTAATCAAGGTTACATCTGGCTTTATTTGGCCAAATCAAACTTTATTTGGCCAAATCAAACTTTATTTGTATATCAAATGTAGCATTTAATCCATCTTACATCTAGCTTTATCTGGCCAGATCAACTTTATTTATGTATCAAATTGATTTTTATCAAGGTTACATCTGGCTTTATTTGGCCAAATCAAATTTTATTTGGCCAAATCAAACTTTATTTGTATATCAAATGTAGCATTTAATCCATCTTATATCTAGCTTTATCTGGCCAGATCAACTTTATTTATGTATCAAATTGACTTTGATCAAGCTTACATCTGGCTTTATTTTGCCAAATCAAACTTTATTTTGCCAAATCAAACTTTATTTGGCCAAATCAAACTTTATTTGGCCAAATCAAACTTTATTTGTATATCAAATGTAGCATTTAATCCATTTTATATCTGACTTGATCCAGCCAGATCAAACTTTATTTATGTATTAAATTTACTTACTGTATATCAAGGTTATAATTATCTGGCTTGATCTGGCCGGATCAAACTTTATTTGTATATCAAATGTAGCATTAAATCCACTTTTTATGGTTTAGAATTGGCAATCAGTCATTTGTTAGTACTGAGTTATCATTTCTAAACAGTTTTCATAACAATCAACAGTTGAAACGAACGTTTAACTAATTTCGCGTAACACTCAAACGACAGGTTTTTTTTTCAAGCTTACACCATTTGTGGAGGATTGTTAATGACGATAGACATACAAAACTTGCTCCGAAAAATCTGGGAATTTCAGCATACAGGAAGTGGGTAGTGATTTTATTTAATTTTTTCAAAAATCGGGTGTCAATGGAATTTATCTTGTGACTATTGGGAGTCGTAAGTACAGGTAGGCCAGGGCATTTTTGTAGGAATGAATTTCCTGTGGAATTTGCAGGTACTGCATACGAAGCCTAACATTAATGACCCCTAGATGGTGTTTCAAGTGTGGCCTATGGTGTACTGTATATGTGTAGGATGAAAACTTTTCATGTGTGTTGTTTGTAAAACAACACTTGGAGCTTTGCATTAGATTTGAAATTAAGAATCTTCTTTGACCCCAAAAATACATTTTATGCTGTAGTTTTGGTTCATCAAATTTTGTCAATTCTTTTAAGAAACTTCCAGTTGAAAAACGAGGGTGTCTTGTTTTGCTAAGTTATGAAAATTTTCAAAAAAAGCAAGGTCTCATCTTTTTAATGGTACCAGTGTTGTTGAAAATTGAATTAAGTGTTAATTAGAATAAATACACTTGGTTTGGACATTCACATTAAAGGATTAGTTCAACTTGCAGGTCAAGCATGTCCATCTTATATAAAAGAAGACTTCGAAAGAAACAAAATGCTGAAGAAAACGTTAAAAATCTTAATTCTGTTAAAGAGATATCCAAGTTTAAATAAAGCTCTGTCTTATATGTGTGGAAATGACTGGTGTAGTAAGTCTACTATGGAAAGTTGACGTCTTCGTCCTCATATTCTTAACAATTGTTACCGTAATGTATTTTAAAGAAAGTTTATTAAAAAAAATCACTATTCTAAATTATTTGTCCTTAATGCCATGTGGGTCATAGGATGGGATGCGCTGTGGGACATATGATGGAATGCTACATGGGATATGGGATGTCATGTGGGACATGGGGTGGGATGCCATGTGGAAGATATGGTGGAATGCCATATGGGACATGGGTTGGGATGTCATGGGGTGGGATGCCATGTGGGACATGGGGTGGGATGCCATGTGGGACATGGGGTGGGATGCCATGTGGGACATGGGGTGAGATGCCATGTGGTACATGGGGTGCCATGTGGGACTTAGTGTGAGATGCCATTTTTATAATTGGCTGGGTCATATAATATGGGTGTCAATTTGCATGGGCATGCGAATCATGACGGTATTTACCGTTCTACTTGATTTAGGGGTATATTTCTCACTTTTTATATTTGTTTGTAGTAAATAAATCTAGCTACTGTACAAGTAATGTAGCCTCTACTGTACTGGGGCTGAAGTGGTTGGATAAAGACACAAAATATCTTTGGCACCCGGCCCCAACCCTTGAACCCTCGTTCTTCAAAGTAATGCTCTTTACAAGAACTAAGCAAATGCCAATTTTAACAGCAGGTTTCTATTTTATGACAATGATTTTTGATTTCCCTATACTATTGATAACAAGATTGGATTGTTTGTGGGGGATGTCCTAAATGACTATAACAGGTAGGTGTGTCCGAGCGGATCGGCATATGGACTCAAAAATACAACACAAATAATACAGGAGTCCATCGTGTTTTTGCTGAGATATACAAATGTATTATCAATCCTTCTCTCCTCAACTACTCAGAATGTCACATTATAGGTATGATACATTCAACCAGAAAAAAGCTTAACGAAGGGCAACAAAAGGAATTGAACTTAAAACAAATGGATTAACTTAAAACAAGAATTAAATGGAATGTGATAAGCCTGTGCTGCAATGGGTTACTTCATGTTATATAACTTTGGTGGTGCTTATAGGCAGGTAACTTTAAACCAATCAGAATAAGTTAAACAGTTAACGGTGTTTGAATACAATTAAAGATGGTGCTACATGACTAAGATTTAATAGGTCAGGAAGAATTTTCCTTTTCTTTGAAGACCGTTTCATAATATGGTGACTGTGACATCATAAGAGTATGATCATTGTTCCATATCTTGAATCATTATCTTTTTCTTCTCAGTGGACCAAAGATTTTGACACGAATGTTTCAATGCAGTGCTTTAAATGGTGGCGTATTCTGGGCCAGCATAGAAATTTTCAACAGAGTGATCATGCCAATTCTGCAGGTTATTACATCAAAGATTGTTGGTAGGAAATTTCATTCTATCAATGTTGCGTTATATTAAATCACGATTGTTGACAGAAAAGAAAATTAGGAGTACAGTACCTACAGTACATCCAATAAGTGTATATCCAGCTTTATGGTTTGGAACTTTATCATTTGAAAGTGTTTGGAATTAACAAATGTTAAGTTTATACAGTATTTCCAAAGTATTTAAAAAGTATTTGTCTAAATTTATCTTTGCAAAGTGTTTGGAATTAAAGAACATTTAAGTTCATGTCGTTAAGTACAGTAAGTATATGCAGTGTTAAAAATGTTTTCAATTAGAGGATAGCAAGTTTATCTTGTCAAAATATTTAGAATAAAAAGGATATTAAGTGTATAATGTCAATTTATTGGGGGAATTTAGAATACTGTATGTAGTTAGTTATCTTGTCAAATCCTAAACAAAATAAGATTTTTTTTTTTTTCTTCACCGACTTATTTATTTGATAGTACTCGATCTTATAAATGCATTATTTCGTAATACCAGTCTGATTTTTCTCCTTTTTGGTCACTAGGCGATATAGCTTCTCAAAGTTAAATATAGAAGTACCTGGGTATCATGCTCTCCTACACCTTTTGGGCGCTCTGGGTGCTGCCGGTATTCCTTACTAAGTAGACTAGGCATTAAGTTCCTCTTATTTATCAGGATGTCCCCTGACCTCCTCCCCCCTTCCTCCTCTCCCCTAGGAAAACTGAGTAAACAAATCATTCAGTTTTCCTTTTTTATCTAGTGGTCCCCTGACTAACCCCTCAGAGTTTGATCAATCATACGTTTGGTTGCTTGGGACAACCAAACATTTTATGTGGGCAACCCTGACATTTAATTGACCTGCTTGGCATTCGACCAATACAAAAAATGTCCACAGGCAACCTTATTTACTTTCATGACAACCACAGATTCAGATACTCCTACCCGGCAGGCAAGTTAATTTTTGGTTGGTTTGTTGATCCCTGCAACCCCTCCCCTTCCAAAATCTCCACCTGAAAAAATAAATGAATAAATGATAATAATAAATATAATAATAATAATAATAATAATGATAATAATTAGCTGCGTTTAAGTGGTTTCCTAATATCTATAGAGTGATGGTAATTGTTTTTATTCTGAAATGCAGAACATAAGGAAAGGCTCACAATTGCAACTGCCCAGACATGGCCAGTGATATCATGCTTCAGCGCATATATACTATGCACTTTTGTGTGTATACTGAAGCATGACATCACTGGCCATGTCTGGGCAGTTGGAATTGTGGGCCTTTCCTAATATGGAGTTTGTAAGACCAATTTCGTCCTATTTGTTCCCCAGGTGATGCAGCTTCTCATAGTGAAATATGGAGGTACCTGAGTACCATGCTGTCCTACACCTTTGGGGCATTCTGGGTGCTGCCTGTATTCCTATTGAGTAGACTGGTCAGCAGCTTGTGGTATCAGGTATGAAACATACAAGAAATGTCGGTTTGGATCAAACATGCAGACTTGCCCAAACAAAGTTTCAATGAAAGACCACCCATTAATTCTAGAAATAACATTCATGTGCAATAAAACATGGATGGTTGGTGAGTCATTGCAGAGGTGCCTTGTAGAGGTGCTGTGGCTCAGTGGTCAAGGAGTCATACTCGTATTTTAGTGGTATGAGTTCGATTCCCGTCGAGAGCCCTGCATTGTGTCCTTACGCAAGACACTTTACTTGCTTGAGTCCACTCAGCTGTAAAATGAGTACCAGCACTGCTGGGGAGTTTATCTGCAATGGACTGGCGTCCCGTCCAGGGGGAATAATGTACTCTTATCCGCTTGCGCCATGAAAACCGGGGATAAGCTGCAATTTTGATTCATTTTGATATTTTAGAGCCCTTATTATAATTTTTTTAACTTATCATTTTGTATTTATTTTCATATATTTAATCTTTTTATTGTCTCATTTTCTACATTTTTTTCTTTCGTTTATTGTTCTGTATTGTATATTATTGTATTATTGCATTTTCCTATTTATAAATTGTACATAATTTATACTGGAAATAAATAAATTTAAGTTTTGCAGGACTGCTATTATATTGATATTTGTTGTTTGAATTATTTCCTTCATATGTCGGGTATCACACAGAATATACTTGTAGATAAGATCTTCCTATTTACTTATTGCTTTTTTTACTTTTTATATTTCAACCAACATGACTGAATGATATAGTTTGTAATGAAAGTTACTTGAGGTCAGTCATGACCTCAGGATGTTAATACTATTAACAGAAAAATAAATCTCTCATCATCCTTTTTTGCTCTAGGACATTGCCGACGCAGCTTACAGAAAAAAACGAGGGCGCCCCAAGCTACCAAATCTCAGCAAGCTTATAGCAGACCTGTTGTTTAGTGTTCTAATTCAGATTTTATTTTTGTTCCAGGTAAGGCATGAATTTTGTTGTTTTGACTTCCAAGAAATTCAATGAATGGCATTTAGCATAATGAATGAATTTGATTCATCACTGCTACCAAAGCCTTGCACGCATGGAACAGCCAAAAACTCATGAGGGTTCTTGTATTAGGTATTCAGGCCACCAAATCTTTTATAAGTGGACATATTTCATATTAAATTTGATTTTTTTAGGAGGTGGCAGCACCAGGGTGGGGTCCAGGGGACGAGGGGTCGGTATGGGGTCCCCTCGGAAAGGCATGAACCCCCCTCCCTCCTTCCTTCTCAGGAAGGCCTGTGGACCCTTGTTGGGAAGGCCTGGTAAAATTCTTTCGGGATAACAAATTAAAAAAGAGTTACTTTTCTGACAAGCAAGCCCCTTAACTTGCTCCAAAATTGTGTCTAATATGGCTCAGAATGTTGCAAATACTGCCGGAGTGGCTCTCCAGGGGTTGAGAGGGGGTCTCAGGCTCATGCTCATGCACTCCTGCCCTCCCTGATTACAGAGTAATTTGTAGAAGTTATTTTGTGATGAAATTTACAAACAAGATGACTTTAAAAAAAAAAAAATTTGCTACTATGCATCTATCTTGCAAAACTGAAATTTCCTATACATATCATTCAATCAGGTATCTTCTTTGAGCTTCCTTTTTCTTTAGAATATATAATCAAATTGCATAGGGACATATCATTGCTCCCCCTTCCCTCGTCAATTATCTGTGATACAGTTCCTGTTCAAGTTACCTTTTTAACAAAATCCATGTGCATTTATTGAAAAAATTCAAACTTTGCAGTCAACCATACCTCAGAAACTAAAATGATTCTTTTTTGAAATTCAAAGACCATTCTCTGCAACAAAATGTAATTTTTTTTTTTATCATTTTGTTTCAATATGTTCTATAATATTTAGTTTGTGTGTCCCTTTTATCTCTTACACTGCTGTTAGACCACAACAAACAAACAATTTGCCTGTATTCCTTTTAATTCCCTTACTTCCTTCTTCTTTTCTCCTGTCTTCTACCTCACTTAGTCTTCATACCTAACACTTTTATTTTAGCACTGGTTTCATTTTTACCGCACTTTGACACGTTTGACTCTGACTGTTGCTGTGCCATATGTCCTCAACATATAAACATACTGTTTCATAAGCTATAGGCCTTCATGGACTTCTATTTAAGGTAGTAGATCTAAACACTTCTGGACATACTTTTGGTACTTTGTATTGGTTTTTTCCTTACAGAGTTTGCTTGTGGGCCTGATACCCATTGCTGGAGTGGGACAGTTCTTGATGATTCTACATTACTGTCTCCTGTACAGCCTGTATGCATTTGAATACAAATGGTTCAATATGGGTATGTATCCTTCTAAATATACCTTTTGATTTAATGCTTCAACAGCTTCAAGAGTAAATTGAGAATCAATTAAGAAATAATCAATTTAAATAATATTATACTACTACTACTACTACTACTACTACTACTACTACTACTACTACTACTACTACTACTACTACTACTACTACTACTACTACTACTAACTACTACTACTACTACTACTACTACTACTACTACTAAATAATAATACTAATACTAATACTAATACTAATACTAATACTAATACCAATACCAATACCAATAATAATAATAATAATAATAATAATAATAATAATAATAATATTCAATTCAGAATCAATTGTGCCATGAAGAGTAGAGTCTTTTTCTTTTATTGTATCGACAACTTTCATATTACCCGTCTTACCCGTCACACCCACCTCACTCACTCCCACCTCCTTATTGGCTCCCCCAACCCCTCTTCAACAATTGCCATTGCACCCTCACAGTCCATTACGTTCTCCTTGCTTGCCCCCTGTACAACCTTCCCAGAGCTTCCCTCGCTCCCCACAACACAATTGCTGAGTCTTCCAAAAAACCCTCCGAATAAAATTATCTCCTTCTTTCATCATGCTTCCCTCCACAACCATATTTAATTCTCCTCTTTCACCCCCTCTCTACTTTGTTTTTATCACCTATGCACCTCCTCTCTCGAACACAGCTCTCTGACTTTTTGTTCTTGTATTTCTCTCATTCGCCCCCTGTTTCCTTCCTACCTCTAGGATGATCTGACCTCTCAGGCACAATTTGACCCTCGTTGTCATGGTGCCATTAAGCCCTCATCAACAAACAAACAGAAAAAGCAGAAGCATTGTCCACATCAGAGCAATACTTTCGCCATGGCAAGAGGAGGACGGAGGGACTCCTCTTCTCTCCTACTTCTCTTCAAGATGAAATTTCTGACTCATCCAAATGCTACTAGAAAATGTAAAGGAGAAGAAATGGGTGGGGTGAGGGGGGTAAATTTGGTTACATAAACCAGCAACATTCAACGCTTCAAAAGCTAGAGTGATTCAACAAATTTAGGGTAGTTTGTCCCCTCCCATCCTACAGCAGTGTATTGTTTTGATGTTTTAAGTTGCGAGTTCAACTTGATTATCAGGCCAACAGATAAATAAAGGTTTTATACGATTGCTGTATTTTCTGTTAGAGCATCAAATGCTTGTCTGCCTTTTAATGCAAAAACCAGTGCCAGTAGGAGTCGTATTTTTGCACACTACACATTTCAGAGAAATAATACAAATGTTTTCTTTCTTTGTCAGGTTGGGAAGTACACCACAGACTGTCCTACCTTGAGAGTAATTGGCCGTATTTTGCTGGTTTTGGTCTTCCCTTAGCACTTCTGACCTTGTACCCCTCCTCGTACCTGGTCAGTGGAATCCTATTTGCAATCGTATTTCCCTTCTTCATTATCAGTGGCAATGAGGCTAAACCACCAACAGATAAACGGTAAGGATAAATTATTTTGTTTTTCATTTTGATGATGATCATTTTGATTTTGATGATGATCATCATGTTCATGATGATCATCATCATCATCATGAATATGATGATGATGATCATGAACATGGTGCTGATGATGATGATGATGATCTGAACATGGTGATGATGATCATCATCATGTACTAAGGCTATTGTGTGCTTGCTGTAGGAAGGCTCATCTTCCTGGCTTGGGCACTGTAAATAAGGATTCTGCAATCCACCAATCTATCAAATATTTCAGTAAATTGTAATGGTAGAATTTACACAACATGGTAATTTTGGAGGTACTTTCAGGTGAAAGTTAGAGTTAATCAGTTTCCCCAAAAATACATAAAATTGTAGAAGAAGTGCTGTTATGACATCACACTATTGAACTAGACTCACTACACCAGTCACTTGTAAAGACACCTGTTGGATCTTTGAAATAAGGTTCTGTATCCAACGTAGTAAGCGTCTGGCGCTCTTACAATAATAGAATTGTACCATTTTATAGGCCCGAAGTTTCTTCATAATAAGTGCTATGCTTCGGGCCGCATACAGTGTGCTATTCCATCTGCATTGTGTGAGCTATGCTATACTAGGCACACAATAAACACCACAAAAACATTGTGATCGTCAGACAGAAAATATGCAAAAAATGTAACAGAACTTATTTCAAACTAATCAAATAAATGATATTATCACTCATAAAATGTTGGGTGGATGCTTATTAGAGCAGGGGCGCTTATTAGAGCAGGGGCGCTTATTAGAGCAGGGGCGCTTATTAGAGCAGGGGTGCTTATTTGAGCAGGGGTGCTTATTTGAGCAGGGTACTCATTTGAGCAGGGACGCTTATTAGAGCAGGGGCGTTTATTAGAGCAGGGGCGTTATTAGAGCAGGGGCGCTTATTAGAGCAGGGGTGCTTATTTGAGCAGGGGTGCTTATTTGAGCAGGGTACTCATTTGAGCAGGGACGCTTATTAGAGCAGGGGCGTTATTAGAGCAGGGCGCTTTGATTAGAGCAGGGGCGCTTATTAGAGCAGGGTGCTTATTAGAGCAGGGGCGCTTATTTGAGCAGGGGTGCTTATTTGAGCAGGAGTGCTTATTTGAGCAGGGGCGCTTATTAGAGCAGGGGCGCTTTATTAGAGCAGGGGCGCTTATTAGAGCAGGGGCGCTTTATTAGAGCAGGGGCGCTTATTTGAGCAGGGGTGCTTATTAGAGCAGGGGCGCTATTTGAGCAGGGGTGCTTATTTGAGCAGGGTGCTTATTTGAGCAGGGGCGCTTATTAGAGCAGGGGCGCTTATTAGAGCAGGGGCGCTTATTAGAGCAGGGGCGCTTATTAGAGCAGGGGCGCTTATTTGAGCAGGAGCGCTTATTTGAGCAGGGGCGCTTATTAGAGCAGGGGCGCTTATTAGAGCAGGGGCGCTTATTAGAGCAGGGGCGCTTATTAGAGCAGGGGCGCTTATTTGAGCAGGGGTGCTTATTAGAGCAGGGGTGCTTATTTGAGCAGGGGTGCTTATTTGAGCAGGGGTGCTCATTTGAGCAGGGACGCTTATTAGAGCAGGGGCGCTTATTAGAGCAGGGGCGCTTATTAGAGCAGGGGCGCTTATTAGAGCAGGGGCGCTTTATTAGAGCAGGGGCGCTATTTGAGCAGGGCGCTTATTTGAGCAGGGGTGCTTATTTGAGCAGGGGCGCTTATTAGAGCAGGGGCGCTTATTAGAGCAGGGGCGCTTTATTAGAGCAGGGCGCTTATTAGAGCAGGGGCTTATTTCTTAGAGCAGGGGCGCTTGTTTGAGCAGGGGTGCTTATTTGAGCAGGGGTGCTTATTTGAGCAGGAACGCTTATTAGAGCAGGGGCGCTTATTAGAGCAGGGGCGCTTAATACATTGAATACTGTATCTGCTATACAAAACTTGATGTCAAAGTAGTTTTTCACCAATACATTTCTTAACCAGTTAACTGCACAATTAAAATATTGTAATCTTAACCCCATTGCGTAATTAATTTTTGCAAAAGTTCCTTCTTTTTTTTTGATGCCAAATTTCACTTTACACTGGAAAAATGATAAACTGTAAATATTTACTGCAAAAAAGCATTAGAATTATCTTTTCTTGGTTTCCTTCAAAATAAATACAATGAAACTTTTTGTAACTTTTATTTGTATAGTTTCTGCTCAGCTTTCACAAAGTTTCCATCCAAAGTTATTCCAAATATGTAGAAAAGTCAAGCTTTGTGTGATAAATTTCAAAGCAAGGTGAAGCACAAAGTGGTTTCTCACAGATCCTGCACTCGTAGATAACCTCCTTCCTTTTTCCTCTAGAAGCACACACATGACATCCACAACAAGAAATAACATCCATGTGGCCCATACACAAGTATAACAGAAACTTGACAGTGATTGTAAACAAAGCGTAACACGCCAACAATCTCTCTGTGATTCCACAGATCTTACATCATTTTGTAACTTGATCAATGCATGAAGTATAACATATGTCCGTCCTACACCTTGGCGTAAAGGTAATAGGCAACCAGCATGTTAGCTGTGCTTAATGAACGTTTTTTTGGATTCCCTGGGTTTTATGTGAAGTAGTTCGGTGCATAAATTATAAGACAGATATGTCCATCTTACGCAGTAGTGTAAAGTTAAAGGATGACGGACATATTCACTGTACTTAGTTAAGTTGTTAGAGGATTAGTTTAGTGGTCAAGCAAGTCCATCTTATATGAAATAATACATTTCTTTTTTTTAATGGTGAAGAAAGCATTAAAAAATATCATTTCGATAAGGAGATATTCAAGTTTACCTGTGTAGAAATGACTGACCAGTGTAGTAAGTCTACTATGGACGGTTGGCACCGTCATCCTCACCTCACATTTATAACAATTCTTAAAGTATTTAAAAAAAATGTATTTACATTTTTCCCTACATTTTAGTTTTTGTTTTTTTAACCTTGAAACTTCCTTCAGGTAGTAAATTATAATTACCCGTACAAGATTCTGTTTGACTACTTTCCTGACATATCCAGTGGTTTTTAAGCCACAAAATTGAAGGACAAAATATGATAGAATTCATAAAAACTTTTATGATAGGCAGTGACATTACAACCAGCTTGATTTCAGTCGTTTGTACACAAATGATGCCAAACGCAAGTATCTTCTTAACGGAATAAGATTTGTGAATGCTTTCTTTACCATATTTCTTTCTTTTGAAATCCTCTTTTATATAAGATGGACTTGCTTGACCCTTGAACTAATCCTTTTAATTGTCCTCTATCAAAAGACTTGCATATGTTTGACCACAAGAATATTCCATTCAACACAGGGTTGTTGAGGTTTTCTTTATTTTATCTTTTTCTTTTTAACTCTCTTATGTGTCAGTTTATAAATGAAAGACAATTGTATATGAAATTCACTCTTCCTTCCTTCATCTTGTTTCCAGTGATGTCACCATACGTATATTTGCATTTGTGGTGAAAATCGCCAACACGCTATTCCGTCAGACTGTACACAGACAGGATTCATCACCTGACCTAAGAAAAGGCGCAGAACCGCAATCTTGACCGACACTTCTTGAGTGGACAGGCCATGTTGCACTATCTTGCCAGAACATAAATTGTGTGTTTTAGCTAGGACTGTAAATTGTTGTTTTGAGTGTAGAACCAAGGGTGATGTAGTGAAGGATGTGATAGAATAGTGTTGGAAAATAATAAGTTAAATGATAATAAGAGTTTGAAATAAATCAAGCTGAAAAATAATAGAGTTGAAAAGAATAGAGTTGGAAAAGAACCGAGATTGAAAAGAATAGATTTGAAAAATAAGAGAGTTGAAAAATAATAGCATTAACAAATGATAGATTTGCAAAATAATACATTTGAACAAAATTCCAGTTAAAAAATTGTACTTGAAAAAGAGTTTCTAGAGATTCAAATAATGGAGTTTGAAAATGATTTAGTTGAAAAAGAAATAAGTGGGTGACAACATTGGTGAATGGTTGGAAATAAATTAATTTCTTTGGTCCAAGTGGGCTGAAAAACCAACAATTATAGTATACAGTAAAATGGCAACCATATTATGTTTCAAAGTACTTGAATGTCAGCCAAATTTGGTCTAAAATCTGGGCAGTTAGAAGGCATGTTCACTTATATTATGGCAGACAGTGTGAACCCTCCCCTGTACAAAATCATTCTGTTATGTTCTCCTTGCAGGCATGCATACTGTATTAGGCCAAGAAAGTAACCAAGTATGTAAGGAAAAAGCATTGTTTTCATGTTTATCAACCAGCGGATTGGAACTTTGGTGGCAATATATGAATATTCATGTTCAGCTTTTATCTGCAATTGGTCAATCATGTTCCTCATTGAAATACCATGTATGTTAATGAGATGAAAAGCACTAAGCTCAGTGATAATTTATTCCCGAGCACCATGCAGCTTTCTTTTGAAGTTGTCTAGCATTTTGCCATCAATTTGCTTGATGTTTAAGTTATTTAAGTGCTTTAGGTTCAAAAACCCACTAAAGAATTATCCATAAATAAGTTGTATGCATGCCTGACTATACTCAGCTGATAATGGTAATAGAGTAATGATGTATTCTAACAAATGCATTTAAAAGAACACTTCTTAAAATATCGCAAAGCCGCAAGTGCTCGCATAATATCGTTTAAAGAAAAATTTTGTTTTATGACTGGTGCTTGTTCCAAATTTATAGTGGTGCTAAGCTACAAGGTTCAACTTCACTTTTTTTTTGCATTATGCTTTTTTGGAGGTGAGGGGCGGAGTGTGGAGGTGGAAGCGGAGTGTGGAGGTGGGGGCGGAGTGTGGGGGTGGGAGGTGGGAACATCTCAGTATAGCTGAATGCATTTACTTACGATACTATTAGAAAAATAACAGTAAGAGGATGATGATTCTTCAAAGCCATATTTTTCTTGTGGGGTTTTGAAAGCTTGCAAAAAGGCCCATTTCTTGGGAAAGCATAGCCATCCCCGTAGTAATTACAAGGGACCTCCTGCTTCTTTTACTTAATTGTTTGGAATTAGGGATGTAATGTTTGAGTAAAATATCATGATATATATTTTAAATTTTTTGAATAATATTTAGTTTCTTGGAGAACACTAAACTCTTCTTGGAGAATACTGTAAACGTAGATATGAAAACATTGCTACCAATGTTTCAGAGTGGTTGAAGATGGGTTGGCCTGATTGGAAATATTTATGTGGCATTATTTACCAAAATAAATCGAGGATTTCAAAATTTGATGCAATCTAACGTTGTATGGTGTTTTACTGATAATTTAAGCTATGCAAGGTAATAATATTATTTTTTGCAGACATGTATCTCTTATGTTTTAAGACTCTTTGGCCTGTCACCTATTGTTTAATACTATTTGGTCCTGTCACTTATTGTTTTTAACACTATTTAGTCCTGTCACCTATTGTTTTTAACACTATTTGGTCCTGTCACCTATTGTTTTTAACACCATTTGGTCCTGTCACCTATTGTTTTTAACACTATTTGGTCCTGTCACCTATTGTTTTTAACACTATTTGGTCCTGTCACCTATTGTTTTTAACACTATTTGCTCCTGTCTCCTATTGTTTTAAGGTAAATTATAATAAGATCAGGATTGATTAAGCTTGCCTTAGCAAAACTTCTGAATTGGGTGCAGAACCAAAGAGGTGCAAAAGTGTAATCTGTGTCCTTTAATTTCTGATAAAGATTATTCCAAAGATATGTCAGTATTCAAACAAAATGCAAACTAAATACTTTTCGAATGTTTTCAAGTGATATCTTGACATATTGATATCTTGGCATTAATATCTTGACATATTGATATCTTGACATATCAATATCTTGACATATTGATATCTTGATATATTGATATCTTGACATATTGATATCTTGACATATTGATATCTTGACATATTGATATCTTGACATATTAATATCTTGACATATTGATATCTTGACATATTGTGGAGAGCAAATTAAGTACTGTTATACATAATTCTCATCCTTGATATGGACGAGAAGAATCGAGTTTCAAAAAATGTTGGTTTGAGACTGATGTCACTATCACAAGCTTCTCCAGAGGTGGCAGATACTTAAAAACCTGCCCAATACAGACAGCTTTCTCTTTATTATTTAAGTATTGTTTTTAAAACTATTAGTATGGAAGCATGTTAAAGATATCTTCTAAACATTGTAAGTGAAGTTTAAATTAGGAAATGAGAAGGTATTGTGGACTTGGGCACTCATTTAAAGGATTAGTTCGGTGGTCAAGCATGTTTATCTTACTTGAAAGAAGACTTCAAAACAAACAAAATAGTGAAGAAAGCATTTAAAAATCTTATTTCGTTAAGGAGATATTCAAGTTTAAAGCTTGGTATCATTTGTGTAGAAACGACTGGAATCAGAGTAGTTGTGATGTCATAATCTCAGATTCCTCAAAGGACAAAGCACTAACCACTACACCATGGAGGTGGGTTTTTCCCTGGTAATTTTTGGCCAAGAAAGAACAGGTTTTCCATAATAAACAGTGTTGCTTGACAAGGTAAGAACAGGGAATTGTTAAATCTAAAACACAACTTTCTTGGTCAGAATATGACTTCTCTTACAAAACATTGCAACATGCTGTCTGTAATCACATGTAAACAAGCTTAGGAACAGGTGTACCTGATATGTGTTACAAAATGTGACATCACATCTTAAAGGATTACTTCAGGGGTCAAGCAAGTCTGTCTGATTTAAAAGAGGACTTTAAAAGTAACAAAATAGTGAAGAAAGCATTCAAAAATCTTATTCTGTTCAGGAGATATCTAAGCTTAAAATTTGGTATAATTTGTGTACAAACGACTCAAATCAGACTAGCTGTGATATCACAGCCTCAGATTCCTCAGTCTATTATGTATTCTATCCTATTTTGTCCTGTGATTTGGCTTAAAAACCATTGGATATGTCAAAAAAAGTAGTAAAACTGAATCCAAGAAGGGCATATGTAATAATCCACCTGAAGAAAGTTTGAGGAAAAATAATTTAAATAGTGAAAAAATGTCAATTGCTGAAGAACATGAATGTGGTACCCATAGTGTCTTAATTGCTGAAGAACACAAAGTGGTACCCATAGTGTCTCAATTGCTGAAGAACAAAGTGGTACCCAGTGTCTTAATTGCTGAAGAACACAGTGGTACCCATAGTGTCTTATTGCTGAAGAACACAAAGTGGTACCCATAGTGTCTTAATTGCTGAAGAACACAGTGGCACCCAGTGTCTTAATTGCTAAAGAACACAGTGGCACCCATAGTATCTCAATTGCTGAAGAACACAGTGGTACCCATAGTGTCTTATTGCTGAAGAACACAAAGTGGTACTCATAGTGTCTTAATTGCTGAAGAACACTGGTACCCATAGTGTTTAAATGCTGAAGAGGTAGTACCCATAGTGCCTTAATTGGTGAAGAACACAAAGTGGTACCATAGTGTCTCAATTGCTGAAGAACACAAAGTGGTACCATAGTGTCTCAATTGCTGAAGAACACAAAGTGGTACCCATAGTGTCTCAATTGCTGAAGAACACCTGAAGAAAGTTTGAGGAAAAATAATTTAAATAGTGAAAAAATGTAATAACCTTTCTTCAAAATACATTAACAATTTTTAATAATGTGAAAATGAAGATGCCAATTTTCCACAGCAAACTTACTACACCAATCATTTCTACACAGACAAGCCAGAGCTTTAGGCTTGAATATCTCCTTAACGGAATAAGGATTTTGAACGCTTTCTTCACTATTTTGTTTCTTTAAAAGTTCTCTTTCTTATAAGATGGACTTGCTCGACCACTGAACTAATCCTCTAAGTGTCTTAATTGCTCAAGAACAAAAGTGGTACCCATGTCATCTCAATTGCTCAAGAATAACATGGTACCCATTGTCTCAATTGCTCAAGAAGAGACATGGTACCCATAGTGTCTCAATTGCTGAAGAACACAAAGTGGTACCCATAGTGTCTCAATTGCTGAAGAACACAAAGTGGTACCCATAGTGTCTCAATTGCTGAAGAACACAGTGGTACCTATAGTGTCTTAATTGCTGAAGAACACAAAGTGGTACCCATGTCTCAATTGCTAAAGAACACAAACTGGTACCCAGGTCTTAATTGCTGAAGAACACAAACTGGTACCCATGTCTTAATTGCTGAAGAACACAAACTGGTACCCATAGTGTCTTAATTGCTGAAGAACACAAAGTGGTACCCAGTGTCTTAATATCTGAAGAACAAAGTGGTACCCATAGTGTCTTAATTGCTGTAGAATGCAAACTGGTACCCATGTCTTAATTGCTGAAGAACACAAAGTGGTACCCCTAGTGTCTCAATTGCTGAAGAACATGAATGTGGTACCCATAGTGTCTTAATTGCTGAAGAACACAAAGTGGTACCCATAGTGTCTTAATTGTTGAAGAACACAGTGGCACCCATAGTGTCTCAATTGCTGAAGAACAAAGTGGTACCCAGTGTCTTAATTGCTGAAGAACACAGTGGTACCCATAGTGTCTTATTGCTGAAGAACACAGAGTGGTACCCATAGTGTCTTAATTGCTGAAGAACACAGTGGCACCCAGTGTCTTAATTGCTGAAGAACACAAAGTGGCACCCATAGTATCTCAATTGCTGAAGAACACAGTGGTACCCATAGTGTCTTATTGCTGAAGAACACAAAGTGGTACTCATAGTGTCTTAATTGCTGAAGAACACAGTGGTACCCATAGTGTCTAAATGCTGAAGAAGTGGTACCCATAGTGCCTTAATTGCTGAAGAACACAAAGTGGTGCCATAGTGTCTCAATTGCTGAAGAACACAAAGTGGTGCCCATAGTGTCTCAATTGCTGAAGAACACAAAGTGGTACCCATAGTGGGAATCAAACCCAGCACCTTGGAGTGCATGTTAACTAGTCAGATAATGATTGAAAGATTATAATTTTTTTCTTTAAAAGAAGCAGTTAAAAAGTTTGACAGCTGAAATCCTGGTGAGCCAATAAGATTTTCTTTATCATTTAGAGTATTATACTCTGAAGTATTTCTTGTACACCATCTGAAGTTAAATTTGTTACTGTATAACCTATTTTATTTACATCTTCAGTTCTATATTATAAAGACATGCAAGTGTATATTCAACATTAATAAATGTATATTTTGTTTTTAAATTGTCTATTTTGTTGTTTCATTTTGGTGGGGATCCAGGTGCCAATTTTGGGAAAATACTTCCTGTATGAAAGAAAAATTTGTTTGAAATGATTTTTGTGTAGTCCTTAGAATATTTAAGGTTAAGGTTAGTTTACCCTGCTAATCGTAGCGGGGATATTTACGAGAGTCCTACTTACCTTCCATACAATAGAATCAGGTCATGGACCAGCTTGCATATTTATAGCATGGAAGATAGAAATAACTTGAAAGTAAATATTATAATCAGCCGTAATTGGTTATTAATGCCAAGGGAAAATACCAGCATAATGGTACGGTACTTTGGCAAAATATGTTTCTTGTAATAAAACAATGTTCCGTTATTATAATAACTGAATATTTTAGATTTTTTGATGACTTTCAATTTGATTGAAATAATTGTAACTGAAAATATTTTTGTTTGATTTTTGTGTTGAAAGTTTTAGTCAAATTAATGGAAAATAATAATGTAATTAATACATGGTAAACAAAACTTACGTCATTAATCTCTATACAGTATAGCAATTTACAGCTACACTAGAATACACTACGCTACGCTAGGATATTTCCATGCTACGTCATGTTTTTAGTAACATGAGTGTTCAAAATGGATGGACAGCATGCAAAGAATTAGCAAAGCCCAACGTCATCATTGTTTCTTAGAGTAGCTCCTTGGAATGATAAGATGAACACTGGGTAATGAAAAGATGAACCCTTTATAAACACTGGGTAATAGCACCTGAATGACACCCATTTGAGTTTATTTGATCAACTTTGTATTCCAAATTGTGCCAACATAGTCATCAAAATATGTAGTCTCTCATTGTAGACAATGAAAAGTCCTAGTTTGGGAAGAGAGATTGAGTGAAAGTTAGATGCACAAAAAGGTAAAAGAAAGAATACAGAAAACCTTGTATTTAAACAGTTCTTATTCTCTTTATTCAGACGTCAGAGGCAAGATGGCATGGACGATCATTTCATATAACAAACGAAAAGCACACTTTTAACACACATGACTATAAACTATGATAACAGGCCTCCCAGTGACTTTTTTAAAATAATGGTTTTTTTAAAGGTTGGAAAAGTTGAAATAAAGGTTAGGTTTTTAAAGGTTTTGGATTTAAATAAAAAGGTTTATAAAGGTTAACTCATGGAATAAATTTTCATACAATGAGCATATTCTGGGGCAAAAAACAGTTGGTGGCACCAAAAGTCCATTACTTACGTGAAGTTAAGAATTTTATTTTAATCCTGCTACTTTTTAAACGTGTGTTGAGAACAGATATGCTATTAAATGGATGTGTATATTTACCAATAAAGCTAAAACCTTGGCACTCGAATCATTTACCTTACTTGACTTTAAAAATAAAGGTTTTTAAAGGTTGTAATGGTTATTTCAAAAGGATTAAAGGTTCAATTTGTCAATAAAGGTTTACCGGGAGGCCTGTTAAGATAAACTATGATGACTATAAACTATGATGACAAAGTACGATGATAAACTATGATGATAATAAAATTTACACCATGGATGAAAGATAGTGGTAGAAACACATATTTCAGAAATTTGTTTTGGAATCTTAGTAATGAAAACAAATCTTACTGTACATATCCCATAACAAGGCTGGACATCTGAAATCTGAAAAAGTAAGTTTTGGTCTTTGATGGCCTCTTTTAACATGATTATTTTAGAAAAGTTTCATAATAATTCAGAAAAAAAAAAAGGGATTTAAAGGCCTAATCTGACAAGTAATAAATTTACTTGCATAACTGCGTAAATAAATGATGGTAAATATATTTTCCAAATGGCCAGTCAAACTTATATCCGTTAGCATGAAGGCTAATCAGGCCAGTGTTTATCCGAGGTTTCCTTGACGTAAGCGGATGAGAACACTCGACTCTCCCTTGACAGGATGCCAGTCCATCACAGCTTAACTCTGTGGCCGTGCTGGTACTCATTTACAGCGGAGTGGGCTGGAGCAAGTAAAGTATCTTGCTCCAGAGCACGATACACCACTTCATGATGAATAACTCTGGCTAAATTTTCAGTCCAATGCATTCAAACTCACCAGTGTTTATAACTCACTGATGAGAACGTCCTTTTAAGATTCGAATGAATCCTCAGCCCCACATTACACACATGGCTTGGCCCTGCAGTAACCAAATACACAATACCTGGCCCTTCACAATAAGTTCCATTGTGTGCATATAGATGATTGGGAGTGTAATTACTGAGGCGTAAAATCACTGAACTATCAGTGATTGGTTTGTTAATTGCTTCAAGCAGTCTTAAAGTCATACCCACTGAAATGGAGGTTCTCGCAGGTAAAAAGACTGAAAATTGGTAGCGAGGATCGGGTGTAATTGATCTGTTATACTTCTCCAAATTGTTGAAAAGCTTATTTCGGCTGGCAATTGATTGCAAAACCTACACTCAGTAATACAATGTAGCTTGGAACATGTGGCACATCCCTGTTTACACTCAATCCATAACGTCCCTGTTTACACTCAATCCATTCCTGTCACATGGTATGTATGTGAGAAGGTGATAAAATTAGTTCTGCAAACTGCTTTTTGGTGTTAATTCCATTTCATGGATGGGTATGCACAACCTTTTTTCAGACTGCTGTCAGGCAAGTACTCAAAATAGATGCTTAAAAGCTGCAGGATGGATTTTTTTGGCCTTCGTGATTTTCATCTTTAAAACATCTTGATCTCCATAATACAAAAATATGCATATAAGTGTAAATACAAAATCTATAAGAGTTGATACACTTTCATAGAATTCTGGAATGTTGAAAAATATATTTATTACCCATATTCGTTAAGACGTGTACATAAGTACTGGAATTTGATAGTAAAATAAAAGCAAGGAACAAAACTAAAATAATGCAAAAATGTATAAAAGCTATTTATAAAGGTTATTGGAAGCAAGCAGGGCTTAAAAATAGCTATGAGTTTCTGAAGCAAACCTAGAATAAAAGTTCCAAATATTAGGTAAAAGCAGAAAAATGCTGAATTTTTTGTAAAATATTGGCTGTTTTCCATAAGAATTTAGGATAAACATAAAAATACTGCAAAATTGTGATCAGACAACCTGCTTTGTCTGATTAAGATTGTTGATGTTAGCCCATGTAACCTTAGAATTGCATCCTCTCCAAAGCATCCAAAAACTACACAACATTCTGTATTTTTGTTATATGTAATGTATATCGTCATCGTCGTCATTATTATTGTTGTTATTATGATTTGTATTATTATTAGTATTATTATTGCTATTGTTATTGTTTGTTTTGAATGTTGTGAAGAAACAAATAAATGAAATGAAACATGTATAGTGGTGAAAGGCTCCAAGGTAAAAATCTGACCCTTTTGACCGAACTAAGACAACTTAAAGCTTAAAATACGTACTGTACACAAGGCAGGAAAAATAACAACATAAATTGTTTACTGAACATTACAACATACTTGGTATGCAAAGTACAAAATTCTATTACAAATAATTATATTCTATATGATTCTCACTCTGTACAAATTTAATTCCACACAAATTAAGACTCTTCACACAATCATCCTTAGAGAAGAAGAAATAATCTAATGCGATGATTTTTTTTTTACTCCAAAACAAAATAAACAACATACAGAAAACCAAGTCTGACATAATCATCATTTCATATAATAGAATTAAAATTAACAAACTTCTAACCAAGTTTCATACTTCAAAAGCAATCTAACACATTTTTTGTAATTATTAGAAACTTTCTAATTCTACTACTAAATAGTACAATGGAAGTTGCCATTTTGATTTTAAAACATGCAGATTATGATGTCATCAGCCCAGCAGGATGTTGGAATATGCTTTATATCTATAATCTACCTCAACATTTTAGGTTAAGAGAATTTTTTGTCTTATGTAAGGGTCAACAATTTTTTTTGTGTACACATGAAATCAACAAAACATTCTGTTAAAACTTTGTGTCACATCATTTTGGAATAAAAATTTAATCACATTTATAAAGAAATACATTAAATTCCTTATGTCCCTATTGGGGAAATTATGTCATCATGCACAATATTTCAATACAGAATTGAACAAAATGGCAGCCTCCATGTGTCAACTTCAAACATAAATAACTTGAGATAGGAACAAGGTTTTGACTTGCTCATTTTGATAGTTGGTTAAAATTTTAATCCTCCATCATATGAAATAATAATTGTATCAGACTTTAAGTCTCCTTTAATTATTTCCCATGTGCAGCTCGTCTCCAGACGTGGCATAACCTGCCCTTCTTATCCCTTTCAGCTGCTAACTATTTACGTTTGACTTTTAACAAACAACAAAATGAAGGAAGACTAAAGAAATGGATCTTATATGATTATCATCTTTATAAAGAAAAGCCAATTCCATTCAAGCCATTAGGCTCATATAGCCGTTGCTTATCCCCGGTTTCCATGGCGCAAGCGGATGAAAATTCACGACTTCCCTTGGACGGGACGCCAGTCCATCGCAGATTAACTCCCCAGCAGTGCTGGTACTCATTTTACAGCTAAGTGGACTGAAACAAGTAAAGTGTCTTGCTCAAGGACACAATGCAGCACTCACAATGAAAATCGAACCCGGTACCTTTCGAATATGATCTTGACTCCTTAACCACTGAACCTCTTTATAACTATCATGATTTTCATTACATTATTGGCATGATCGTCATCATCATGATAATGCCCATTATCACAATGCCCATAATCATCATCATGCCCATAAATATCATCATGCCCATAATCATCATCATGCCCATAATCCTGATGCCCATACTAATCCTGATACCCATACTAATCATGATGCCCATACTAATCATGATGCCCATACTAATCATGATGCCCATACTAATCATGATGCCCACAATAATCATCATGCCCATAGTGATCATCATGCCCATAATAATCATCATGCCCATAGTAATCATCATGCCTATAGTAATCACCATGCCCATAATCATCACCATGCCCATAATCATCACCATGCCCATAATCTTCATCATGCCCATAGTCATCACCATGCCCATAGTCATCACCATGCCCATAGTCATCACCATGCCTATAGTCATCACCATGCGCATCACCATCATCATGCTCATAATCATTCATATTTCAAAGAAAAAATTAATGCAAAGATCACATCTTTAATGAAAGACTTGTATTATTCGTTACCTTTTCTACTTTCTAAAAAAAAAATTGGTTATTCTTTACACAGGAAAATTTGTTTTTCTCACTTTATACTGTCAATGCATCAAAGTAAATTGTACAATTGGATGAATGCATCTTTCGAATATCTGCAAACAGTAGCATAGCTTAAGGAGGACAGCGCTTCTTGAACAAAATAAACAAATATTGGTATGTCATTGTGACAAATCTTGGTGAAGTTTAAAGTAAAATCAGTGCAGAAATTGCTGATGACTAGTTAGTATTGTTTTTTCAGTCTTTAATTTTAGGGCAATGATTTGAAACAAATTACAAATGGTATTTAAAAGATAAAATGAAACAGGATTCAAAAGATTCAGAAAGTGGTTGATCCCATTTCTGAAAATCAGAAAATGACAATTCATTATATCTAAGATTTTTACTAGCTCTCCTGGAAAAAATACATCTAGCTAGCCACTGTCTGCAAAGATAACTAAAGTTTTCAGAAATCTAACTTTTGATACACAGATTCAGCTCTTCTCTGCTGAGAGGTCAACAGACTTTCTTTTTAGCGAGGTTGAAGCTTCTGCAGGACTTTGCTTTCTTTTCTTCCAATTGAACTGACTGCTAGAAGGACCATCGGTGCAGTCCATTGGTTCATAGGTGTCATTCAAGTGCTGCCCACATGGAAAGAGAAAATGAATGAATTGTGAAAAAATACAAAATTTAAATCACATGGACGACGTTGATAATGTACGTATGAAGTCAACCAAATTAATCACTTTTAGAAATCTTTCTCATCTGGAAAGACTGCTTGAAGGAGATATAAAGTCTGATAAAATCATTATTTCATATGATAGCTGGATACAAATCTTAACAACTACCAAAAACAGCATGTCAATATCTTATTTCTATTTCAAGTTATTCATGTTTGAAGTTGACACATGGAGGCTGCCATTTTGTTCAATTCTGTATACAAATATTGTGCATGATGACATACAGTAATTTCCCCAATAAGGAATTTAAAGTATTTCTTTATAAATGTGATTAAAGTTTTCATTCCAAAATGATGTGACACAAAGTTTTAACAGAATGTTTTGTTAATTTCATGTGTACACAAAAAATTCCTTGACCCTTACATACAATTTGTTTTTTATTATCACCTAGCAATCTTGAGGTAGATTATAAAGAAATACAGAGCATTCCATCATCCTGCTGGACTGATGACATCATAATCTGCATGTTTTGAAATCAAAATGGCAGCTCCCATAGTACTATTTAGTAGTAGAATTAAAGTTTTTAATAATTATACAAATTGTGTTAGATTGCTTAAGGGGGTATGAAACTTAGAAAAATGTGTTATTTTTATTTCTATCATATGAAATAAGGATTATGTCAGACTTTATTTCTCCTTTAAACATAATCTTCCTACTTTGTCATACAAGATAAAGACCACTATGAATGGGTGTATAATGCTTTTGAATGTCTCAAATTAAATCCTTTTCACCCCTTTTGTAGCCCTGGTTTCAGGGGCAACAAGCAAGACCTGATCAAGGGGTGTTACCAATCAAACCCTTCACTGTCAACACAGGTCTGCAGTGGGTGCCTGGCCATGGCTATAACTTGTTACTTTAATGTATCACTCCATTTGGAATGTAAGTGAGCTCTTCAGTGAAAATCAATCCAAACCTTGACATTCATGCCTATATTATTCTCATATCATATGTATTTTAACTGTCTGCAGCACAGCACCTCATGAAAGGAACTGGCTATGACAATTCTAGAATTTGACACTTAAGGTTGTTAATCATTGATCGGAGCAATAGATCGGAGCCATAGATCGGAGGCATAGACCGGAGCCATAGACCGGAGCCATAGATTGGAGGCATAGATCGGAGCCATAGATTGGAGCCATAGATCTGAGTCATAGATCGGAGCCATAGATCGGAGCCATAGATCGGAGCCATAGATCGGAGCCATAGATCGGAGCCATAAAACATACTAATTGTCTTTAAAGGTATTGTTTCAAAATATATGATCACTTTTCATCGTTCAGCATTTTGAAATTTTGGGATAGTGACCTTGATATTTTCCGATAAAGAAACCTTCTTTCTTTAAATATACCCCAATCTAACTCTTGCAGGCATAGATTTAGGAAAGAAATTGAAAGAATAATAAATAAAAAGATTTTGAGTTGTCCACACAGTCACAAATTTAGCATAGATTAAAAATTATTCAACATTTCATCAGCCATACCTTAAGAACTTAAAGTGCTATTTTTAAAATTCAAAAACTTGTTTGCTTTAAATTTTGAAACCATTTTTAAAATATTGAAATTGCTACTGTATGTGGCCATGAATTAATTTACAAAGCATGCAAAGAGAATTACTTAATGTGGCATATTTTTTTTTTTTTTTTTTTTGTGAATCATGCATGCAAAAGGGAAAAGATATCTGGGATTATCTTTAACAAAAACAATCATGAACTGCTTTTGGTTAGGGAAACCTAGCAGCAGCAAATTAGAATTAAGGAAACCTATCAATCTGAGTAGGTTAATTATTGTGAGCAATTCATGAGGGGTTTTTGGTTAGGAAACCTAGCAGCAGCAAATTTGAAAGAGAACATGTGAATCCAAATAGTCAGAAAAATCCTTAATGAGCACATGTATGAATGTCACCCGAGTGAAGAAAAGAATGAATGAATACATGTAAAAGTGTTAGTCCATGATACAAATTTGAGCAACACTCTACTGTATTGGCATTGTAAATTCATGCACTTTTCATCAATTTTGGCCCAAGAGTATTGGTTTTTATGATCTAGATTTTATCTTATGATCTACACCATCATGCAGATTACAGATACAAATTAGAAATGCATAAGATTTTAGATTGAATGCTACCAAGAAATAAAATTTGTAAAATTAATTTTTTAAACGATTAAAAACTATGAAATCAGGTAAATATAAACCTACAAAATTATATTAAACACGCTATTACAGGTTGTTTTTTCAGGTTCAAGTTAGTTTGTTTGTTTGATGAGGGCTTAACGGCACCACAACAACGAGGGTCAAATTGTGCCTGAGAGGTTAGATTTTTTTCTAGAGGTAGGAAGGAAAGAAAACAGGATGAGATTAAGAGAAATACAAGAACTAAAAATCAGAAAGCTGGGATCAAGAGAGAGGAGGTGCATAGGTGAAGAAAAAAACAAAGTAGAGAGAGGGGGTGGGAGAAGAGGACTAAATATGGTTGCAGAGGGAAGCATGATGAAGGAAGGAGATAATTTTATCCAGAGGGTTTTTCTGGAAGAGCTTGGCAATTTAAGTTGTGGGGAGCAAGGGAAGCTCTGGGAATGTTGTCAGGCAAGCAAGGAGAACGTGATGGACTGTGAAGGTACAATGGCAATTGTTGCAGAGAGGTTGGGGGAGCCAATAAGGAGGTGTAAGTGAGTGAGGTGGGTGTGACCTAATCTAAGACTGGTAATATGAATGTTGTCGACACGAGAGAGTTTGTGATTGGTTGGTTTGATTGGAATGGTGGGCTGGATGACGTGGAGTTTGTTATTAATTTGGGAGTTCCATTAGGTTTGCCAGCGGTCACAAACAGGAGAAGCGATAAGTGGTTTAATGTCAGAAAGGGTTTTGGGAAATGGGGTAGGGGGAGGTTGAGGGCAAGCTTAGTGGCTGTGTCAGCCCTGTCATTGCCAGGGATGCCAGCATGGCTGGGTATCCAGAAAAAAAGAATACTTTTCCTGCAGAGGGTGGGCGAAAAGAGTTTCCAGAGGAGGTGGGATGTGGAGTTATCCCATTTAAGATTGAGTAAAGAAGTAAGGACAGCCTTGGAGTCGGAGGAGATAGCAATGTGGCTGAGAGGAGAGTTGAGGGTGAGGATGGCCTTTGCCTCGGCTGAAAAGATGGACGAGTAATGGGGAAGCCTGCTTCTGAGGGTGATGTCTTTGATGACGGCAGCAGCAGCTGTTTTGTTGCCTTCCTTAGAGCCATCAGTATACATGTAGATATAGTGCAGTTTGAGAGTTGGTCTTTGATTTGGTTGTGGAGATAGATGAAGAGGTTAGGGTGGGTTTAAGTTTTGTTATGAGTGGAGAGGCCCAGGTGGATAGAAGGGAGGGGGTGGTCCAGGGAGGAAAAGTGGGCCAGGACAAGGTGCCAAGAGTGGCGGGGTTGATGCCGAGATGAAGAAGGTCTGATTTGATGCGTAAGCTAAAGGGAGGGGATAGGGTTTTAGTCCTATCAAAGAGGGTGGAGAAATTGGGGTACCTAATGAGGTTGTAAACAGGGACCTGGGTGTTGGTGAGGACTCTAAAAGCATAGGAGAGGCTAAGCTTTCTACACCTTAGCAGAAAGGGGGGTACCTTGGCTTCAACATGAAGGCTGTTGATTGGGGAGGTCCTGTAGGCACCCAGGCAAAGCCTGAGGGCTTCATTTTGGATGGTGTTGATGTGGTTGAGGTAAGAGATTTTGAGGAGAGCATGCCGGTTCGCACCCCAAGTGGTGTTAAAGAGGAGGCGGAGAATGTTGAGGGAGCTGTTGCATTTCTGTTTCAGGTTGGTGATGTGTTGCTTGTGGGAAAGCTTGGGGTCTAGAGTTAAACCTAAGAACTTAGTGAGTTCAACTTTAGGATGCGATTGCCAATGAGCACGAGGTTTGATGGAGGTTGTTGAAATTACATAAGCGCATGCAAACTGTCTTGTCTTTGGAGAATTTAAAACCGTTATTGTTGCACCAGTCTTGCAGCTGCATGGTCAAGGCTGAGTTGGAGCCTATTTTCGACAAGAGGAAAGCTAGGGGCGGAGTAGAAGATGGTGAAGTTGTCCATGAAGAGGGCACGTTTGATATAGGAATAAAGTTTGTCCTCGATGTCGTTAATGCTCAGGTTGAAGAGAGTGGGGGAGAGGATGCTGCCCTCTTCTTAGGGGTAGGGGTTGGAGAGGGTTTGACCAATACAAACTTGAAACTGCCTGGGTGAATGGAAGTTTTGAATAAAGATGGGGAGGTGGCCTCTCAGGCCAATGGTGTAAAGTTTGCGGATAATGCCATATTTCCAAGTAGTGTCGAAAGCTTTCTCAAGTCGAAAAAGATGGCAATGAGGTGTTCCTTTTTTGCAAAGGATTCCTGGATAGCAGTGTCGAACGTAATTAACTGGTTTTAGGTTTTGCAACGTTTCCGGAAACCGCTTTGGTGTGGGGAGAGGATTCTGTTGGTCTCAAGGAACCAGTTTAGTCTCTGTTTAATGATCCTTTCCATAATTTTACAGAGACAGCAGATGAGGGTGATGGGGAGGTAGCTGGAGGGGTCGGTACCATCCTTCCCTGGTTTGGGGTCGGAACAATCCTTTCCTGGTTTGGAGACAGGGGTCACAATAGCTGTCCTCCAGATAGGGGGAAAGAAGAGGTGTGATGACCAAATGTGGTTGAGGACGGTGAGTAGGGTAGCGGTGGCCTTGTTGGGGAAGTCTTTCAGGAACTGGTGGGGGATGATATCTGGACCCTTGGAGGTGCAGCCAGCATCGTGGATGGCTTGGTTTAATTCAGAAAGGGTAAGAGGGGTGTTGTAGCTCTCAGTTTTGTCGGAGGGAAAGGTAATACTCCGGGCTACATTGCAAGCTTTTTTGGTTTTGAAAGCACTGGGGTAGTTGGCCAAGGATGAGATGTTGCTGAAAGAGGCGGCAAGGTGGTTAATGATGTCCCTTTTTACGGTGAGAAGGTTACCATTATAGGAGAGATGGGAGATGAGAGACTTGCCCACCCTGCCGTGGAAGCTATTAACAATTCTCCAAATCTTCTTAGTGGGGGTGTTGGTGGTTCTTCAAAGTGTTGGTTTTACTGTCCTTGATAGTGCGCCTGGCCTTGGCACGACTGATGCGAAAGAGGTTGAGGCTGTGGATGGTCGGGTTAGTTTTGAAGTTCCTGGGGGCCCTTTTCCTGTTCTTGATGGCAGTTTTGCCGTCATCAGAGAACCAGGGGTTGGGGGGTGGTTAGGGGGTTTGGGAATAGAGCAGGTGGCAATGTTGATAAGAATATTACTGCGGTTTGACATGGATCCTTACCCTCGAAGAGATAGGGAGAGGTGCAAGTCACAGAGGGTTTTAAAAAGGGGCCAGGCGGCCTTCTTGAGGTTCCAATTAGGGGTGTGGTCAATGGGGGTTTGAAGGTTGGAGTGTATAAGAAGAAGGTAATGGTCACTACCACAAAGATCAGCAGTGACCTTCCAGCTAAAATCAAGGCGGTTGGGGAATAAATAGGTCAATACAGGTGAGGGAGCCTGTAACCGGGTGAAGGTAAGTCGGGGAGTTAGTGTTGAGCAAGGAGAGGCTGTGCTGTCGAAGAGTGTTTTTGACGAACTTGCCTCTGGGGGTGGTGGTATTGGAGCCCCACAGGGGGTTGTGGGTGTTGAAGTCACCAAGAAGGATGAAGAGGTGGGGGAGCTGAAGAGATGAGGTTGTTAAGGCTGGTTGGCTGCACGTTGGCATCTGGCGAGAGATAGATATTGCAAAGAGTGAAAGTGTTGTGGAGGAAGATAGACATACAGATGGCCTGAAGGTCAGTCTTCACATGATTAGGGCTGTGTGGGATATCTTGTCTAACGAGAATGGAGACGCCCCCACAGGCCCAGTCAGCGTCCACTTGATGTTTGTGATAGCAAGCGAAGTTGTTGAGGGAATAATGGACAGTGGTTTTCAAGAAGGATTCTTGTAGGCAAAAGACGACCGGATTGAAGGTGATGGCCTGTAGGTGAATATGTTTAGAATTAGCCTTAAGGATCCTGATGTTCCATTGTATAATGTTGTGAGTGTTATTGTAATTGTTTGGTCCAAGTGTAAATGTTTGGTCCAAGTTTTTCAGGTCCAAGTGTTTATAAATAAATTAACTGAATTTTTTTAAACCATTCAGACCCATTAGGCTGGTGCTTATACCAGTTTCTGTGCTGCAAGCAAATAGAGGCAGTGCTTATACTTGGGAAAGGCCCCATCAGAGATTACCTTGCAAGCACTGCTATCATGATATTCATTTGCAGCTAAATAGACCACAGCATTGGCTCAGTGGTTAAGGAGTCATGCTCGTATTCAATAGGTACCGGGTTCGATTCCCGTCGTGAGCACTGCATTGTGTCCTTGAGCAAGACACTTTACTTGCTTGAGTCCACTCAGCTGTAAAATGAATACAAGCATTGCTGGGGAGTTAATCTGTGATGGACTGGTGTCTCGCCCAGGGGAGGTTGTGTCCTCATCCACTTGCGCTATGGAAACCTGGGATAAGCACTGACTCTATGAGCTTAATGGCTCGGATGGATGTAGCTTTAGACCAAAGCAAGTGTGATGTGACAGTTGCTAAAAGATACAACTTGGACCAGGGTCAGGAATGAAACAGCTAAGAACCTTTTGAGTACTAGTTTGACAAGGGAGGTGTTATGTGGTACTTCCCCCATTTGATTAACCACTGATTGCCCATGAACACATGCAGTTGCAATATCATGGGAGTAACTAAATTTAGTTTTCCATGCATAAATCAACAAAATTGTTTTCATTGAATACTAAGAGGTCATCATAATAAAAATTAACCCGTCCAGATTGAGAACCATTTTGTGTTCGGTTATGTATTTTAGTGGTAAAGTTAATTTTAAAGATTTAGCTGAAAAATCTGTGAAATACCTGCAGTCTTGGAGAACCTATTGAAGAAAAACAGAACAAAACATCAGGGTTTATAGTTTAGAGGGAGTCTTTGCATTAACACATTTGTTAATACTTTTTAAAAAATACTTCAAAATTTTTGATGGAATATTTTATTTTCATTCATATATACTTTACATCCCCCTTTCTTCACAAATTCACCACACACGATTATAAACAATGGATTTCCTGAAGAAAATAGAATTTGCATGCACACAAATGTGTATTAAAACTCAAGAAGGTGTAAAATAGTGTATCTTAACTGATTTTCATAAGTAATTGTTGCTATTTTCATTAGTTTGTTTGTTTGTTTATTTGATGAGGGCTTAACGGCACCACAACAACGAAGGTCAAATTGTCCCTGAGAGGTAAGATCATTCTAGAGGTAGGAAGGAAAGGAAACAGGGAGAGAATGAGAGAAATTCAAGAACAAAAGGTCAGAAAACTTTTGATCGAGAGGGAAGGTGCATGATTGAAACAAAAACAAAGTGGAGAGGGGGTGGAAGAGGAGAATTAGATATGGTTGTAGAGGGAGGCATGATGAAGGAAGGAGATAATTTTATCCGGAGGATTTTTCTGGAAGAACTCAACAATTGAGTTGTGGGGAGCGAGGGAAGCTCTGGGAAGGTTGTACAGGGGGCAAGCAAGGAGAACGTGATGGATTGTGAGGGTGCAATGGCAATTGTTGCAGAGGGGTTGGGGGGAGCCAATAAGGAGGTGGGAGTGAGTGAGGTGGGTGTGACCAATTCTAAGACGGGTAATATGAACAATGTCGATACGAGAGAGGTTGTTGATGGTGGATTTGATCGAAATTGTGGGCTGGATGACATGGAGTTTGTTATCAATTTGGGAGTTCCATGAGGTTTGCGAACAAGGGAAGCAATAAGCGGTTTCATATCAGAGAGGGTTTTGGGAAAAGGGGCAGGGAGGAGGTTGAGGGCAAGCTTAGCGGCTGCATCAGCCGTCATTACCTGGGATGCCAACATGGCTGGGAATCCAAAAGAAAAGAATACTTCTCCTGCAGAGGGTGGGTGAAAGGAGTTGCCAGAGGAGGAGGTGGCATTTGAGGTTATTTCATTTACCATTGAGTAAAGAAGTAAGAACAGCCTTTGAGTCGGAGAAAATGGCAAAGTGGCTGAGCGACGGGTACTCAATAAAGCTTTCTACATCTAAGTAGAAAGGGGGGTCCTTAGGCTTCAACATAAAGGCTGGTGATTGGGGAGGTCCTGTAGGCACCAAGACAAAGCCTAAGGGCTTCATTTTGGATGGTGTTGATGTGGTTGAGGTATGAGTTTTGAGCAACTTAGTAGACAATATTGCCGTAGTCAAGCTTGGCACGAATGGTGAGCCTGAAAATTTTGAGGAGAGCATAGCGGTTCGCACCCAAGTAATGTTGGAGAGGAGTCGGAGGATGTTGAGGGAGCTGTTGCATTTTAGTTTCAGGTTGGTGATGTGTTGCTTGTAGGTAAGCTTTGGGTCTAGAGTTAGACCCAGGAACTTTGTGTGTTCAACTTTAGGGTTGCCATTGCCATTGAGCACAAAGTTCGGGTTGGGGTGGAGGTTGTTCAAACGACTGTCTTGTCTTTGGAGAATGTATTGGTAATTGTTGCTATTTTCATCAGTAATTGTTGCTTTTTTCATAGATCAGCTATTTTTAGCTTCAGTTTTAGCTTTGTTCATAGTTCAGCTATTGCTCCCTATCGATATGGCTTTGAAACCAACACGTAGAACGTGTACTGTATTTAGGATGCATATATCTAAAACAAATTATGATTGAGGCTTTCAGTCAAATTAAACAAATATTTCCCTTAAGAAAAGAAATTTACCTGCTCAAGTTTTCCCTTGGAATCAGAAAACTCCTTCTCTGTTATCTACAGAAGCAAAAATTCAGAATTTTTAACAATTCTTTCCTCTTATACTCTGAAAAACTTATTAATGAAGCTAAAAATCATGGATGGGATTTGCCCTGGGAGGGGGAGGGGGTGGGGTAAGCTTCCATATGTGAGGTATATATATATATATATATATATATATATATATATATATATATATATGTATATATATATATATGTATGTATATATATATGTATATATGTATGTATGTATGTATATATGTATATATATATATATATATATATATATATATATATATATATATATATATATATATATATATATATATATATATATATATATATATATATATATATATATATATATATATATATATATATATATATATATATATATATATATATATATATATATATATATATATATATATATATATATATATATATATATATATATATATATATATATATATATATATATATATATATATATATATATATATATATATATATATATATATATATATATATATATATATCTGTGCTGCCCAAGCAGGCGCCTTTTTTCCCTAGTGCAGGTGCTTGTGCATCACTTTCATAGTACAGGTATAAGTTCCCAAAAATGTTGTTTTACTCTGTCAATTCCGTACTGTTGGTCCATTTTTACAATATTTTCGTTGAATAATTGATACTGCAGGTATTAAAACTGACTCCTTTCGTACTGTGGGTTTCAAAATTGACTCCTTTCATACTGTGGGTATCAAAATTGCATAACTTCATACTGCAGGTACCAAAAAATCTGTCATACTGCGGGTATGGTTTTTGCTTGATGGGCTGCACACCCCTACAACTTTTAGTATGAAGTGCCCCCCCCCTCCCTTAACTCTCGGGGATTTATGCCACCCAAAGGTGGGGGGCCAAGTCACAAAATCACAATGAGATACAGAACACCATACAAAAGATATTTCTTATATTTAGCAGCTTTTGTTGGTTTGGTTTACTGCAGCTAATTAAACTCCTAACAGATTCAAGTATTTACCTCACAACACCCATGACTGTTGTATTGTATTACAGCTGTGGAGCACTGGTTGAAAACCCAGTGGGATCGAACTGGGAATTGCAAAGCCAAAGCTTCACCACACTGCCAGGAAGGTTCCTGCTAATTATTTTTGTTCTTGTTCATCCTTGTTATATAACCTAAAGAAGTGTTTGTGCTTCTTTCCTATAAAGCACAGAATGCATAAAGATGAATGTGATGTGCCACTGGGCCCTTGGGTCTCAATTGGTCAATATACCTGTCCAATTCATGTATACTTTATCATAAATTGTAAGAAAGAACAAGAAACTTACCTTGCCAAGAATGAGAAGTTGTAGAAAGCACTGTTTGATTCTGATCATTTCCCATCCAGGTTTCTGTACATTTAGAAAATATAATAATAATATTAATGCACATTAAGTTTGTTTTCTGTAATGTGATTGGAAGAGAGGGGACACCCCCCCCCCCCCCTTCTCAGTGGTGGCACTACAGGGAATTTCCCCCACGAATTCACTTTGCACCCCCCACCCCATTTTCCCCCAGAAAATGTTGTAAATTGACATATTTTACCAATTTTGTCATGATTGATAGGGTTTTGCCTCACAATGAGACAAAATGGCCCCTCTCTTGAATCTGACCCCCTCCCCCCCTTCTTTTATGACCAACATCCTGGCGCTGCCACTGCACACTACTGAATTGCATTATCCTTTGACAAAAAACATTAAAATGTAGGTGTGGTACATGTAGGTAGGTAGATTAGGTATTTTACATAATATATGCATAAACAGGCATAGGCAAGAGAAAACTCCCCACCACTTGTTCCAGAAGTTACAAGTTTTGTATGGTGTTTTTTTATCTTAGCATGATTTCCCCCTCCCCACCCCCATTATTTTTGACTTTGCCTCCCCACTTTCGTTAATCAAATTCCCCCACGTCTCCTTCTTCCCGAGAAGGCCAAGGGTTTGTGGACTTACAGTCACTAAATTGCCAGGGGATAATGAACATCAAGCTAAAGAAGCCATATTGTCCATAGTTAAATATAAATAATGGGCAATGGCAAAGGGATTGTAGGGGAAGATGTGTTATTCATGAACCATTAAATATAAGTGAGAATGAATCTATTCAAAATGACCCAAAACAGAAATATGCCAAAAGACAAGAGATGAAAACAATGGAAGAGATTGAGGGAATTCATTCAAATTGTTTTCAGACATTAATCAGAATTGTTTCAAAGTTTTTAGAAATGCAATATTTATGACATAATACCTGGGTTTGGCCTCTTGTAATTAATTCACATAGAAAATCTGATGTAGTCATCTGTGTAAGCAAATAAAAAATATAAATAAGGTGATACTCCTAATTTGTTAAAAGGCTGGTTATGGTGTTTACAACATGGAGATTAATAAAGACTTCTTCAAACCAATTTAGCCAGGCTTGGAACGTCAGGGTAGTTTAACCAATAAAATGCGGGAATTTTCCTTTTTACTAACTAACCAATCAAATGCAGGGAAAATTGTAAACAACAACAATACGCGCGTATAACCTTCATAAGCTTGTACATAATAGTACAATAACTACATTACACGTACGTACATTAACATTAACAGTATGTGAAATGAATAAGCATTGTGTTGTATGCATACGTAAAGTATCTAAATTTTTGTCAAAGTTCAACTGCTCTGCCTGGATAATACTTTTCTTATGGGGCTTGGTTTTGTTGTTGTCATATTCGAAGAGGATCCGAACTGTTTTCTATTCAGACTGTTGCAATTAAGTAATACGCAATAACCAGGTAAGATTTAAAGTTAAAACTTGGCCTCACGTACGTTTATAACACTACACTACCTTCAATGCATATAGTTGTAGGCCCTAGGCCTAGTTTACACGTTAAAATGTAGTTTTTGTGAACAAAACATTGTATGTTCCTTGCGGTTCACATTCCCTCAACATTAAATATATTTGTGCACATTTGAAACACAAAAATAGGACAGAAATTGGCAAAAACCGTTCAAATTTTAAAATTTTGATGTTTAGTGCGGAGAGCCTAATGATATAAAATTGTGCCGTTGACCTCACTGCACAAATGATAAAAATAGTATCGAGAACTTTCGGCAGCAAATCCCTTGTTATCTGTGAATACTAGTTTTGCATATCGGAAAAATTGTGTGAATGGAGAGGATTACAGTTTATACAAAGCTTTCTGTTTAGTATGGAATTTCCTAACCAAATTACTCTACCATTTAATAAGAATCAGTGAAGTGCTTATTTGTGTATGTATATACTGTTGATTATTGTGTCAAATTGTATTTTTAATGGGCTTGACCCCATACGCTAGTAAATTGTGCAGACAATTAGGATTGCCCAGAATTTGATTGGTCCATTATGGTCACATGAATTTCGGCCATGTGACAATATTTAAATAGATCAGATTTCCAGAAATTACCAATTCTGATATAAAAAGGTCTATAAAATACAATTCAATGTTTCTTATTGGTCGCGTAACAAGCCAATCAATAACAGGATTTAACTGACATCACTGGTATGTATCAGATTTACTGGTGACATGTACAGAAATCTTTCTTGAGATGCGAATCCATCTTTAAAGGATTAGTTCAGTGGTCAACCATGTTCATCTTATATGAAAGAGGACTTCAAAAGAAACAAAATAGTGAAGAAAACATTCACAAATCTTATTCTGTTGAAGAGTTATTAAAGTTTAAAACTTTCGTCTTATCTGTGCAGATAGAAATGACTGGTGCACTAAGTCTATTATGGAAGGTTAATGCCTTCATCCACACATTCTGAAGGATTGTTAACGTTTTTGAAAAAATTAATTTTACTTTTTTTATTATTTGAAATATTTTTCTTCCAACTTTCTTTAGGTGGTAAATTATAATTAACCTTAGATTCTCTTTCACTCATTTCCTGACAAATCCAATGGGTGTTAAGCCACAAATTCACAGGTTAAAATATAATAGAATACATAAAGACTTTGAAGAATTTGAGGCTATGACATCACAACTATTCTGATTTCAATAGTTTCTATGCAAATGATACCAAACTTGAAACTTGAATACATGAATCTCCTTAATAGAATACAATTTTTGAAAGCTTTCTTGACCATTTTGGTTTTGAGTCCTCTTGCATATGAGAATGACTTGCCTGACCCCTGACAAGGAACAAAAGACAACAAGAAAGCAATCTGAATTGGTTAAGTCAACAAAAATCCTTCAAGAGAACATGAACTCCAATCCATGTAGTTGCTAATCTCATCACCTTAAGCATACAGCATAGTGGGAGAAATAGCTAACATGGTCACTATAGCTCTGTGACTTTTGACACAAAAATGTACAAATTAGAAGATAATTACCCCCTAAAATCTCATATTTGACCCTAATCACTGGAACAACTTCTGAAATGTTTCACATTTATTGTACCATACTGCATGACACTATTCATGCGCATGTCACACTTACCATTCCATAACTATAGGGGAAAATGGTGAATAGCTCTTTGACCTTTTAACCCCAGTCTACAGGACACAAATTCATGTACTCAGGTATCATAGTACAACATAGGCTTGGTATAGATCTTGTATTTTTTTAATTTAAAATTTTGCATAAAAAGCACCTATTTGACCTTTGACCTCTAATTATTTCTAAGTTTTGTTAGAATGTTAAACTCTACCCACCTATGCAATTTGTAAAAATACCAAGTAATTCCTTCTAAGATACAGCCATCATCAAAAACTTGTTTTATTAGACCTGTGACCTTTGTACCCTAAGTAGCATGAAAAATGTACAATAAGATTAAAGCAAAATTATGTGAAACAATATTGCTTAATGTATGACAAACTAGACATTAAAAACAATACAAATCCCCTCACCGCTGATGATGCATATTCCAGACTGTCCCACATTCCATCCCAACCAGTCCCAAATGTTATCCCACATGAAAACCAGATACTGTAGGTCATTCCACCACTTGCAGGATCCACATGCCATCACAACTGAAATCCAGATGACATCCAACCACATACCATTCCTTCCTGTCCCACATGTTGAACCACCATGTTCCACATGCCAACCCATCCTGTTCCACATACAATTCCACCCTGTCCAACATGACCTCATCCTAATTCTTTCAGCTAATTTATCATCATGTTATCTTCTACCCCACATTCTGCTTATTGTTTATATTTCCCAAACCCCTAATTTAACATGCTTTAGAAGGAGGATACTTTTATTTGCTACTTTATTAATTGCAAGACAAACATTTTGATTGCTATTCATGTCAGGAATGTCAATATCATAACAAAACTAGAAATGTGAAGTTAGTAAGTCATAAGCCATATACTTTTAATCTCAGGTCAAACATATTGCAGCAAATGCACACTATACCTCACCATTATGTGTAAACAATGCTCTTCACATATACTGTATGATCATTTGTTTAAGCAAAATCATCTACACACTTTAATTCAAGAGATGCCACATATACAAATATGTTCATTGCTAAGCAAATAGGCTAATTATTATGCACACACAATCCCCCAATCATGCTCAATTGAACAGTACCAATGCCCTCTACCACTGAACCAAATAACAAGTTATTATCTCAGGTTAAATATTTTGTATGCAAGTCTATTGTTATGCAAATAACCTACTTGATATGCATACTACATCTCACCATTGAGTGTAGACAATGCGCTTTACATATATGATCATTTGTGCAAACAAAATCCCCACATCCACTTTAATTTAAGAGATATCATAGATACAAATATTTTCATTATTATACAAATAAGCTAATGAGTATGCATGCACAACCCCCCAATCATGCTCATTTGAACAGTACCCATGTCCTCTACCACTAAGCCAAGTCACATCAATGTACACCATTCATAACTTAAGCTTATAAAAACTTTTAACCAAAACTTTACCAGACACAGACACCGACGCCAACCCGGGGTAGTAGAATAACTCTACTATTCTTCCAATAGTCAAGTTAAAAATGCTTTTATATCAAAATCAAATAAGAAAAATAAATCTTCAAATTCAAAATTAACCTGATAGTCTTCGAGGAGCTTATTCCACACTTGCTTTTGAATATCAATGACCATCTAGGTATGGAAATAAGTCAGAAATATGCAATTTAAAAAGGAGTATGGTGTAGGCAGGTATACAAATAATGTTTGATACATTATGATAAAAGGCCACAAACATTGGGAGGGTGTATCTTACATGATATATGGACATGTAGAGGGCAACATTAGCTTAAAGGAGACATAAAGTCTCATACAATCATTATTTCAAATGATAGAGGATACAAATCTTAACCAATTACCAAAAACAGCAAGTCAAAATCTTATTCCTATCTCAAGTTATTTATCTTTAAAAGAGACATAAAGTCTGATACAATCATTATTTCAAATGATAGAGGATACAAATCTTAACCAACTACCAAAAATAACAAGTCAAAATCTTATTCAAAAATTATTTATCTTTAAAGGAGACATAAAGTCTATGCAATCATTATTTTATATGATTATTCAACCAACTGTTGCAGCAAATCAAAATCTTATTCCTATCTCAAGTTATTCATGTTTGAAGGAGACTAAGCCATTTTGTTCAATTCTGTATTGAAATATTGTGCATGATGACATAATTTCCCCAATAGGAACATAAGAAATTTAATGTATTTCTTATAAATGTAATTAAAGTTTTATTCCAAAATGATGTGACACAAAGTTTTAACAGAATGTTTTGTTAATTTCATGTGTACACAAACAATATCTTTACCCTTACATAAGAAAGCAATTTTCTCAAACCTAAAAATCTTGAGATAGATTATAAACAAATACAAAGCATTCCAACATCCTGCTGGGCTGATGACATCATAATCTGTATGTTTTGAAATAAAAATGGCAGCTCCCATAATACTATTTAGTAGTAGAATTAAAGTTTTTAATAATTATACAAATTGTGTTAGATTGCTTTAACAGGGTATGAAACTTGGTCCGAAAAATGTGTTATTTTTATTTCTATCATATGAAATAAGGATTAAGTCAGACTTTATGTCTCCTTTCATTGCTTTAAATCTGTTAAAAACCAACAAAGTACAAATATTTCATCAAAATTGGTTCAACTTGAATAATTCGGATATTTTATGTAAACTATGTCATGTATTACATGGCGACCTTGGTATTTTAATAATTAATTAATCAATATATTGTTTTTTTAAATGTCTATCATAATACTATCATAACACTTTGAAATGTGACTGTAAATTCTGACCAAAACGTTTTGAGCCTTTGCCATACCCCCAATAAAATTTCAAAAGGAATAAACTTTCCCATCATTTTCAGTGACTGAGATTTAGGAATGAAATAATGCTAAAAATTACATCAAGATTTACAGCCATCTGCCCAGTCATACAGTATATCACAAATTTAGCAGACGACAAAAATTGATCAAAATTTGATCAGCCATAACTCAAAAACTAAAAGTGCTATTTAAAAATAAAACAACTGATCTGCTCAAGTTTCAGTTAACGCTATATTTTAAAAAATATACAAATTGCAACATCATCCATAGGCCTTTAACTCTTCCTTACCTGGGGTTTGAAAAATGCAAGCCCAAGTTTCGTAACTTTTTTTATATGCATTTTTGTCAACTTTCCTTTCATTACAAGTTTGGCTTGAATGCAAGCTAAGATCTTGATTAATCTTTTGAGTAATGAGAGCCAAATTAGGAAAAAATTGGACAAAAATATGCAAATTAAGCAATTTTTGGCTAAATTTGAATAACAAATGGGTCAATCTTTGCAGGAGTATAAGTTCTTGTGAGCATTGAAAACAAGAGATTTGAGTTACATATTTAAATTCTTTATAAAATTTCCTTTCCAATGATACTAATCTACAATTTTTAGCAAGGGAAAGATTGAAAAAATCCTAAAAATAATTTTAGTAATGACCCCTAAAATCGCAGCAGAAAAATTGCAGTAGTCTCGGCAAAACTCTAGCCTGGTGCGCTTGAGTGCTAGGTCGAGCTCACATCCACTTTACTACATGATCATTGAAAATGCTGTTGTGAAATCTAATTATTATAATTCTGATTACTTCTAATAAATTGTAATTTCTGGACAGGCACCGCTTCTATCATTAACAACACTTGCATGATAAATGGGGTCAAGCCTTGGTCATCTTTGGTGTTAAAAAAATGATGTAATGACACTTACCCATCCACGGTACATGTTTAGAAAGTCTATCATACACTGAAAAAGATTCTGAAAAGGAGAAGAAATAAGTTTGAGACCTTTTGGCAGGTAGTATGTCCTTGGATTTTACAGCTGAGTGGACTGGAGCAACATGTAGAGTTTAATATGCAGTTTTGGCCAAAATGGACGGTTGCACATTACGCTCAAGGACAACAATGCATTATTTGCTTCTCCTGGCAAGCTATGAAACCCAACCTTTGTTATTTGCCTCTAACTGATGCCACCCCTATGATAGCATTTTTAATGAAGTAGAGCTTATGAAAACAATGGTATAGTGTTAAAATGTCATTAAAAGCAATGACAAGCAAAAAGGTAGGATCAAAATCTGCTCTGTTACAGCTTTTTGTGAAATTGAGTGGACCTTTTAAAAGAGGTCATTTTCAAAATCAAGACCTTTAAAAAATAGTTTAGTGGTTAAGTAAAGATATCTTATATGAAAGAGGACGTCAAAAGAAACAAAATGGTGAAAAAGCGTTCAAAAATCTTGTAATGTTAAGGAGATATTTTTGTTTATATGATGAATATCTGTTGCAAAAGCATTTTAGCCCAAAATTCTCAAAGCCTAAAAGTAGAACAAAAACATCACTTTAAATCAAAAAACAAACCAAACCTTCACTGTTAAATACCACCCTATTTGTAAATTATTACATCAAGCCAGACACTTTGACCATAGGGGAAATACTTTGTCCTTGTGCTGAAAGTGAAAGTCAGTGCAACTGCAGTGAAATCTGTTTACTATCAAAGTCAGATTACATGAAGCAATATCTTTCCTTAGGAGAAATGGTCTGTCAATCATTAACAGTTAATGCACACATCAGCTCAGGCATATAATACAAACACAAAAGTTTGCAAAGTTTTTGTAAAAGTTTTCTCCCACTAAGACACCTAACACCAATGCGGGATTTCAATCACAAAAGTAACCCAATTACTCAGCACTGGATTTCTGTAATCTTATACACACCAATAACCTTGAGCTACTTGGCTGTGACTGTGCATGGGAATGGCAGATAAACAATCATTATTTGGATTGGAAACAATACACTAAACAGGAAGTCGGGTTGGTAATTGTCATACCTGAGTTTTCAGGAATAATTCAGGTGTCAGGTGTGAGAAGACCTTTCGGCATGTATGACCATGGAAAGTGAGGTGAAATGTGTGGATTGTATAAATAAAAATCCTTTGTGCAATTACTAGTTGCTTGTGCTGGATTGTGGTTTCTGTTGTAAGCAATGCAAAAATATAGAACCCGACAGATTTGAGATTTTGTCGGAGCTTAAGACACAAAATGTATTGCGAGGTTTAGACTAGTGAAAGTTTGGTATCATTTGTGTAAAAACTACTGAAATTAGACTAGTTGTGATGTCATAGTCTCGTATTCCTCAAAGTCTTTATGTATTCTATCAATTTGTGGCTTTAAAACCATGGGACATGTCAAAAAAGTAGTACAACTGAATCTAGGAAGGGTATTTATATTATATAACTTGAAGAAAGCAAAAGGAAAAGAAAAGGAAAAATAATTTAAATATTGAAAAATATAAATGAACTTTCTTTAAAAAAATACATTAATAATTGTTAAGAATGTGAGGATGAAGATGCCAACTTTCCATAGTAGACTTACACAACAGTCATTTCTACATACATAAGACAGAGCATTAAACTTGAATATCCTCTTACAGAACAAGATTTTTAAATACTTTCTTCACCATTTTGTTTCTTTTGAAGTTCTCTTTCATATAAGATGGACATGTTTGACCCCTGAACTAATCTTTCAAATTAATTGTTACCTTTCCTTTTGCAACTTCTTGTTTTACTGCAGTCAAGATTCTCTCTGGAGTTACCTTTGTACAAATACAAATAAATGAAAGTTAATCATACAGCAAAGGACAAAAGAGATTGCTTTAAATTTTGAGTACCTTTTTCTATATATATATATATATATATATATATATATATATATATATGTATATATATATATGTATATATATATATATATATATATATATATATATATATATATATATATATATATATATATATATATATATATATATATATATATATATATATATATATATATATATATATATGTGTATGTATATATATATATATAATATATATATATATATATATATATATATGTGTGTGTGTATGTATGTAATGTATGTGTGTATGTGTGTATGTATGTATGTATGTATGTATGTATGTATGTATGTATGTATGTATGTATACAAATATATATAAATATATATATATATAAAATAAAAATATATAAATATATTATATATATATTAGAGCTGTGACCGTTTAGCGTGTACTGCTTCACGCCATAAATCTTGTAAACGTTTACTAAATACTTCATTGCGAGTAATCGTTTTTCATACATTATAGGCCTAGTGTCTTGCCGTTGAAAATCAATATTCATGATTCAAATCACACACACATTCGGCTGACAAAATTCCATTCAATGATTTTTACAAACTGTAAACCCGATTAGCATAATCTTTTTAAATGTGCGAATCACAAATGCGCAGTAATCACCAATGAATGGGGATATTATGCACTTTGATTTCACTAAAACTAAGTAATCTAACTTGTAAAAGTGCACCGCGAATGTGCAGCAGTAAACAGTGAAACTAACAATAGGCCTAACGTTAGGCCATAAGGCTTTAAATCCCACGCAATCAAGGCCCGTTTCATCGACCAAAAAACACTTGAATCGTGACAATCAGTACATTTACATGTAAATATTACCTGATAAGTCAAATAAATTTTGCAAGAAAGAAAAAATATTGCATAATATATAAACAGAAAAAGGTTATAACAAAGCTGAAATTCTGCATGCTTCGCAAAGAAGGCGCCATTTTTTTTCGAGAACTAATATTTCAGAACTTCCTGGTGGTGGTGGCGTAGTTTTGAAATGTTTTACGGCGAGGTATATCATAGGCCTCAGTATGCAAGATTTTCACAGAACTTCGAAAGCCGTAACATAGGACAAACAAGTTACGCGATGTTGAGTTTAAATGACATTGAAAGGAAGTTATCTGTTCTTTCTAAACTGAATTTCCATGCATATTTTCCATAAAAATGATGATTTGTACTGTAGAAGTAAACTTTTTACGATTTGGAAAGCAAAACTCAGCGTCTATTTGGGCAATGCAGTCAGTAGTTTTGCCATACTAGTTGCGCGATTTTTTTACTTCGCCTCGTAGTTTTGGAGCAATTTTGGTGTATTTCCGAAAATTACGGTACTAAACTCGTGTACACGATACACGCCGCTTTTTTTTTGCGTGTACACGCTTTACTAAAATCCCTAAACGTTCACAGCTCTAATATATATATATATATAAATATATATATATATATATATATATATATATATATATTATATATATATATATATATATATATACATATATAGATATATAGATATATATATATATATATATATATATATATATATATATATATATATATATATGTACATCTACCTACTGTGGTGTAGCGGTTATCATACCTGTCTACAGACCACGAGGCCCCAGGTTCAAGCCTGGGGTGGGTAGACACGCGCCAGTGCACCACAACTGGTTATCAAAGGCCGTGGACATTGACTTGGTTGTCGATGTTAAGTCTGTCCGTCGTCATTGCGTAAAGTTCTCGTCCGAATCGTATTAAGCGTTTGATAGCATTTGTACTATCATAACCGAATACGCAGGCGACGACCCCGTCATTGTAATTGTGTGTTCAACTCTCTCTCTCATATGTACGTATACTGCGATCGTTACAATCCTGAAGCTTATTCTGAAAAACTATATCTAAATAGTTAAAAACAAAGTCTCGAATACAATACAATTATAGCAAATGTTAAGAAAGTGAATAAGTGACTGACTTGTACAAAATTGACTATAAGGTATAAGGTATATGGACAGGAAAGTAACACCAGCTTAACTGCTATAAAATTTACTAAATACCATACAAACAGCAAAAGATATCATCAAAATCGGTTAACTTCATTAACCAATTTACAGCATTTTTAAGCTCAATAACTAATTGGCATAAATTGTGCAATATTTTTTTAACTCAAAATGGGACAACTACAAAACTGTCACATTACTGATTTTTGATTCTTCCCTAATTTTCTTAATGGAAACAATTGGCTATAGTGAATAGGAAATTGGGTATTATCTATTACAACCTTGACCCAGATTTAGCTGTAGAATGCAATTTTAGAACCTATGATATCTGACATTTTGGAAAGAAATATGATGAATCACATTACTGCATTTTAGCTGCATTCCTTTTCATATATCATCACTTTTGCGTTTATCATCACTTTTGCGTTTATCATCACTTTTTAAACAGAAAACTACACGCAGTGCTACTGTGACCATATAAAGACTGGTCTGATCGGAATGTAATGCTCTTTTATCTGGGTTAATCTCTACCTGATGATATACCTTTGAAAATTCAATATCTCCTGAATGGAACAAGACCTCAGAGTATTATCTGCACTGTACTGTGTCCCGTTTTGTCCTCTATCATACATGATAGACATGTCTAATGGCTGAAACTAATGAAGTAAAGGATTCACCTCAAGTGCAAGGGATTTATATCATCCAGTGTTGTTGGTCTCAAGACATGGTCTCGGTCTCGAATGGTCTCGAGACCTGATTTTGAAGGTGTATCTCTGTATCGAGACCTCATCTCAAATTTTTGTTTTGGCCTCAGTCTCGGGTTTGCAAGTCTCGGTCTAGGATCAAAATCCATTATGCTCTTGTTTTAAAGAAAAGTGTTCACAGGATTGGAAATAAATTTGATTTCTTTTTGACAATTATACCTTTAATAGGCCCAATATTCTAAGGGGCAGGGGACATGTGCAAGCCCATGTTCCTTTCTTTAGGAACAAATTTAAAGGAAAGGTATCAAAGGGAGGGTTGGTCTTGGTCTTGGAGAAAAAAATCTCAGTTTCGGAAGGCCTGGTCTTAGATGTTCAGGTCTCAACTTTAACACCCATAACATCGACAACCAAGTCACAGCCTTTAAAACCCAGTTGTGGTGCACTGGCATGTCTACCCAACCCAGGCTTGAACCCAGGGCCTTGTAATCTGTAGACATGAATGATAACCGCTACACCACAGTAGGTAGACAAATCACAAGCATTTATTTGATACCAGACCTGTCTAAACTTTCTGCCCCCGCTGATTCAATGAAAGGATCTATTGTAAGCCTGCTTTATCACACCAGTGCAGTGTATATGCTTGCCTCATTAGTTCAGGATGGTGGAGCAGAAAGCTTATGTCAATTGACTGAGAAACAAAAGTTTGCACCTAAAGCATTTACAGCTATGTGATTTGTCTGGAATGAGCATGCATGACTACCGTAATTGACACAGTTTTTATAGAAATATTTTCAGCACAGAGCCTATCCTTGTGATAAGTCAAAAAATAAAGTCAATTTTCTTCAAAATACATTCAAGAATGTGAGGATGAGGGCGCCAACCTTCTACAGTAGACAAAACAACACCAATTATTTCTACAAAAATGAGACTTTATCTCCTTAATGGATAAGATATGGAGATAGTTTCTTCCTTATTTTGTTTCTATTAAAGTCCTTTTTTATATAAGATGAACTTGCTTGACCACTGATCCATTAATTGTTTCACCCCAAATGCAAAAGTGACTGTATCTGATCAATAGCAGGCAACACAGTGTTAGTGATAGGTTCTGACATAAAAGAATTACCTCTGTACTAATAGCCCTTTGAAATCTGGATGTAGAATTTTCTGTCTGTTTGTAAAAGAAGAAAATGGAAATATGTGTTTTGTAGTTTTAATTAATATATCACTGATATCTTTGAACCAAATGAACGTTTAAACACAACAATGGGTGAAAATCCTTGACATACATGTATCTTTTACATTTCAGAAGTAAAGCCCCGCCCCCCTTTACACACTCACATTACATTTTGACTCACATATACCAAACAAATCTGAAAATGCAAATGATTCATTAATATGATTTTTCTCAAGTTATCTGCCAAAATTAAAAATACGAATAGTCAGTTCAGGGATACTATACTTGCAGAAAATCTAATTTTGTCAATTATTACACAATTATCAGATTTCAAATATGCCTTCAATTTTACTATCGGATGGTAATAAGAAGCAATAAATAATACCCAGATTTGCACCTATGCATAACAAATCAAAGTCAAAAATGGTCAAACAACTCATTTTGTTTATTGCATTTTCTTGAAGGCAAAAGTCTTCACCAAATAAATCTTTCTGAGGGAAAAAACCTTCCATCATCTGTACAGTTCTTTAACTCATTGTAGCTTATAGTTGGGTAAAGGACTTATCTGGGGGCATGAAGTGCATGAAATTAGATGCAACTTTCATAGGAATAACCTATCTGATATATACAGTACTGATCAGTTGTATACAGTACTGATCAGATGTATACAATACTGATCAGATGTATACAGTACTGATCAGATGTATACAGTACTGATCAGTACTGATCAGATGTATACAGTACTGATCATGTATACATGATCAGATGTATACAGCACTGATCACATGTATACAGCACTGATCAGATGTATACAGTACTGATCAGATGTATACAGTACTGATCAGATGCACAGTACTGATCAGCAGTACTGATCAGATGTATACAGTACTGATCAGATATACAGTACTGATCAGATGTATACAGTACTGATCAGATGTATGCAGTACTGATCAGTATATTGATCAGATGTATACAGTACTGATCAGATGTGTTCAGTACTGATCAAATGTAGTACTGATCAGATGTAGTACTGATCAGATGTGTACAGTGCTGATCAGATGTACTGATCAGATGTACTGACTCAGATGTATACAGTACTGATCAGATGTATACAGTACAGATCAGATGTATACAGTACTGATCAGATGTGTTCAGTACTGATCAAATGTGTACAGTACTGATCAGATGTGTACAGTACTGATCAGATGTGTACAGTGCTGATCAGATGTGTACAGTACTGATCAGATGTGTACAGTACTGATCAGATGCGTACAGTACTGATCAGATGCGTACAGTACTGATCAGATGCGTACAGTACTGATCATGTGTACAGTACTGATCATATGTATACAGTACTGATCAGATGTATACAGTATATACTGATCAGATGTATACAGTACATACTGATCAGATGTATACAGTACATACTGATCAGATGTATACAGTACATACTGATCAGATGTATACAGTACTGATCAGATGTATACAGTACTGATCAGATGTGTACAGTACTGACCAGATGTATACAGTACTGATCAGATGCGTACAGTACTGATCAGATGCGTACAGTACTGATCAGATGCGTACAGTACTGATCAGATGCGTACAGTACTGATCAGATGCGTACAGTACTGATCATGTGTACAGTACTGATCATATGTATACAGTATATACTGATCAGATGTATACAGTATATACTGATCAGATGTATACAGTACATACTGATCAGATGTATACTGTACTGATCAGATGTGTACAGTACTGATCAGATGTGAACAGTACTGATCAGATGTGTACAGTACTGATCAGATGTGTACAGTACTGATCAGATGTGTACAGTACTGACCAGATGTGTACAGTACTGATCAGATGTATACAGTACTGATCAGATGTATACAGTACTGATCAGATGTGTTCAGTACTGATCAGATGTGTACAGTACTGATCAGATGTGTACAGTACTGATCAGATGTGTACAGTACTGATCAGATGTGTACAGTACTGATCAGATGTGTACAGTACTGATCAGATGTGTACAGTACTGACCAGATGTGTACAGTACTGATCAGATGTATACAGTACTGATCAGATGTGTTCAGTACTGATCAGATGTGTACAGTACTGATCAGATGTGTACAGTACTGATCAGATGTGTACAGTACTGATCAGATGTGTACAGTACTGATCAGATGTGTACAGTACTGACCAGATGTGTACAGTACTGATCAGATGTGTTCAGTACTGATCAGATGTGTACAGTACTGATCAGATGTGTACATTACTGATCAGATGTGTACAGTACAGACCAGATGTGTACAGTACTGATCAGATGTGTACAGTACTGATCAGATGTGTTCAGTACTGATCAGATGTGTACAGTACTGATCAGATGTGTACAGTACTGATCAGATGTGTACAGTACTGCTCAGTTGTGTACAGTACTGATCAGAGGTGTATAGTACTGATCAGGTATACTATACCATAGACCAGACTCTCTTATTACAAATAATTTCAGCTCTTAACTTACTTCAGGAGAGGCAGGGTGTGAAACAGCCAAATCAATCTGTAACATGAAAAGAGTGCAAACGAAATATTAGAAGAGGAAGCACTGACTAAACTGAACTACTGATTTTGTGTGCAATTGATGTAATAAATAACAAGCAGTGAAAAACCAAAATTCCTCCAGAGAAAGGGCAAAGGCTTTAATTTACTTACTGAACACCCCCTCCCCCCACCTTCAATGTGTGGACCTCTTAGTGCAAACAAGGTAAAAGTTATGATGAGCAAAGTTTGTATGGGGTCCCCCATCAGAGCAACATTTTTCTACTTGCCCAGGATGATACTAGCCCTCCTGTTGGGAAGACCATCTGCCTCCACTGTTGCGCAAATTAAAAAAAAAGAAAACTGTACCTTCTCTATCTGGTGAAGAAAGCTGACACATAACCTAAACCGTCTTTCAGATATCTACAAAGAAAGAAATATTTAAAAGAAATCAATATTGCAAAATAGGCCTATTGCAAAGTGAAACTTCAATTAAAAATAACTTCTCAAAATGCAAATTTGAATCTGAGCAGCACGGATTAATCCCCATCAAAATCATTAAAACTTTGACAAGATACATCCTTTTGAATTTTCAGGATTATAATCCTTGGGAACAGGGCAGTAATTCCTATTTCTTTTTATTCTCTTATCTAAAAAGAGGAAGGGACAAGAGGTAATTTTTCCCAAAATGTACTGATTTTGTAAAATTCTGCTAAAAAGTAGAGGGACATGTCGCCTCTGTCTTCCAGGAATTATGGCCCTGCTTGGGAAAATATTAGGGTTTGTGACATCATATCAGCCAAAGAGACGGCAGAAGTGAGAGGTACAAAAAATTCAGCTGGTATTCAAACATACAATAAAAGTATAATGTAGCATTTATTTAGGTTCTAACGTAGATGCCCTTTTTCTTGTGTGCGTTTACTTTTCAGCCACTTCACCAACCATTTGGACCAATTAAAACCAGGTAAAATTCTAACAAGTGGAAAATATTGAGGTTTGTGACATCATATACAGCCAAGAAGACAGTATACATCCATGGGTGTAACTTAAAGGGGGCTATGGGGGTGTTACATCGCCCTAGAAAAACAAAATCATATGCATTTCAATTTTGACTATTTCGTCGGGCAAGAACATGGTATTCAAGAGAAATGGTAGGACAATTTACATTGTTATACCAATAGGTTAACATTTCTTTGCAAAAAGACAATTAGATACTTTTGTAAACGTTCTGGAATTATGTTTGTTATTTTCAAGCCTCCCCCTTCCCCCCCTCCCTCCCCCTTCTTCATGTTCCATGTCGACGGACACCTATCTTATTCAGGCAGAGATGTAAAATATTGGATGTACTGTTTAGATTCATTGGGAAAATTTGTCTCACCTCACCCCTACCTATGCTCGTGGACTAGTTAAACTCCTGCATACATCAAGAGAGAAGGTACAAATATTTTGGCTGCTATTCAAGCATATATGAAATAAATGTACACATAGCATTAATAAGACCATAACAGCCTTTTTCTTCTGTGATTTTGCTTTTCAGCCACCTTACCAAATATATTTGGAATAGAATTGAATAAAAACCATGTTCAATTCTAAGAGGGGAATACCTTAAAAATTAAGGTTAAAACGAAAGTGGATGATCTAGAAACAACCTCCGATCCTAGCAAGGTACAACACTCATCATACTGTATATGACATTTCTACTTTCAGAAAGACTTACAAAGAACCATATACACAATCTGTAACAATGCCACACACTAGATGATACAGCAGGTCACACGTTTACAGTCCCTACCAAGTATGATCCAACCAATCGGAACAAAAACCCAGAATTACCAGCTGATAGCAACCTCTCTATACCACTAGCCCAACCACTCTGGGGTACATGTTCCAGCACATATTAGCACGAACATTTTCTTGTAGGGAACGATCTTGCCAAAACAAAACTTTGCCTTATTTCTGGTATGAACAATTCACAACTTTTATGCTGAAGAACTTTTTTTTTTCTTTCAAGGATTTTGAACCCTTTCACGAATCCCTAGTTGTTGAAGTATATCAATTAAATTTGTCTGATTTTTATCCTAAATGTTTTGGGCACCAGGGAAGCCTGTAACCATTTCCCCCTCTCCCCATTCCGTACATACGGTATGTTTATGATCCAACACATGCATCTTCAAGGTGATTAAAGCTTACCTCTTCATTTTGAAGCATCCACATCCAGCATTCATGCAGCTCCAATGCTGTTACTTTCTCCTACAAGCACAAAAAATAAAACTCCTTGAAGAAGGGGACATCTAGAGGCATCCTAAGGTCAATCATGGAAATAGCAACAACTTTCGATCAAAATCTTTCAAAAATTGGCCATTTTACAGCTTTTTTTTCTTTCAATTTTTAAGAGGTGCAGATGCTCAGTGGTTTAACCAAGTCATGCTCATATTCAAAAGTTACCTGGTTCGATTCCTGCAGTAAGCACTGCATTGTGTCCTTGACCAAGACACTTGTACTCTACTTGCCGCTCCAGTCCACTTAGCTGTAAAATGAGTATCAGCACTGCTGGGTAGTTAACCTGCGATGGATTGGTGACTCCTCCAGGGAGTCAAGTACTCTTATCCGGCAAACCGGGATAAGCACTTACTGGCTCGGATAGATTTAGCTTTTTCAATTTTAAGCCGAATTATTATTCAAACAAATACTATGTATATTTGTGATGTCATTAATTTTCCTTTTGTAAATCCACAATTTGTTTAACCACAAAAACTTGATATAGCAGTGCCACTTCTGACAAAGATTTTCTAAAACTTGAACTGTATGCTCTTAACAGCTTCTATTTTCTAAATGGATTTCTATTGTCAAAATGGACTGGAATAAAGCCTTCACATTTACCATTATACCCTTTTTTGGTGCTTAATAAATTCTGTACTAGAACAGAAAACAAATATTTTGTTAGCTATTCTGGTACAGAGTTTATTAAGTGCAAAAAAAGAGTATAATGGTAATGTGAAGGCTTTATTCCAGTCCATTTTGACAATAGACATCCATTTTGAAAATAGAAGCTGTTTCTTTTTAAAAGAAAGTCAAATGTAAATTTCTCTCAAGTTGTCCATGTTTCTTTTTGAATGAAGCAACTCTAGAAAAGATAAATAATATATTGTTCATTCAAACTTTAACAAAGCTATCTAACAAAGCTATCTAACAAAGCTATTTAACAAAGCTATTTAACAAAGCTATTTAACAAAGCTATTTATTAAAGCTATTTAACAAAGCTATTTAACAAAGCTATTTAACAAAGCTATTTAACAAAGCTATTTAACAAAGCTATTTATTAAAGCTATTTAACAAAGCTATTTAACAAAGCTATGTAACAAAGCTACTTAACAAAGCTATTTAACAAAGCTATTTTACAAAGCTATTTAACAAAGCTATTTTACAAAGCTATTTAACAAAGCTAAGCTACATGGCTAGGCTACAAAGCTGGGCTAAAAGCTAGGGGACTCAGAAATCTATGATAAATTCAATAAGAAATAAAAGGCTGTTCATACTGCTTTAACATTGGGTAGTGCATGTGTTCAGATCCTTCTTCACTGAGGGCCGTAACACCTCGAAAGCAATGTGGCGAGCAAATTTTTTAGATAGTTATACAGAAAACAAATATTATAAGATGCTTTGACTTTTTGCTTACACACGAAGTTTACAATAGAAACTTTTTGATGATACTGGAAAATTTGTTAGAAATGCTTTTTTGTTCAAACTGTGGAGAAATTCGCTTTAGTGGGGCGGGATTTTCTATCGCGACACGAATTTTGCTTTAATGGGCTAAAAAAGGCCTCTTCTATCAATGTTCAGTTATCATCTAAATAGCCATGCGATGACGATGCTTCCCTGAAAACAACAGATCAAAATGTGTCTTTTCCTTGGTTTTATACAATTTTGTATAAAATATTGCTCGCCGCGTCGCGTTCGGTGTGCAACGGCCTTTACACAGAGCTCCCTTACCTGCTTATCTGTAAGAATCTTTCTGATTTCTCCCACTACAATTTCTTTTTCACTTATCTATGAAAAAAGAGTATCAGAAATTCAAATTTAACAGAATGTGGAAATAAGAAACATACCTAAACAAATTTGATATTGATCAAAACTACACAAAGGGGCACCTCATCAAAAAGATTGCATTCTCGAGGTCGGAGTCGACGTAACCGTGTACAAGATCAGTACAGTTTTGCTAAGTTGGAGAGGAAACTTTATCATTACAGTCAATGGAATAATTTTTATAAATACTTGTGTCACCTCAGCCAGTCAGCAAAAATTAATGTTACTCATATATGTTGGAAACTATTATCAATTACACAACATATTTGAATAAGAATAAATTCTGTCCAGTATTTATTGAAAAATGACAAAAAGTATGTTTTTCTCCTATTGACTGCAATGATAACTGACTATTTGTTTTCCCCTTTGACTGAAGTTTAAAATCGTCAAAAAAGCATTGTTACATCAGGGTGCACCACAACATTCCCAGATATCCGACCTTGAGAAATTTACAAAATTGTATTTTTTCAGGTATGAAAATGCAAATTTGGGAAGAATAAAAAGGCATATTTTACCGTTTTTCTAATGCAATCCATCGATTGCGTTTCTGTCACAATTCTTTATAAGATTACTGATCCTTACAGAATTGTTGAATCAAACTTCAATTAGCATTAGCATAAGAAAAAAACTTGTCTAATCATTTTCATTGACCCAAACATACATTTGAATTAATATAACTTACTTTACCTGCAATATTGATATATCGCCTGAAAAATATCGATATTATCGAAATATCGATATGCAAATTAAATGATGTTATACGTAAGTCATGGTTACTGTTCTGTGCAAAGTAATCTTGTCTCCGCACAAATAAAGTAAAAATTGATTTACAAATTAACATAAATCATTGCAAAATGTATACATAAATCTTCGAATAAACACCCACTATACTCTTTACGTAGTTTCTTTCTCAAAAGATCAAGCAGAGAAATATTAAAAAAGTTTAGGCCTCAGCATAAGAACTTTAAAAACAATTGTTGTATCCAAGCCTGTTTATCCGTCTACCTGTTGTAAGTCACTGCATCACCCTTTTAGTAGTCTATCTATTGTGTATTATCATTGAAAAACATAATATTGATATATCAATATGACCCTTGAACTCAATCGCCATATCAATACGGCACAATAACAAAATATATCGATACATCGCCAAAGCTTAATTGAGTCTTTGTGTTTTTGAATGAGAAATATCTTTTTCAATATTGATCAAGTACAATAACAACTGTGAACAAATTGAGTGTGCTATGCCACTCTTTATGACAAGGCCTCTGCTACTACCTTTCAAAAAGTGCTTTCATCGCAGTTCTGAAATGGCTGACCAGTGAACAAATCCTTTATCCATATCTAAATTGGTACTGGGTTAAATTCCTGCCATAAGCACTGTATTGTGTCCTTCAGCAAGACACTTACTCTACTTGCCTCAGTCCACTCAGCTCAAGTACCAACACTTAGACATTTACTATACATGTCTTAGTCCACTCAGCTCAAGTACCAACACTGCATTGTGTCCTTGAGCAAGACATTTACTATACGTGCCTTAGTCCACTCAGCTCAAGTACCGACACAACATCATGTCCTTGAGCAAGACATTTACTCTACGTGCCTCAGTCCACTCAGCTGTAAACCTGCAGCGCTGCATTGTGTCCTTGAGCAAGACACTTTACTCTACTTGCTTTAGTCCACTCAGCTGTAAAATGAGTACCAGCGCTGCATTGTGTCCTTGAGCAAGACACTTTACTCTACTTGCTTCAGTCCACCCAGCTGTAAAATGAGTACCAGCGCTGCATTGTGTCCTTGAGCAAGACACTTTACTCTACTTGCTTTAGTCCACTCAGCTGTAAAATGAGTACCAGCGCTGCATTGTGTCCTTGAGCAAGACACTTTACTCTACTTGCTTTAGTCCACTCAGCTGTAAAATGAGTACCAGCGCTGCATTGTGTCCTTGAGCAAGACACTTTACTCTACTTGCTTTAGTCCACTCAGCTGTAAAATGAGTACCAGCGCTGCATTGTGTCCTTGAGCAAGACACTTTACTCTACTTGCTTCAGTCCACTCAGCTGTAAAATGAGTACCAGCACTGTTGAGGAGTTAATCTACGATGGACTGGCATCCCGTTCAGTGGGAGTCATGTACTCTCATCCACTTGCACCATTGAAACCGTGGATAAGCAGCAGCAGAGGTTGCGTTATAATTTTTTGTATAGCATATTTGGTTACGACAAGCCCTTGATTTTCGTTGTATCTTGTCAATTTGCCATCGTTGGTACAGGGCACTGCGTAATGTACAGGGCACTGCGCGAGTATGTGCTAGTGAAGCTTGCAAATATTGTTAACACACACAAACTTGTGTAGGCCTGCCTCGCTAAAGGGAATGAAAGTAGAGCCTAGCTAATGATATTGTTAACAATTGATAACGTGCATTTAAAACAACATCAAAACTTTCATGTACAGTGTACATGTACTGACTATATATACTAGCCTATAGGTATTTATGTACAGTACTTGTACGGATATGTTGAATCATTTGGCCGTTAGTCTCGTACTTGTGTCATTTTTCTTTTATTTCTGAGTAATTCAAGATCATTTTTGTGTGAAATAAAACTTTCAATCACATCAGAGAGGTCAGATTTTCATGACTTTCATTCAAGGTTTAAAAAACTCTGGCATACCATTTCACATGCTACATCTAAATTTTACAACGCAGGTACAACATGGGTTGTAAGAAACTTCAGCCATAGCGTAATATATGACAAATTTGTCGTTAACGCGAACCTGAGCACTGGCTCTATAAGCAAACTCGGATGGATTTAACTTAACTAACTGGTCCCTACACTTCTTACGATGTAGGCAATGTCTATAAGCAAGCTCGGATGAATTTAACTTAACTAACTGGTACCTACACTTCTTACGATGTAGGCAATGTAGTTGGCCGCAGGAATCTGTTAACAAAATTTAAAAAAATTGAGTGAGAATTGAAACAAGAGTAAAATTCACAACAGATCAAACAACAATCTTATCATTAAAATCATATCATGTGCACCACGGATGTTAGCTTTAGTAAGCTATCAGTCCGGTTCACAATCATATCATGTACACCACGGATGTTAGCATTAGTAAGCTATCAGTCCGGTTCACAATCATATCATGTACACCACGGATGTTAGCATTAGTAAGCTATCAGTCCGGTTCACAATCATATCATGTACACCACTGATGTTAGCATTAGTAAGCTATCAGTCCGGTTCACAATCATATCATGTACACCACGGATGTTAGCATTAGTAAGTTATCAGTCTGGTTCACAATCATATCATGTACACCACTGATGTTAGCATTAGTAAGTTATCAGTCCGGTTCACAATCATATCATGTACACTACGGATGTTAGCTTTAGTAAGCTATCAGTCCGGTTCACAATCATATCATGTGCACCACGGATGTTAGCATTAGTAAGCTATCAGTCCGGTTCACAATAATATCATGTACACTATGGATGTTAGCATTAGTAAGTTATCAGTCCAGATCACAATCATATCATGTACACTACGGATGTTAGCTTTAGTAAGCTATCAGTCCGGTTCACAATCATATCATGTGCACCACGGATGTTAGCATTAGTAAGCTATCAGTCCGGTTCACAATCATATCATGTGCACCACGGATGTTAGCATTAGTAAGTTATCAGTCCAGATCACAATCATATCATGTACACTACGGATGTTAGCTTTAGTAAGCTATCAGTCCGGTTCACAATCATATCATGTGCACCACGGATGTTAGCATTAGTAAGCTATCAGTCCGGTTCACAATCATATCATGTACACCACGGATGTTAGCATTAGTAAAGTAATCATTCCGGTTCACAATCATATCATGTACACCACGGATGTTAGCTTTAGTAAGCTATCAGTCCGGTTCACAATCATATCATGTGCACCACGGATGTTAGCTTTAGTAAGCTATCAGTCCGGTTCACAATCATATCATGTGCACCACGGATGTTAGCATTAGTAAGTTATCAGTCCAGATCACAATCATATCATGTACACTACGGATGTTAGCTTTAGTAAGCTATCAGTCCGGTTCACAATCATATCATGTGCACCACGGATGTTAGCATTAGTAAGTTATCAGTCCGGTTCACAATCATATCATGTACACCACGGATGTTAGCATTAGTAAAGTAATCAGTCCGATTCACAATCATATCATGTACACCACAGATGTTAGCATTAGTAAGTTATCAGTCCAGATCACAATCATATCATGTACACCACAGATGTTAGCTTTAGTAAGTTATCAGTCCGGTTCACAATCATATCATGTGCACCACGGATGTTAGCATTAGTAAGCTATCAGTCCGGTTCACAATCATATCATGTGCACCACAGATGTTAGCTTTAGTAAGCTATCAGTCCGGTTCACAATCATATCATGTGCACCACGGATGTTAGCTTTAGTAAGTTATCAGTCCGGTTCACAATCATATCATGTGCACCACGGATGTTAGCATTAGTAAAGTAATCAGTCCGGTTCACAATCATATCATGTACACCACAGATGTTAGCTTTAGTAAGCTATCAGTCCGGTTCACAATCATATCATGTGCACCACGGATGTTAGCTTTAGTAAGCTATCAGTCCGGTTCACAATCATATCATGTACACCACGGATGTTAGCATTAGTAAGTTATCAGTCGGGTTCACAATCATATCATGTACACCACAGATGTTAGCATTAGTAAGCTATCAGTCCGGTTCACAATCATATCATGTGCACCACGGATGTTAGCTTTAGTAAGCTATCAGTCCTGTTCACAATAATATCATGTACACTACGGATGCTAGCTTTAGCAACTTATCAGTCCTGTTCACAATCATATCATGTACACCACGGATGTTAGCATTAGTAACTTATCAGTCCTGTTCACAATAATATCATGTACACTACGGATGTTAGCTTTAGTAACTTATCAGTCCGGTTCACAATCATATCATGTGCACCACAGATGTTAGCTTTAGTAAGTTATCAGTCCTGTTCACAATCATATCATGTACACCACGGATGTTAGCTTTAGTAAGTTATCAGTCCTGTTCACAATCATATCATGTACACCACGGATGTTAGCATTAGTAAGTTATCAGTCCTGTTCACAATAATATCATGTACACTACGGATGTTAGCATTAGTAAGTTATCAGTCCTGTTCACAATAATATCATGTACACTACGGATGTTAGCTTTAGTAAGTTATCAGTCCGGTTCACAATCATATCATGTGCACCACGGATGTTATCTTTAGTAAGTTATCAGTCCGGTTCTCAATCATATCATGTGCACCACAGATGTTAGCATTAGTAAGTTATCAGTCTGGTTCACAATCATATCATGTACACCACAGATGTTAGCATTAGTAAGTTATCAGTCTGGTTCACAATCATATCATGTACACCACAGATGTTAGCATTAGTAACTTATCAGTCAGGTTCACAATCATATCATGTACACCACGGATGTTAGCATTAGTAAGTTATCAGTCCTGTTCACAATCATATCATGTACACTACGGATGTTAGCTTTAGTAAGTTATCAGTCCTGTTCACAATAATATCATGTGCACCACGGATGTTAGCATTAGTAAGCTATCAGTCCGGTTCACAATAATATCATGTACACCACAGATGTTAGCATTAGTAAGCTATCAGTCCGGTTCACAATAATATCATGTACACTACGGATGTTAGCTTTAGTAAGTTATCAGTCAGGTTCACAATCATATCATGTACACCACAGATGTTAGCTTTAGTAAGTTATCAGTCAGGTTCACAATAATATCATGTACACCACAGATGTTAGCATTAGTAAGTTATCATTCCGGTTCACAATCATATCATGTGCACCACGGATGTTAGCATTAGTAAGTTATCAGTCCAGATCACAATCATATCATGTGCACCACGGATGTTAGCATTAGTAAGTTATCAGTCCAGATCACAATCATATCATGTGCACCACGGATGTTAGCATTAGTAAGCTATCAGTCCGGTTCACAATCATATCATGTACACCACGGATGTTAGCTTTAGTAAGCTATCAGTCCGGTTCACAATCAAATCATGTGCACCACGGATGTTAGCTTTAGTAAGTTATCAGTCCAGATCACAATCATATCATGTACACTACGGATGTTAGCTTTAGTAAGCTATCAGTCCGGTTCACAATCATATCATGTACACCACAGATGTTAGCATTAGTAAGCTATCAGTCCGGTTCACAATCATATCATGTACACCACGGATGTTAGCTTTAGTAAGTTATCAGTCCGGTTCACAATCATATCATGTACACCACGGATGTTAGCTTTAGTAAGTTATCATTCCGGTTCACAATCATATCATGTACACTACAGATGTTAGCTTTGGTAAGTTATCAGTCCTGTTCACAATCATATCATGTACACTACGGATGTTAGCTTTAGTAAGTAATCAGTCCGGTTCACAATCATATCATGTACACCACAGATGTTAGCTTTGGTAAGTTATCAGTCCTGTTCACAATCATATCATGTACACTACGGATGTTAGCATTAGTAAGCTATCAGTCCGGTTCACAATCATATTATGTACACCACAAATGTTAGCTTTGGTAAGTTATCAGTCCTGTTCACAATCATATCATGTACACTACGGATGTTAGCATTAGTAAGTTATCAGTCCGGTTCACAATTATATCATGTGCACCACGAATGTTAGCTTTAGTAAGTTATCAGTCCTGTTCACAATCATATCATGTACACTACGGATGTTAGCATTAGTAAGTTATCAGTCCGGTTCACAATCATATCATGTACACCACGTATGTTAGCATTAGTAAATTATCATTCCGGTTCACAATCATATCATGTACACCACGTATGTTAGCTTTAGTAAGTTATCAGTCCTGTTCACAATCATATCATGTACACTACGGATGTTAGCATTAGTAAGCTATCAGTCCGGTTTACAATCATATTATGTACACCACAAATGTTAGCTTTGGTAAGCTATCAGTCCTGTTCACAATCATATCATGTACACTACGGATGTTAGCATTAGTAAGTTATCAGTCCTGTTCACAATCATATCTTGTACACCACAGATGTTAGCTTTAGTAAGTTATCAGTCCGGTTCACAATCATATCATGTACACCACGGATGTTAGCATTAGTAAGCTATCAGTCCGGTTCACAATCATATCATGTGCACCACGGATGTTAGCTTTAGTAAGTTATCAGTCCGCTTCACAATCATATCATGTACACCACGTATGTTAGCATTAGTAAGTTATCAGTCCGGATCACAATCATATCATGTGCACCACGAATGTTAGCTTTAGTAAGTTATCAGTCCGGTTCACAATCATATCATGTGCACCACGGATGTTAGCATTAGTAAGTTATCATTCCGGTTCACAATCATATCATGTACACCACGGATGTTAGCATTAGTAAGTTATCAGTCCGGTTCACAATCATATCATGTACACCACGGATGTTAGCATTAGTAAGTTATCAGTCCGGTTCACAATCATATCATGTGCACCACGGATGTTAGCATTAGTAAGCTATCAGTCCGGTTCACAATCATATCATGTACACCACAGATGTTAGCTTTAGTAAGTTATCAGTCCGGTTCACAATCATATCATGTGCACCAGAGATGTTAGCATTAGTAAGTTATCAGTCCGGTTCACAATCATATCATCTGCACCACGGATGTTAGCTTTAGTAAGTTATCAGTCAGGTTCATGCTCCTGTTTGGAAGATCTCCTGATTAGGAGATCTAAACATGACAGTGATCATAATTCAAACTGTTGCTAATAAGTCCAGCCGTTTAAACGTTGTTGTTTTTCAAATTCTGAAATTCTAAAGTTGTATACTTTGCAAATGATATTGAAATTGATATTTCTGTATAATTTGAGCTTTTCTGGTGACTAATCTTAAAATCTGCTCTTCAGAAAATATTGAAATGCATTTTCAAAGATTACTTTAAATTTCCCTAGTGAAAGTCACATTTGCACTGATGGAATTAGAGAAAATAATTAATGCATCATTCTGTTGCACCAATAAAATTAGAATATTTCGCATGCATTTTTTCTATCTTTGGCGAAAACCTATTTTACCCTTATGTACATGTATTTCTTTAGAGAGATTTAAATTTGGAAAGATGCCTTGTGGGTTATAATGACAAAAATCTCCTGATTTAGGATCTCCCATTCGGGAACGTGGGTATGGTGTTTTAAAATGGAAGTAGATTAAACAACTTGAAGAGAAAAGACATTAGAAGCTTGAGTGTGTATCTGTCTGGAATTACTGTCTTCTAGAAATGTATGGGGTATTTGCTGTCCGTAGTTTGTCAATCCAAAGTGAAAAATCATTTGTTCATTCACTTTTGTTTAGTATCGGTAAAGCAACTTTTAGAATATATACTTAAGTTTGTAACATGATGATTATATATACCTACTAAAAATCAGGTTAGGAAAAAAAAAGGTAAAATTATTTCCTTTGTGGCTAGAGAAGGAGCACCAGGTTTTGCTGTTCTAGAAAATTATTGACAGCACAAGGGTTGGGGTCAAATAGAAAGTTAATTACAATTGACCCAAACCCTGGTCAACACACTATATAACACATACTCTTTAAATGTATCACATTTTGACCTAAGCTTACATGTATGTGTCTCCCAGGTTTTAGGTATACAAATATTGTAACATACTGTATGTTCCTTGAAACACTGATGGGGTGAACATTCATGCATACACACATTTAAGAGTGTATTGTGTTTTTCATTATGAAAATCTGTTTGAATAGATTTTTAGTCCAAAAATTCTGAAACCCTACAAGGTTGGACAAAAAGATCACTTAAAATCACTCATCAATAAACAAATAAAAAATCTTCACTGTTAAATATCATCCTATTTGTAAATTATTACTTTAAGCCAGACACTTTGACCACAGGGGAATACTTTTGTCACTGTGTTGAGTGTAAAAGTCAATGCATCTGCAGTGAAATCTGTTTACTATCAATGTCAGATTATGACCATGGAAAGTAAGGTAAAGTGTGTAGAAATCCCTGGTGTAATTGCTAACTGCTTGTGCTGGAGGGTGGTTTCTCTTGTGAGTAATATAGATCACTTGACAGATTTCAGGTTTTGTCTGGGGCTTAAGACAAAATGTATTGTAAAATTTAGACTCAATGTATATTTTGTACTAGCCGTTTCTTGTGAATTACATGTATGAAAAGACACATTATACAATTAGTCTTAACATACGCAGCTCACTTGCTAAGAAGTTATTCACTTACCGCTTGACAACTGTACATACGGAAATAGTAGTTGAAAGATTCCACCTTCCAGCAAGAAAAATAAGACATACAGGATTAGTTCTAGGACATAACATAAACTAGGGCCTAAACATGACATACAGAATTAGTTCTAGGGCATAACATTAACTAGGGCTGAAACATAACATAAAGGATTAATTCTAGGGCATAACATAAACTAGGGCCTAAACATAACATAAAGGATAAGTTCTAGGGCATAACATAAACTAGGGCCTAACCATAACATACAGGATTAGTTCTAGGACATAAGATAAACTAGGGCCTAAACATAACATACAGGATTAGTTCTAGGACATAACATAAACTAGGGCCTAAACATAACATACAGGATTAGTTCTAGGACATAACATAAACTAGGGCCTAAACATAACATAAAGGATTAGTTCTAGTAAAGAAAAACACAAGTTTAGATACTGGAGATCAACCCTCAACAATTCCTGTCACCATGGCGATAAAAACTTCAATCTTGGTGACCAAAAAATTGACAAATGTAGATATTATTCACCAGAGAAATAAGTTTTCATGTCTGACCTGGCAACTATAAGATAGTTTCTTTGAGTGACGAATGCACTGAAAACCTTTCGGTAGTATGAAATACTTTTATTCTTTGCCCCAAAATTACTGACAATCCTAATCCTAAATTTTTACACTGCATAAATTTGTCCCCACAAACAGACAAGCCCCATGGCACTAATACAATATGTACATATCAAGGGTTGTAGTGTACGATGTAGAGTTGAGGAAGTCCCATGGCACCAATACAATATGTACGATATCAAGGGTGGTAACATAAACTAGGGCCTAAACATATATCAAGGGTTGTAGTGTAACATAAACTAGCGATATCAAGGGTGGTAGTGTAAACGATATCATTGGTTGTAGTAAACTAGGGCCTACGATATCAAGGGTTGTAGTTCTAGGACATATCAAGGGTTGTTCTAGGACATAACATAAACTGGGCCTTAACGATATCAAGGGTGGTAGTGTTACGATATCAAGGGTTGTAGGCCTAAACGATATCAAGGGTTGTAGTAACATAAACTGGATATCAAGGGTTGTAGATAAACTAAGGCCTAAACATATCAAGGGTTGTAGTTTTAGGATATCAAGGGTTGTAGTGTACGATATCAAGGGTTGTAGTGTACGATATCAAGGGTTGTTAGTTCTTGTAAGATATCAAGGGTTGTAGTGTGAGATATCAAGGGTTGTAGTGTGCGATATCAAGGGTTGTAAAATGTATTATTCACCGCGATATCAAGGGTTGTAATGTGCGATATCAAAACCTTTCGGTTGAAATAATTCTTTGCGAATCAAGGGTTGTAATTACTGATCAATCCTGTAAATTTTTATATCAAGGGTTGTTCCCATATCAAGACACGATATCAAGGGTTGTAATGTACGATATCAAGGGTTGTAGTGTACGATATCAAGGGTTGTAGTGTACGATATCAAGGGTTGTAGTGTACGATATCAAGGGTTGTAGTGTACGATATCAAGGGTTGTAGTGTACGATATCAAGGGTTGTAGTGTACGATATCAAGGGTTGTAGTGTACGATATCAAGGGTTGTAGTGTACGATATCAAGGGTTGTAGTGTGCGATATCAAGGGTTGTAGTGTGCGATATCAAGGGTTGTAGTGTACGATATCAAGGGTTGTAGTGTACGATATCAAGGGTTGTAGTGTACGATATCAAGGGTTGTAGTGTACGATATCAAGGGTTGTATAGTGTACGATATCAAGGCTTGTAGTGTACGATGTAGAGTTGAGGAAGTTCCAAAGAAACTTGTGAGAATAAAGTGGAAATAATGTCCGCATTTTTATAGCTATTTCCTAGGAATGAAGATAATGTCCGCATTTTTATAGCTATTTCCTAGGAATGAAGATAATGTCCGCATTTTTATAGCTATTTCCTAGGAATGAAGATAATGTCCAGATTTTGATAGCTATTTCCTAGGAATGAAGATAATGTCCGCATTTGTATAGCTATTTCCTAGGAATGATAATGTAACAATGCTATTTCCTGAAATGAAGATAATGTCCGCATTTTTATAGCTACTTCCTAGGAATGAAGATAATGTCTGCATTTTCATAGCTATTTCCTAGGAATAACGATAATGTCCGCATTTTCATAGCTATTTCCTAGGAATGAAGATGATGTCCGCATTTTTATAGCTATTTCCTAGGAATGAAGATAATGTCCGCATTTTTATAGCTATCTCTTAAGAATGAAGATAATGTCTGCATTTTTATGGCTATTTCCTAGGAATGAAGACAATAGAGTTTAACTTAATTAAAAACATATTCCTGGATAGTTTTCTAATTTATTTCCCCAAAGTACACATACTCTTGTATCTCGTAAAAAATTATGATAATTTTCCTGATGGAATATGATCATATATTTTGCTTTGTTGATCACAGCCTTTATTTTCAATAATTGTTTGTGTGTTTTTTGAACTTTAAAAGAGTTGTCATTAAAGTATGAAGTTAAACTATTCATGCAGGAAAGCAAGCAGGAGAAGAAGGGTTTCTTCATTACAGACCTCTGTGGTGCAGTGGTTAGTGCTTTGTCCTCTCACCCGCACGTTTGGGTTCGAATCGCGTTTGGTCTGCAACCAGTGAGTTCACAAGTGGTTATTAAAGGCTGTAGCCATCTTGATATAATATCCATCACTGGATGCTTTCGGGACATTAAACCTTGCTATGCTATGTTATGCTAAAATTAGAATTTAAAACAGGTTCTTGTACTGGGGAGCAACGTAACAATTTTGGCAATCAAACATGGTCACCAATTATTTCTGAGTTGGCGACCACAAAGCAAGTCAGATTTAAGTCGGTTTTCCACAGTTATGTAGAAATACAGGCCAAAACATCAAAGCAGAAGTATTTCGTCGACAGCTCCTACTCCTTGTTTAGCTGTTGAGAGAGGTGGCAATGGTTGAATGGTGCACACCGACCTTCAGAGGAGACGTTTAGCCATCGGTCCCAAAGATAAGACCCTACCTGGTTCTCAGAACACTATTCGAAAAAAAAGCCTGAAAACACTTCATCCCGGTTCCCTAGAGGGATAAAGCTGGAAACACTACACTGCAACCCCACATAGCGCAATCAGTGAAACAGAATGCAAGGCAACATTCACACGAAAAGAGAATAGTGCAGAGGTCAAGCAAATTTTATATACAGTATAAATGAAGACTTTAAAAGGGAACACAATAGTGAGAAGAAAAAAACTACTTCCAACATCATATTACATTATAAGAAGAGGTTCAAGTATATTTAAAGTTCAGTTCATCTGTGTAAAAACTAACGAGAGTGGAAATTCTATACTGTATAAGGTTGCCGCTCTCATCACCACATTCCTTAAAAGCCAAATGTATTTTTCATTGTACTAACTTTTACCATGATTTTGTGGTATATGCCAGGAAAGTACTAAAACAGAAGTATGCTGTCATGACATGTCGATTATCGCTTATCTCTTTCCCCACGACATGAAATATGTCTCTCAACACATATCGCGATACCAAAAACTAATACTCAACTAAGAAATTTTTGTGCAACTAGGCTACTTCGTATGTTACAATTCTAACGTTACGGTGTTAAATCTAAAAGTCAAGTATAGGTCATTTAAAACGTGGAACAATATTGTGAAACATTAAAAAAACATATTAAAAATCGAGCTCCTTCACCCCACACTGGCTGGCTTTAATAGATGTAAGTTGGCAAAAAGAACAACAAATTGGCCCAGAACATGCCTCTCAGGTTCTTATTTTAATGATTCATGGTCACGTTGGCTGAATTACCAAGCATGTGCGTGATGTGTGATGAATATAATAGTCACGCAATCATGTTATCTGCTAGATCTAAAAAAACATTTTTCCTGGCGTTTATCAATTCATGTCGTAAGTCAGTTTTCTTCAAAAGTATCGCAATATACCAAAATATTGTGATATTTTTCTCCACAATAATCCATACGTAATAGAGCTATGTCATAACAACACTTAACTGAACCAAGCCAAGTGTATTTAATTCATCACCACCTGAAGAAATTTTGAACAGTAGAAATTAATTTGAAAACAGTATTAATTGTGAAGAAAGTTCAAATGAAATACAAAATTTGCTTACCTTCTTCCATGTTAGTGTTCCAATATCCAGAACAAATTGACCTTCACTGTTGTCTCCATATTTCAGAACTACAGATAAAATGGGAATATAAATAGGCAAACTTTGAATCACAACATAATAATAACAACAACAAGAAAAACAATAATAAGAATAAGAATAATAATAATAATAATAATAATAATAATAATAATAATAATAATAATAATAATAACAATAACAATAAACAAAGTGTAAAATACTTGGTGCCCTTTGTAATTTCATGACGCGTCCTTCTCCTTAAAAATTTGTTCCAGCAAATCATAACCACAAACTTACTGTAGCAAATAGTGAGACCACTTTATCCTAATTAAAATAACCACACAATAAGGACTTCATCCATTGCTAATATGATACTCGGCACCAACTTCAACAACAACTAAGGTTTTCAGAATAAAGAAAATAAAGAAGAAACATCTGACCCGACCTGGTTATGTATCAGGTCGGGTCTGACTGTTTGAAAGTTTAAGGAGCAGAACAACTAATGTTGGCAGTCAAAATTTCGGGACCTCATATCCGCAACCCGCAAGTAATGTAAGCTGAAACCAGGCCCATAGTACAATGTGTGTAGTGCATATAAATTAACTCTAGATTTACATGCTAGCTTCACTCGAAAAGTGAGGTACACAATCTCTGCTTTAACATCTAAGACTATGGTGCAAGCACACAAAATGGGGCACAACTGAGCAGCATCGATACACAAAAGTTTGAGCAAAAAGGGCAGTTTTACTGGACGTTAAACGCACACTGATTAGGCCTACCTACCTGCCGACGACAAATTTTGTAACAAAAAGGGCTCATTTTCGTTATGGATTCAGGAATTTGGGACAAAAAGGGCACTTTTGCTCCACATTAAGGCACACTGATTACCTGGCAACACAATTTTTGTGGCAAAAAGGGCACATTTTTGTAATCAAAACAAGAATTTTTGAGAAAAAAAAAGGCAGTTTAACACAACAATTATTGATACTGGGAAAAGCTCTATCATACACAAAATAGTAAGTTTTACTGTTATCTGCAATATCCAGGAACCTCTCAGAATGCACCAAATTTTTTTTGTGGAGGAACCCCAGACTTCCCCCTCCTCCCTCCCTTTCCAACTTGCTATGCACCTTTGGTGCTCGCATTGGCTGTGATACAGGGGTGCCCTTATTTTTGGTAAGTGCCCTTTTTTCTTATCAAATACTGTCTGGAAACAGCCCTGAATCCGCAACATATCTGTCATCTTTGATTTTTCTTGCTGATCATATTTGCAACCTTCTGAATGACTATTAAGATGGCATTGAAATTGTCAGCAACCAGAGACGAATCAATCTGGACAGGCTTCGTGACCTGGTACATACACTTCATGAAGAGTTCACAGGTTTCATGCTAAGCTAAATCCATCTGAGCCATTAGGCTCATAGAGCTGGTGCTTATGCCCGGTTTCAATGGCACAAGTGGATAAGAGTACATGACTACCCCTGGATATTCCATCTCTCCCCAGTTGTGCTAGTACTCATTTTACAGATGAGTCGACTGAAGCAAGTAGAGAGTATGCTTAAGGACACAATGCAGCACTCACGACAGGAATCAAACCCAGTACTTTTTTAATCCAAGCATGACTCCTTAACCACTGAGCCACTGCGCGTCACAGGCTTCATGCCTAGTTCCAATATAAAATTTATGTAATGTAAGTTTTCATTTGCCAACCGATTGTCAGGAAATAGTTCTGTCACACAATTTTTCAAAAAAATATAACTTATGGCCTTAAAAAAAAGTTCTTTTTACAGATCTGCAATATATCTCACAAATCATTTAGGCTTTTAAATTTTCCCTTTAAAGTAAAAGCCATCAAAGTGAAATAAGCTGTTTTACCCATTCATCTTTCAGCAATTCTATAAGCAGGCAAGTTCATAAACAGAAAAGTTTAAATTATACCTTTTTTCAAAATTAAAATTTGTTTTCTCGCTCCCCATCCACAATTTTGAGGAAATAAAATCAGAAAATAACATAAGCCTTTATTTTGGCCTAAGCATCCACCATTCTATTCATTGTTGTACACATATACTGGAGTATTCTACTTCTACATAGATACTTATCAAAGCCTGTTCAGCATCTGGACGAGCCATGACTGAACATAGAATTTGACCAGGGTGGAAGTGGATAAACACCGGGTTTTCACCCTACTCTTTTCAGAGAACCAGACAGGGGTGAGGAACCCTACCTTCTCGACCAACGGCTTTACGTCCACTCCGAAAAACAGTGAGACCACCCAACCATTGGCCACTTTTCCCAAAGGCTGAGTGAGGGAAAAGGTGTAATGCAGAAGACAAGCCTCTGTCAATGTTAGCGTATATCGTTCTGCATATCTGTGGAAAAATCGCCAGGTAATCGCCATTGCACTCGAACCTGGGACCTCCAGCATCTGTCATACACTCAACCAACTGAGCTACCTGCCTCCCTTTTATTTTACCTCATTCCCCTTCAATTTCCTCAGAGCATCCTCCTAACCCCTCAATTTCTGTCCTTTCCCTATATCCCAATAAAATCCAATCCCCTCTTCCTTGGGTACTACTAGAAAATATCAAATATTATTAAATTCATTTTCTCATAGCTTTGAGATTTGTTGGCGACAAACAGACACAGACAAAATAGCCTCCGCCAATTTCAATTGTCAGAGGTAAAAAGTATGAACCTAATTTACTTAAAAAGTTTTTACGATCACCCAACTCTGCCTTCAAGTCTTGTAGTTCGGTTGAAATGTCAGGAAGAACACAAGTGTCAAATCTAGAACAAAATTAGAGATCAAATTGTGAATATCATGATATGACACTTAGTTGTACAAATGTGACAACAAAAGGGGTCATGAACAAATGACCGAAGGATAAAAATGCGATATACAATTAAGTACAGAATAGGTATGTTTCATATCGTTTTTTTTGTGTAATGTTTTTTTCTTTCTTCTGTAGCATGTGTGCTGATCTGTATAAAGCATGTCAGATATAGCGTACCCGACAAAAAGTATCCAAGTCCATTATTGATTAGTTCTTATAACGTGCAAGCACCGCAACCCACGTGTACTGAAGTCTTGTTGTGCAAGAGTCAAATTCCCCGGCAGCAGCTCGAGATCATGCACCATGAAAATGGACGGGGGCAAAGGAGGAGAAGTTGAATCATACAGTACAAACGGAGAGAGATTCCCTGTGCTGTATGTGCCCTTTGTTTGTTTGTTTGTTTGTTTACAGGCTTTTATACCGCGCCATATTCCATTAAGACCACAGCGCCTCCAGTCAATTCTCTGGATGCTAACGAATCAGCGCACATGAACTTTGATTTGACTGGGCCTGGACAGGAAGTGAATGAGCACTGCGTTTTCACGCTTCTCTTCTCGAATAGTGTTTAGAGAACCAGGCAGGGGTTGACTGTTCTGCCTTTGGGACTGACAGCTTAACGTCCCCTCTGAAGGACAATGTGTGCTATTCAACCATTGTCACTTTTCTCAACGGCTAAATGAGGAGTAGGAGCTGCAGACGAATGCTTCCGCTTTGATGTTTGGCGCATCTGTCTGCATAGCTGTGGAAAAATTGAGTTAGACATGACGGAGATTTGAACCGGGACCTCCAGCATCTCAGTCCTGCGCTCTGCCAACTGAGCTACCTATTCTCCTTTGTACCAGTGAAGAACATAACACTATTTGTACACGCATACCAGACTTAGAGGAACTGCCGGCTGAATGGTGAGGGAGTGTTGATATATTTTACTCGAGTCTCAAGAATATTCTAACACACTTTTCATGCATGTGATGGTATAGTGAAAGCCTTTAATACAAACGTTCAAATTATTCAGAATTTAATATTTCTTATGAAGTAATATTTTAAAGACACAAGTTTCAAAATCACACCTGTGACATTTAAAATATTTCCTCAAGAAACTTTGAACTGAAAGCTGGTTTAACTGTTTACTTGGCCTAACCATTTTGGCCATCTATAAATACCATTGATTAATTACATAAAACTATTAATTTCACTGGCCCCAAGCTATGGAATTCTTTAGATCAGCATGTCTTAAACTCAAAATCATTGTATGTCTCCAAAAATAGGCTTAATAGCCTCCTTGTTAAAAAGTCAGTCAGAACTCTTTTAGGGACCATTTCTTCTTTTTTGGTGGGTGGGGAGGAGGAATGGATAAGAAGGGGCAGGGGGTAGAAAGGTTAGGTTAGAGAAGGGCAGGGAAGAGGATTGCAAATAACAGAGCTCAGTGAAGAAAGTGCACGGCAGCCTCATGGGCCAGGAGGCCTAAAGAGACTAGGTGAGGTGATGAATAATAATTGTAATTGGAACTACTGTATGTGGAAATAAAGATTCAATTCAATTGATTGATCGATTGGGAGAGCACTAGCCCCATGCATGGTTATAACATTGGTTTCCTACTCAAAAGGTACCATGATTAGATCTCTGAAAGGGCACTGTGCAGTGTCCTTGAGTAAGGCACTTTATCTCTGGAAGGGCACTGTGCAGTGTCCTTGAGTAAGGCACTTTATCTCTGGAAGGGCACTGTGCAGTGTCCTTGAGTAAGGCACTTTATCTCTGGAAGGGCACTCTGCAGTGTCCTTGAGTAAGGCACTTTTTATCTCTGAAGGGCAGTGTGCAGTGTCCTTGAGTAAGGCACTTTATCTCTAGGAGGGCACTGTGCAGTGTCCTTAAGTAAGGCACTTTATCTCTAAAGGGGCAGTGTGCAGTGTCCTTGAGTAAGGCACCTTATCTCTGGAAGGACAGTGTGCAGTGTCCTTGAGTAAGGCACTTTATCTCTCTGGAAGGGAAAGGGCACCAGTGTCCTTGAGTGTATCTCTGAGTAAGGCACTTTATCTCTGGAAAGGGCACTGCAGTGTCCTGAGTAAGGCAGTGTCCTTGAGTTAGGCACTTTATCTCTGAAACGGCACTGTGCAGTGTCCTTGAGTAAGACACTTTTTCATGCTTGATCCAGTTCACTCAGCTGTTAAGTGAGTACCAGTTTCAGCTGGGAGTTATAAAACCCGCGATGGATTAGTGTCTCGCTTAGCACCATGGAAACCAGTATAAGCACTGGCTCCAGAATAATTGAGACGTGATTTAATTAATTGTTTGATTCAAAAAGAAAGTTTTAGCAAAAACTACTGTACTCACTCAACAACCCTCATCTCTGGTGCTTTATGTAGGACGAATTTGAAGAATGCTGCAAAAGACCATTGTATTGCAGAAAAGTCATAACTTCGTATATATGATTTCCGTAACTTTGGCATAGTCGGGAAGATATCAAATATTGAAGGTGATATTTGTGAGCTGAATGCTTTCATTCTGAGTTCTCGCAGATGTGATCCAGCCAATTCACAAATCCTTGGAAGATCATTTTGTGGAAGACCATCAACCTGCAAAATTTCGACTGGAATCTGTATGAGAAAAAATTGCACAACATTTTCTTTGTTACTATTTGTAATAAAATTGTATTGAAATTGCCGAACAAAAAATACACCAAAAAAGGTGTTCATGTAGGTTAAACATCACAATTGACCAGAATTAAAGGACTATCTAGCATAAAAATATACATCAAAGAGCATGGAAATCTGAATAAAATAGTTTTTAAAATATGCAAAAAGCTTATTTAGTTTTCAAGTTATGACTAAAGAAAGGTTTCATGATTTGTTAATTTGTCTGGAGAATTTGTGATATACTAAGAGGAACACATCTCAAAATCTTTACATTTCTTTAAATTCTGTTCTTCTACTTGGGAATTTCAGAATGTCTTTTTAGATACATGATGATTCATGGTGTGACAAAGTTTCTATCAAACTTTGCCTGAAGTCCATTCTATATTTCAGACAACATTGACAGAGGAATACAAAACAAAGGTTTTACAACAGGTAAATGAAAGAACCTTGTCCCATTGACATTATTGCACAATAACAGCTAGAAATTTCAAATGCTGTAAATTGGTCCATTTTTAACTAATTTTAATGAAATATTGTTCTGTTTTAATGGTTTAGATCATATTTTACACCAATTAAGCCCATGTTGCCTCCAGGCAACATAGTTCATAGTGCTTTAAAGAATTGGTTAACAATATTCGCTATTCTATTCCATATTCATCAAACTCGTATCAATACTTCTGGTTCCTATATAGTAAATTGAAAACAAAAATATTCCTTTTATCAACTAAGTTCTTAGGGGTGATTATTGACAATCATTTTTCTTAGAGTAACCATGTAAGCTATGTTTGTGATAAGATTTCAAAGGGTACCGGCATTATTTGCCATCTTAAATATCAGCTTCCATGTCATATTTGGCTTACTATTTATAATAGTTTAAACTACCTTACCTCTCTTATTGCTGCATAACCTAGGGGTTCACCTACCATTTAAATATTAGGAAACTCTCCATCTTACAGAAAGAGCATTACGAGCCATCTCCAATTCTTCCTTCAAATCCCCGTCAGCCCCCCTTTTTCTTAATTTAAAGACATTTAATATTTTTGATTTAACTAATTACCATACCTCTATCTTTATGTTTCATTATTATAACCAACCGGTTTTTTTCACATTATTTTGCTTTCAGCAGTCATTTCCATACTTACAATACACACAATGCTAATGATTGACTAACTCCACTGTGCAATCTTGATATCTCTCAACATTTTATAAAATACAAAGGCATTACTATATGGAATTCTCTACCAATTAATCTTAGAAATTGTTCCACTCTCCTGACTTTTAAAAGTAAACTTAAAGCGCATCTTACTGAATCCAGTAATCCTTGGAACTAACTAATTGTAATGTAACTATTGTATTTAATCTTTTCTTTGGTTTGGTTTTTTTTTTTTTTTTCCCTTTTAATTTGATATGGGGGGTATCTCACCTACAGACATATTTGTGTCTTCTAAAAGCTCCAAGAAAACTTTTTTGTTATACTTTTCTATTCATGAAGCCATATCTTTCCTTAGGAAAAATGATCCGTCAATCATTCACAGTTAATGTACATATCACCTCAGGCATATGATACACAGGTATTTTATCACCAGTTTGCAAACAAATTTCTCCCACTAAGACACCTAACACTGATGAGTGATTTCAATCACAAAAGTGCCCTGGTTACTCAGCACTGGTTTTCTGTAATGTTATACATCAAATAAGCTTCTTCTACTTAGCTGTGGTGTGCATGGGAATGGCAAATAAACAATCATTGTTTGGAGTGGAAACACAATACTTTGAACAGGAAGTTGAGTTGGTAATTGTCATACTTGAATTTTCAGGATTATTTTAGGTGTCGGGTGTTGGCTTAAAGAGAAACTTTTCGGCATGTTATGGTTTGAAATAAAGCTTGACCAATCAAACAATTTTAAAATCTATAACATAAAACATGTCGCCATACTACAGTATATACAGTATCAACTGATTTTTTTTTTCTATTGTCCTACAGGAAGGTAATTCTGATTCAAGTAGGTGTACTTCAACTTCACAGCTGCACAAATTAGTATCGTTTAAAAGCAATATTCTGAGTTTGTTCCTTTGACAAGCCAAAACAAATGTATATTTTAGATTCACCAAAACAACTTCTAGTAAAATCCTTTCCCAGAGCCTGAAAGCCCAAAAGGCTGCAGCTCCCTTGATTCTGTGGAACAGCTTCATACAAGTCGATGACTCTCTGCGGTTAGGACAACATTCCATTCTAGGTACCCTCCCCAGCGATGTGGGTTCTTATTTACAGCTGAGTAGAATAAATTAGAAATAAATGCTTTGCTCATGGGAACTTCTGACAGACCCCTAGCTTTGCTGTTTCACAAGGGCGACCCACCCGGCCCTTCCATGGGCCTAACCTGTTCCCCTGGGGATCCACCCTGCCCCTCTTGAGAATTTTTTTAAAACTTTTTTAAAACTTAATAATCTTAATAAGCCTCATAAATGAAATACCTTACATGGATTCAGAAAACAGAATAATAGCATAGTAAGCAATTGTCCTGTTTGGCTAATGACTGGTACTTATCAGTCAGAATAGCTTTATTCTGAGATGTATGATTATAGCTAAAATTCCGAGCTTCCTCATCAGGGGATTGAGCCTTTAGGGGCCCCTGGACTCCATGCCAAATAGTCACAGTGCTTTGTGCATGCATTAATGTGCCCCTCAACAAGTCTAGTACCCTGCCCCTTTTCAATTCAAGCTAGGGGTCTTTGCAGGATTTGTGCCTGGAATCAAACACATTATCTGTTTTTGAATACAAGCTTGACTTTCTACCCTTGCCCAGATGCCCTGGACATTCATTCTGTGCAATGTGGTCAAGTAGGACCATTTAGTAAAATAGTCCGTTGTAAAGCCTTTTTACTATGCTTAAAATGTATTCCAAGTAAAATTAGTCCCTGATAGCTAGTGGTGATTTCAACAGCTTAAAGTAGCTGCTGAACACTACCATTTGTCTTGGTCATTTATCGATTCTTGTTCTTTTAACTGCCACTGTTAGTAAAACTCTTACCTCCATCAGAGAGGAAATTTCCAAGAGCTGCATAGCATTTTCCATCACCTGCTTTACGTGTTTCCATTTGCTCACTGCAATTCTCCGACAAACCGGTTTCAAGCACCCTCTCAGTAGGTTTAATGGAACAAATCGATGTCGGTTGTATTGAATATGAGCGCAGAGGCACTGAATCCTCAGCTCAAAACTTGAGGGTATCGTATTGAGCTTGCTAAGAATTTTTACGAGAGCTGGGAAACAACTCCGGCAGCAAAGGGTGAGTACAAAACTGAGGTTATTGGCCACTTTCCAAGTTTTGATTCTGAATATTTGTTGGTCAAATTTTCTTGGATCAACATGAGCTAAACGCATAAGATACTCAGCGCAATAGTGGTATGCGTACAACCCATGAAAAGGCTGAACTTGATAAGTGATTTGACCATTTCTTCCACTTTGCTATTGGCATATTTGCTTTCTACATCAATCAGGGCACCAATTTTTTTGCCTATATCATGATTTTGAACCCCAATTGAATCTATAAGTATCTGTCTATCCCAGGATGCCATGACAAAACAAATTAGCTTTCCGAATAAAGCCTCCCCGAATTTCATAATGAAATTGTTAAAATCTTGATTTGATGATTGGTAATTTACAAACATTTGGCAATAAGTTTCTCTTTGGCATTCTAAAATACTTGCAAAATGTTCCGGACCTAGCTCTATTTCATTGTTTTTACTGATTCTCATAAGTTCACAAAGGTGAGCCAACTCTGAAGGCAATTTGATACGAAAATTTCTATCCTTGATGTTGGAGCCTTTCATGAATGCTATCATTGCATCAGCTTTTACTTTGTCTTCAGGAAATGCTGTGCTGTTGATGTAGAGTACCCTCTGCTCCTCAGAAAATCCTAACATTGTCACGTGATTAAAACTATACTTCCTTCGTTTGAAGTCCGCTAAAACTTCTGACCTGCCTGTAACAATAACTTTTGCATGTTCCAGTCTCTTTCCATGTAAAATTTCATAGATGTGCTGTAACCCACAGGAAGGGTCAGAGCAAGATGAAGGTGTCTTTAGTCGGGTAACCTCATCCAAATCATCAAATATGACGGCTATGTCGGATTCACTTCGCAAAATGTATTCAACATCAATTGGTGTTAATCTTGTGTCACGAGGAAGTAACAAGTCACAGATATTTTCTGTAAATGATTTTGTTATATCATACAACTTCACTTCTACAATTAACAAAATTTTCAGGTTTTTTATCCCCGATGACGGATTTTCAAGGCACATCCGCCAATCATATCCCAATTGGTACACCATTGTAGTTTTCCCACCCCCTGGCTCAGCGGTTATTAATATACGTGATTGATCAAAGTGTTCTGAGGTAAAGATTGAGCTTCTGTGAGGTAACTGAATATTTTGTTGTCGACCATGTGGCTTGTACAGAATGAGATTCAAGGACTGTTCATTGTAAAGGTCGTTGACATTGTAACATTCTACTTCCCAAGGTAATGTAGGTATTCTCATGGTCTTGTATTTGTTCTTCAAGCAGCTAATGAATATCTCTGTATTCCGTACAGCTGTATTTTCTTTTGAATCTGTACAGTATATCAGAAGAAATGGAAGATTCAATATCAATAAAATACAGTGTTATCAACATCAGTTGTGCATCCCCATTCATGGTTCGTTGGTCATCAACAAATAACTATCAAGTAGTTAAGGTTAATTAGTTACTAAAAATTAACAGAATGTACAAAGAGACAACACAACTGAATAAGTGTGGAGAACCTAGAGTATGAAATGCAGCACAAAGAGATGTGAACAAAACACAACTGCCAATATGCTTACAATGTGATGATCTTTAAAGGAGACATACAGTCTGATACAATCATTATTTCATATGATAGAGGATACAAATCTTAACCAACTGCCAAACACAGCAAGTCTAAATCTTATTCCTATCTCAAGTTATTCATGTTTGAAATCGACACATGGGGGCTGCTACTTTGTTCAATTCTGTATTGAAATATTGTGCATGATGACACAATTTCCCCAATACAGACATAAGGATTCTAATGTATTTCTTTATAAATGTGATTACAGTTTTTATTCCAAAATGATGTGACACAAAGTTTAAACAGCATGTTTTGATAATTTTATGTGTACACAAAAACTTCCTTGAACCTTACAAAAGGAAAATAATTTTTTGAAAGCTAGAAAACTTTAGGTAGATTATAAAGAAATACAAAGCATCCCAACATCCTGCTGGGCTGATGACATCATAATCTGCATGTTTTGAAATCAAAATGGCAGCTCCCATGGTACTATTACAGACCTCCGTGGTGTAGTGCTTAGTGTTTTGTCCTCTCACCCGCACGTCCTGGGTTCGAATCCCGGTGGGTCTGCAACCAGTGAGTTCACAACTGGTTACCAAAGGCTGTGGACGTCTTGATATAATGTCCAGCACTGGATGCTTTTGAAACGTTAAACCTTGCTATGCTATTAAGTAATAGCAATAAAGTTTTTAATAATTACAATAAATGAGTTACATGTAGTTGCATCGAGAGTTATGAAACTTGGTCATAATTGCATAATACTCTCTCATTGGCAGCTGTGTAAATGGCCTGTGGAAATTCTATTCCTTCCCCCCTTTCACCCCTCCCTTTTAGGAAGTAAAATACTTACAGTATATGTATATACTGTACATGCATGCATGCACAGTAGTGGAAGATCTACAGTATGTACACCCACTTCTAAAAGGTCACTAAAGTTATAAAGGTCACTTCTAAAAGGTTCAGTGGTCAAGCATATCCATCTTATATGAAAAAGGACTTCAAAAGAAATAAAATGCTGAAAAAAGCATTCAAAAATCTTAATCCACTAAGCAGATATTCAATTTTCAATTGTTAATGTATTTTAAAGAAAGTTTTTTAATTTTTTCACTATTTGAATTATTTTTCTTCAAACTTTCTTTAATTGGTATATTATAAATACCCTTCCAAGATTCAGTTTTACTACTTTTTTGACATATCCAATGGTTTTTAAAGCCAAATCACATGACAAAATAGGATAGAATACATAAAGACTTTGAGAAATCTGAAGCTATGACATCACAACTAGTCTGATTTCAGTCGTTTCTACACAAATGATAGCAAACATTAAACCTAAATATTTCCTTAACGGAATTATTATTATTATTATTATGTAGATGCTTATATAGCGCTTATATTGAGAACAAAACTAAGCGCTTTACATTATTGGGTAAAAAGGTGTGTTTTCAATTGCTTCTTGAAATTGATAATGTCACTCGCAGATCTGATGTGGACAGGCAGCTCATTCCAGAGAGATATCCAGTGACAGCAAAGTTGTAACAACTAACTTGTTTGCTGCCATACTATTGGAATAAGATTTTTAAATGCTTTCTTCACTATTTTGTTTCCTTTGAAATCCATTTTCATATATAAGATAGACATGCTTGACCCCTGAACTAAACCTTCAATCTTTTATATAACTGTTGTGCAACAAACTGACCACTGACTGTAATGACCTCCTGGACCAACATTTCAACTTTCTGAATAGAAAGTAAACCACTTCCATGCAGGACATTATGTCATAACAAGATCACCCTATCAACTATAAACAATGTTTGTTTGTTTGATGAGAGCTTTACAGCACCACGACAACGAGGGTCAAATTGTTCCTGAGAGGTCAGATCATTCTAGAGGTAGGAAGGAAAGAAAACAAGGGGAGAATGAGAGAAATACAAGAAATAAAAGTTAGAAAGCTGGGATCGAGAGAGAGGAGGTGCATGGGTGAAGGAAAAAAACAAGTAGAGAGAGGTGGGGAGAAGGGGGGTGGAAGAGGAGGACTAAATATGATTGTAGAGGAAAGCAAGATGAAGGAAGGAGATATAAATAATGAAAATTTCTGATAATGTAAAAATGCACGTACTACCTCTAAAACACATAAAACTGTAACCAACCTGCCATAGTTCCTTCGTTTTAAGCAGCCAAATTAGAATAAACAAGATGGAAGCATCTTAGCGTCACACACAGCACACTGTACATGACAGTCTCTGAAAGGGGAAAAAACACACCAATTCACCAATTCTGCACAAACATGACTTCGATGTTTGGAATAATATGTGGTCATGAAAATCAATTTTGATACACTACTCTTATGTGAGTTGGTATGCACAAATTGTGAATGGAGGCATAAACTCTGATATAATCCATACTTCATATGAAAGAACTACAAATAAAACATTTTCTGCCTAAGTTTCGCAAGTCACAAATGCAGTCTGACATATTTTTGGTACGTGTAATTATTAACCCTTACTCTACCACGCGACGATATTATCGCCCTTTTGGATGCTGCATCTTTGACCCCGCCCCCCAAGCGCGTTTTCAAAACTGCTGGTAGAGTAAGGGTTCATGAACCCACGGCAAGTGCGCCAACTCAAAAATATATGCAGCATGATCCCGGTGGCCAGCCCACTGAAGCTGAGCGAGCCCAACTTTGCTGCTCGGAAGACAGAGGACCAATTCAGCATGTGCTTAACCCTTACTCTACCATGCAGCGATATTATCACCATTTTGGGTGCCCCAAGCGCATTTTCAAAAAACTGCTGGTAGAGTAAGGATTAAACAAATTAATTCCACCACTATGAAAGCAGCCATTTTGATTTTAAAACATGCAGACCATGTCATCAACCCAGTAGGATGTTGGAATATGTTATGTACAGTACCTACAGTATCTATCTCAAGATTTCTAGTTTATGAAAATTTGTTTTCCTTGTGTATGTTTGTGTATACATGAATTTATCAACACAAGCTTATAAAAGTTCTTGTCACAATATTTTGAAACAATTTTTTTATAGAAAGTTATACATGTAAATAAAGAAATGTTATTACATTCCATTGCTGTGTTGGGTAAATAAAGTCATGTTTGACAAGATTTTTATATGGAATTGAGCAAAATGGCAGCTTCCATGTGTCAACTTTAAACATGAATATCTTGAGTAAGGAATAAGCTTTTGACTTCCTGTTTATTGTAGTTGGTTTAATTTTTAATTCTCTATCAACTGAAATAAGGAATATGCCAGAATTTATGTCTCCTTTAACTTTAATATCCCGCAATTTTTTTTTTGTTTTGTTATGCCAAGGTAGATATTTTATTGCCACGCTGGTATGCCAAGTACTGTAAAAGCCTTCTACTTTTTCTGCCGCCCACGTCAAAGAAAGAAGTAAGTTTCATGCCAAAGATCTTCGTGTCTTAGTGCACGGAATGCAGACTGGATCCAGATGGGGCATATATGGGATCCAGATGGGGCATATATGGGATCCAGATGGGGCACATATGGGATCCAGATGGGGCATATATAGGATCCAGATGGGGCATATATGGGATCCAGATGGGGCATATATGGGATCCAGATGGGGCATATATGAGATCCAGATGGGGCATATATGGGATCCAGATGGGGCATATATGGGATCCAGATGGGGCATATATGGGATCCAGGTGGGGCATATATGGGATCCAGATGGGGCATATATGGGATCCAGATGGGGCATATATGGGATCCAGATGGGGCATATATGGGATCCAGATGGGGCATATATGGAACCCAGATGGGGCATATATGGGATCCAGATGGGACATGTATGGGATCCAGATGGGGCATATATGAGATCCAGATGGGGCATATATGGGATCCAGATGGGGCATATATGGGATCCAGATGGGGCATATATAGGATCCTGATGGGGCATATATAGGATCCTGATGGGGCATATATGGGACCCATATGGGGCATATATGGGGCACATATGGGATCCAGATGGGACATATATGGGGCATATATGGGGCACATATGGGATCCAGATGGGGCATATATGGGGCATAGATGGGATCCAGATGGGGCATATATGGGATCCAGATGGGGCATATATGGGATCCAGATGGAACATATATGGGGCATATATGGGATCCAGATGGGGCATATATGGGATCCAGATGGGGCATATATCTGTTGTGGTCAGGTGATATGGTCCATGGAACTGATCTCAATGGATCCAACTTGAAAAGAATAACTCTTTCAGTCTATAGGTACACATAAAGAAATACAATTCAATAATTGCATCGTTATATACGTCAGAAGTAACTTAATCAAAGTCATATCAGATATGATAAAAAAGAATCATTTCTTAATATACATACTTCATAATTGGTTTATTTTAATCCGAAAATGAAACATATTCACTTCATTTGGTTATTAAACAACCAAATCTTTAAAGTTAATCACTGTTCTTATCACCACAGTAACCAAACTGAAAGGAAAACATAAGCAAACACTGTATGGGTAAATCAAATAAAGATGCAATTTCTTTCAAAAACCAAAATTCCACTACTTGTTTTCTTCTCCCATCACCGTGTTCCCACATGAGCCCGGACCCAGATGGGATATCCCATGTGGGGCTCATATGGCAAACCCATGTGTAATCTACTGATTTAGTCCTTCAGTTTCCCAGATGGGAGCCACATGGGACCTATGTCACCCCATGTCCATGTTTCCCACGGTAACATAAATAATACCATGTGGGGCCCACATAGAGTGTTGGCTGAGCGATGCGGAAGTGCAAAATTCAAAAGTGAGAAATCCAGGGGTGGAAAATCCAGGGATGGAAAATCCAGGGGTGGGAAATTCAGAAGTGGGAAATCCAGGGAAGCAAAATCCAGGGGTGGGAAATCCAGGGGGTGCTTAGAAAATGGGTTTATGCATATTGTGCAATTTCCCATTTCGAAGTACTACTAGGCCTAGACCACTAACTAGTAACTGGTGTTCTTCTCTCTCAGTGTGACTCATGTTCCATTGCTTAAAAATTTGAAACTGAGAAAATCTTACTTAGGCTGCCGCCTAGACCATTCCAAATAATGGACCCAATCCAAAGATTTTTTGAAATAACTTCCATACCTAACTCACTGTTACGGTAAGGCTGATGAAAACAATGTTATTCTTGCTGGTGATTTCAACCAACCTAACAATGACTGAGCTAAAACATTATTTCAGGCACTAACGCTTCTTTCGAAGCAGCCAAAATGCTTCTTGAAGTGGCTAATTCATTCAACCTCACTCAAATGGTGCAGTCACCTACCAGAGATAACAACATTCTTGATCTTGTATTTACTAACAACTCACCAGCTGTTAACTCAGCTAACGTCATACCCGGTATAAGTGACCATGATATTGTTGAACTGACCCTAAACATCTCCCCTCCTCATAAAAAGTTGCCTAAACGTAAAATCTATTTAAGGAAAAAAGCTAACACAGAATGCATAAAAGAAGAACGGTCTACTTTTAAACTGCGATATTATTCTAAATTCAATAGCTCATCTATTAATGTTGATGAAAAATGGAATTTTTTTTAAAAAGAAATTAAACTGATTATTGAAAAAAACACACCTCACAAATTCACCTCAACTAAACTAAATCTACCTTGGTTCACCCATATCCAATGCCGTCTCTGCAAGAAAAAACATAAACTGTTCAAGAAAACTCAACAAATCCATGACTGGATTACATATAAAAGCTTTAGGAAATCTGTCCGTAAAAACATCAAAGAAGCTAGAAACAACTCCATCTGTAATAAACTTAAAAATTCCCTAACTGAAAACCCGAAGGCATTTTGGTCCTACATAAAAAGACTTAAAAAAGTAATTCCGTGGGTGTGTCAGACCTTATAAACAACTGTAAACTTTGTAGTGACAGTATGACTAAAGCTAACATTCTAACCAACCAGTTTTTCAGCGTTTTCACAAAAGAGGATACCTCTCAAACTCCTGTAACTAAACCACTCACCACCAACAAAATAAACCAACTTATAATCACTCCAGAAGGTGTCAAAAAGCAACTGCAAAACCTAAACCCAAACAAAGCCTCAGGTCCTGACCATATACCATCATGGTTCTTAAAAACACATGCGAAAGACCTTAATGAAATCCTAACTGATCTCTTCCAAACCTCTGTAGATAACGGTACCCTGCCAAACAAGTGGAAAGAAGCAAACATATGTAGCATTTAAAAAAATGTGGTAAAGACGACCCAGCTAATTACAGACCAGTCTCTCTTACCTGCGTGTGTAGTAAAATCCTTGAGCATATAATCCACTCACATGTGAAATTCCTTGATGAGCATAATATCTTAACTGATCTCCAACATGGCTTTCGAGCAAAAATATCAACTGAAACACAACTTCTCTTATCAATGAATGAAATTTCTAAACAAATTGACCAAACAGTACCATCTCTATGGCTATACTCAACTTTTCAAAAGCGTTCAATAAAGTCCCACACCAACGTCTGTTATCCAAACTTGTCGCATATGGCATTGATGGAAATCTACTGGCCTGGTTTGCATCCTTCCTCAGCAACTGCATTCAGCATGTTGTCTGTGATGGCGAAATCTCAAATCCTAAACAAGTTTTATCTGGTGTACCACAAGGTACTGTTTTAGGTCCTTTACTCTTCCTTCTATATGTCAATGACATCCCTGATAATATAAACATGGTTAGACTGTTTGCTGATGATTGTCTTGTGTATAGAACAACTGATAAACCCTCTGGGCAACAAGTCCTCCAAGATGATCTAAATAAACTTGAACAATGGCAAAATAAATGGCAAATGAATTTCAACCCCTCTACATGTACATCCTCTCAATATCTCCTAGAAAATGCTATAAATCACCAGTTTATACCTTGTGCAACCAGCCGCTAAAACATGTCAACTCCCACCCGTACCTAGTGTAGTGATCTGCACAAGATCACACCTTTTCCCATAAGGTCATTTAAGGTGACTCAACGCATGTTACAGTTAGAGCAAGAAAATAGATTACAGTAGCCCGTTAAGCTCTGGTTTATCGTTTCATTTATGTCTTTCATTCCGATCATGACACGGTGTCAGAAGCATGAACGAACTTATTCCTTTTTCTAGTAAGGAAAATATTTTGTTTTGAAAATGGAGTACAAATATCGTCAAATTGGTTGTCAAAATGGACTAAAGTAACAAAGCCTAGCGTTAACTATTTCACATACATCCTAACATGCAAAGAACATTTTTCGATCGAATTATCAAAACAACTACGATGTATAGCGTTATTTTGGACATCAAATACACTCTAAAACAGTGACAAATTTTGATTCCATCAACAAATAAATCTCAGGAACGTGAGTACCGTCAATTTTTTTTTCTCCGCCTGTTGAATTTGATCTCAGCCTAACGTCAGAGGCTGACACTAACGTTAATACAGCAACAACACTGAAACAACACTGAAGTAAATCATGGAAAACTCGAAAGCGCCCCCCGAAATGGATTTTGAGGGTCCCACTGTGGCAGATAAATGGCGGAGATGGAAAGAAACAATAGAACTGTACATTAGTTTAAGCATGCCTGACAAACAGGGAAAGGATCAATGCAAAGCATTTCTATACTTAATTGGCCAAGAGGGCAGAGACATACATAATACAATGTCATTCAGTGATAGCGAAAAAGACAAATTATCAGTCTTATTCCAAAAGTTTTAAGACTATTGTACTCCCAAACAGAATACCACTGTCGAACGATACAAGTTTACCTCCCGTGCGCAAGGCAAATCGGAAACAATTGAACAGTATGTTACAGAATTGCGCCTAATAGCAAAAAACTGCAAGTTTGGATTTCTCGAGGATGAACTTATTAGGGATCGCATCGTTTGTGGATGCCCATCTGAACATGTCAAGGAAAGACTCCTTCGGGAAGAGGAACTCACACTCAACAAAGCACTCACAATCTGCAGAGCAAGTGAAGAAAGTGAAAAGCAAATGCAGTGCATAAGTGATGAACAAGGTGTTCATGCAGTCAAATCAAAACAACTATACGATCAAAGGCGCAAACCACAACAAAGCACTCATCGGGATAATCATGTCAGTGGGAATAGCAGTGCCAATGCTAAACCCAGTGGGAATAGTAGTCAAAGATATCAGCACAACTCTCAAAATTTTTGTAACTGTTGGAACTGTGGGAAAAATCATGGTAGGAACAACTGTCCAGCATATAGCAAGAAGTGCCATAACTGTGGTAAAATGGCCCACCTTAGTAAGTACTGTCGATCAAGACCAAAACGCAATGTGCACTCAATGGAACAGGGTGAGGACCATGTAAGCTCCGACTCAGAACCGCTGTTCATTGGTGCCGTAAACAAGGCTCACAATAAGGAAATCAGATCTGATGAATATCTTATAACACTACATATTGCTGGGACAAACAAAAGTGGGACACTGGAGCCCAGGCAAATACAATACCTGAGTCTACATTCAAACAATTGGAAAACGTGAAACTCGATACTTCAAAACCAATGATCTAACTGACTAGTTACTCAGGAAATGTACTGCCAGTCAAGGGCAGATGTGTTTTGGTATGCAAAGGACAACAATTGGAATTTTTTGTTGTGGACACAGACCAAGTAGCCGTCCTTGGGTTTGAAGCGTCGCAACAGCTTGGTCTAATCAAAGTAATCATGAATGTTAGCTCCACAGTAAACTTACAAGAACAATTTCCCAAAGTATTTAATGGACTTGGATGTTTATCCAAACCATACAAGATATCAGCAGATCCCTCAGTTACCCCGGTTGTCAGTTCCGCACGCAATCAACCAGTCTCAATTAGCACGCGCTTGAAACAATCTCTAGATGATATGGAACACAAACAAGTAATACGAAAAGTGGATAAACCCACAGATTGGGTAAATGCAATGGTAGTGGTTGAAAAACCCCAGTCAAACAAATTGAGAATCTGTTTAGATCCTAGGCCTCTAAACAAGGCCATACAATGTGAACATTTCCAACTACCCACCATTGAAGACATTGCCACGCGTTTAGCCGGTGCCAAAATCTTTTCAAAGCTAGACGCTAATCACGGGTACTGGCAGATCCCCCTTGACGAAGAAAGTCAGTTGCTAACCACTTTTCATACCCCGTTTGGCAGATATTGCTCTTTACACATGCCATTTGGCATAAAATCAGCACAGGAAGTATTCCAGAAACGAATGCAGCACCACTTCAGCGACATTCAAAAAGTGGAAACAGACATCGATGACATACTTGTTTGGGGACACACACAAGAGGAGCATGATGCTAGCTTACACACAGTCTTACGCCGTTGCGAAGACATTGGCCTTACACTAAACAAAGACAAGTGTGAATTTAACGTAGCAGAGGTTACCTACATCGGACACAAAATCACCTCAACTGGCATCAGGGCTGACCCTGAGAAGACGAAAGCGATCAGAAACATGCCACCACCAAAGGACAAAAAATGGGTGGAAAGGCTTTTAGGAACTGTCAACTATTTAGCAAAGTTCATACCAAACATGTCCACACTCACTGCGCCTATTAGGGAACTGTTAAAACAAGAAAATCAGTTCATGTGGGGACCAGAACAGGAAAAAGCATTTGAAAAAATCAAAGATGTCCTTGCAGAGGCACCAATCCTCACATTTTTTGATTTGAAAGTACCAATTACTATTGCATGTGATGCGTCCAACAGTAAACTAGGTGCAGTGTTACTGCAAAACAACAAGCCAAATGCATATGCGTCCAGATCTCTTACAGAAGCAGAGACCAGATATGCACCCATAGAAAAAGAACTTTTAGCCATAGTATTTGCTTTAGAACGATTTAACCAATACACGTATGGTAATTTAGTACATGTTGAAACAGATCACAAGCCACTAGAGGCAATTGTAACCAAACCTCTGGTATCAGCACCTGCCCGACTACAGCGCATGTTGTTGCGCATACAGAAGTACACTTTTGCTGTGAAATATGTGCCAGGCAAAGACCAAGTAGTGGCTGACACGCTGTCACGTGCATATACTGTATACAGGGCAACTGTGACAACAGCATTGAAGTTGACAATGCTACACATGTCCACATGGTTATCACAAACCTTCCAGCATCAAATGCTAAACTTCAAGGAATAAGATCAGAGCTAAAGAGTGACCCACAAATGCTTTAAATGGATGGCCAGACGTCAAACACAAAACCCCAAAAGAAATCCAAGATTACTGGAACTTTAGGGATGAGATCTCAGTAGTAGAAGACATACATTATTAATAAAGGGTAAAGAATAGTGATTCCTACCAAAATGAGAACAGAAATGCTCAACAAAATTCATGTTGGTCACATGGGTGTTGAGAAGTGCAAACAAAGGGCAGGAGATGCTATTTTCTGGCCAGGGATAGGAAAAGAAATCGAAAATTTAACAAAATCCTGCCCAGAATGCCAGGAGATGAGACTTTCCAATCCAAAGGAGCCAATGCTCACAGCCCCCACTCCCACAAGAGCATGGGAAATGGTAGCCACAGACCTGTTCCATTCAGAGACAGACAATTACCTCCTCATAGTTGACTACTACTCCAGGTTCATTGAAATTTGGAGACTTGAAAACACACTCTCCAAAACCGTCTTAAATCACATGAAATCAGTATTAGCCACACATGGGATACCTGACATTGTCCGATGTGACAATGGACCCTAATATACTTCACATAAATTTGCCAATTTTGCAAAAGAATGGGAATTCTCTCATGTTACCACATCCCCTTACCACTCCCAAGCAAATGGGTTGGCAGAAAAATCTGTTCAAACCATAAAAAGACTTCTGCAAAAAACGAAGTCTGAGGGAAAGGATCCTTTTTTGGGCCTCTTGGAATACCGGAATACCAC
>JAIGNY010000765.1:797500-812500 GCA_020152595.1 Chiridota heheva | reverse complement strand
GCCCGGTTTGCCCACTTTCAAAAGGGTACCTCTTGTTCCCGTTTGCCCCAAACTTTTAAAAGGACACCTCCTGCCCCCTTTGTCCACTTACTCTAGAGCAAGTGGGAATCTTCCCCCGTGGTTCCGACATCAATGTTCGTACATCTTGAGTGACAGTGTCAAGCTAAGTGACTTTTCGGACGATCTTTATAAAAAAATTTTTACTATACTTGTACGGTGGGATTTTTAATTTTCGGGTTGCTGGATCAGCTAGACGCATAGGCGTACGGGTCATGGGCCGAGGAGCTGCAGCCCCTGGAGTTGGTGTTTGGGGCGAAGCCAATTTCCCGGGCAAATCACTAGGAAAAGTCGGGTAATTCGGCAATTTTCTTTGATGTTCATGCAATTTTTTTCAATTTTCAGACAATTTTCTTTAAATTTCAGGAAATTTCCTTTGATTTTCGGAAAATTTTCTTCAATTTTCATTCATTTCCAGAAAAAAAGAAAAAAGAAGTTTAACACAAATTCCACTAAATTTTAACAAATTTTACTCAGTATAATTTTACCACTGTGCCAAGTTTCGTTCAATTTTTCAAACTTAATGTTTTCCCCATATAACCGCATTGGCTGCGGAGTAGGGGACCTGGGGACGTGCTTCCCCCTCCCCTCCCCTCCCCCACCACCCCTCCCACGAAAATCATAAAATGAATGACCTGCAATTTTGTAACATTCATTTACTGTTGCAAAATATACGAATAACAGATCATGTCGAGTCCACTGAAACTGTTAATTAGAATAAATCAAATAAATTTTCCCATCGGATTATGACGTGATTATTTCTAAAAGAAGCAAAGACCATGCACGAGAACTGAAAACGACGGTGAATGATGTTGGAACAATATTTGGTTAATTTACTACAATACAACGTCGTTTTAAACTCTAAGCTGACAAAGATAACCAGGGGCGTAACTTGACTTCGAGCGGATGAGGCGGGGGAGGGGGAGGAAATGTAAGTCAAATTTGCCCGACCAAAATTTGCATTTAACCGACTTATTAAAAAAGATGATGCATGTGTCTAAACAATTACACAATATAGAACAGTTGAGGGCAAATCACCCAGCCCCCATCAATGCGGTCGAACTGCGGTCAAAGATGGTACTGTCTAAAATGGTGTGCCCGCGCTTACGGACTCCTGGCTAGGCCTATAGGGCGAAGCCTTGGTTGGGGTCCAAGGTCGAAAGCTCCAGGAAGCTCCAAAAATTTCTTGTTTTAGATGCTTCAAAATGGCTAAAAATCAATACAAAGTTGGATAATTGATGAAAGAAAGACAATTTGTATTCTGATGATCATTTGGGTTACCATTTCTAAACAGGTAGAGGGGAAATTGTGTCCTACCCCTGCAAATTGAGTAAATTCGGGAAAAATTGTAGGCTCATGGGCGAAGCCTTCCAATTTGTTTGGGTCCAGGGGCGAAGCTCCAAAGTTCTGCAGGCTTTTGATTTGTATGCCCCACAATGATTTAAAATTAAGAGAAATTTCCAAAATGTAAGGGATGAAAAGAAGAAAATTGCTTTATTTGTTTAAATCTATTCAGACAGTCAGATAAGTAAGTATTTGCAGAACTTTCTTGCAAATTGAGAAAATTCGGGGAAAATCGTGGAGTTCATGGGCAAAGCCCCGGAAGCAGAGGCGTAGGAAAGTATTTGTTGTGGGCCAAATTTTATCATTTGCCTAAAAAAACCTCAGTACCACTGTATAGTCTTAAGTCTCTTATCACGGTCCAAAAATTGTTTGTAACTTGGGAGGAGGTCGTTAACTTTAATTATTGGAAACATTGGTAAGATTCGGGACCATTTACCAAAAAGTTTTATAAAAAATCCGAAAATGATGAAAATTTCCCCAAAATTGATTAAAAATGAAGGAAATTAACAAAATTGAAGCAAATTTTACGAAAATGAAGGAAACTGTTTAAAATTTGAAACCAATTTCACGAAAATAAAGGATATTTATATTACGAAATTGAAAGGATTGGAAGGATTGGAAAATTGGAAGGATATTGCCAGTACACAAGATTTGATGCAAATTTTACGAAAATGAAGGAAAATGCACAAAAATTGAGGCAACTTTCGCGAAAATGAAAGAAATTTTATAAAAATTCAATGGTAATTGAAAACAATTTCCCAACATGAAAGAAATTTTCGAAAACTGAAAAAACATTCAGGAAATTGCACAAAATTTGAAGCAAAATCCCTGAAAATGAAAGAAATTGCATACAAATTCAAGCAATTTTTAGGAAAATCGAAGACCACTTCTCGAATTCGGTCAAATTTGTGGACTCATGAGTGAAGCCTTGGAAGGGGTGCAAGAGCGAAGCCCCGGAAGCCTGAAGATTTCTTGTTTTTGATATCCGAAAATGATTTCAAATCAACAAAATTTCCAAAATGTAAGTGATGAAAAGAAAACAATTTGAGATTCTCTTGTAAGTATCTACTCGGATAGAAATTACCATTTTATAACAGACAGAGGAAAATTTCCCTAAAATAGACAAAATGGAACGGGTCCAAGGGCGCAGCTCGGAAACTCTGAAGATTTTTTGTTTTTGATATTTGAAAAACTATTTAAAATCACTGGCAACACAAAGTTCCAAAATGTGTTGATAAAAAGAGTACAATTTCAAATTCGATAGTTAAAATCTACTCAGAGAACTGGATAAGCATTTGGGTTACCATATTCAAACAGGCATAGGGCAGTAGGAGAACTTTCCCCTGAAATTGAGGAAACTCAGGCAAAATTGTAGAGTTCATGGTCTGAAGATTGATTGTTTTTGATGCCTCAAAATGGCTGAAATCAATACAAAGTTCCCAAACTGCCAATTGTAAATCGTGGGGTGTAAAGCAAAGCAAGGGTAGGGATCCAGGAGACAAAGACCCGCTTAAGAGCCCCTTGGAAGGGGTCGAGGGAGCGGAGCAGCTCTGTAGATTTATTGTTTTTGATTCCCAAAATGTCTGACAATCAACACAAACTGATGAATTTCAAAATTTCACCTGAAAATTTAGAAAAGTTTGGACTCAAGGGTGAAGTCTTGGTCTTATGTTGTTGTTTTTTTGCCCGAAAGTGGCTTAGAATCAATACAAAAACCAATGTAAAATAGAAGAATTAAGAATTTTTGATGAAACGAATACTGAAAAAATCCAATTATAATTTTAAAATCTAGTGAGATAAGTATTTGGGTTACCATTTCTAAACACTGACAGACAGAAGAGAAATTTCCCCTAAAAATAGTTTTGATGCCCCAAAATGGCTCTTGACTTTAATGTGTGTGGGCGGGCTTCTTTCCAACATGCGTCTTCTGCAGTTGCCCAACCCGAGCCCAATCAGCATCATGCCAAGTCGAGTGGTCCGAGTGGAGATTATTCTGATATCTAGACGATTCACGGTAGTCAGGCGTGATTGAGATGTATCTCTTTTTTAAAAAGATCGTACAGACATCCAGCATTTTAATCTCTCTTTTCTCTGCCGACTACCTGACTAAGTACCCGAGTTCAATGTTATTTACATGATGCCGAGTCAGGAGGGCATGATTCTGATATAACGATTCAGGCATGATTGACATGTTTCTCCAATTTAAAGAGTACATCTGACATTTTACATCTCTGCCCGATTTAGTACCCAAGTATGATGTTGTCAGCATCATGCCGAGTCGGCCTTCGAGAGGATATGATTCGGATATCAAGCTTAGTCGGGTAGACTGAAATATACTCTGATATCAGCATCAACGGAGGAGGGAGGGTTTTTGCTAAGTAAGCAAAATACTATCCAAAACATTTTCAAAAGCATTTTGTATTTTGCGAAGAAACAAAAACATAAAGGTATAACCATATTAATTTCCGTACAAGTTTGTTTCAATACCAGGCCCTCATTAGTGGGTGTCTTCCTCAACACCCCTCTTACGTTACGCCTCTGGATGCCATCACTAAAATGAATTTGGCATGACACGCACACCATACTATGCGCCAATGGCATTTAAATAGTGTATATCAATAAAATCGGGCCCCAAACAAAGGTATAATGGTAGTGGTTGTAGTGTTACAATTTTTTTGTGAAAATTTCAGAGGGCGAGGGGAAGGGGAGGGAGGGGTTGGGTGGGGGTTGGGTGGTGGAGTCCGGATCACCACTCTTGACTTGCATGGACCCAAGTTCAGAAAGATACCATCACTAAAGAAATTTGGCATGACTCGCACACCATATTATACGCCAAGGGCATTTTAAACAGACTAGTGTGTATTAATATAAGCGGGCCCAAAACAAAGGTAGGCAGTTGTAAAGGCTTTTCTAGCAGGAAGATAGCAAAAATGTCCAATGGTAGGGCTATTGGGCCCTCAACATTGTCTTTAAGGAATATTCGAAAAATAGTGTTTGGAATCCTTTTTATGAGAAGGATTAGTTCGTTATGGAGCAGGTTCAGCTACAGCCACTAGACTTATTCTCGAAGGAAGGAATCTCTCTAATGAATATAGGTTGCGAATTCTTGGTTTGACCACGCTTGAGTTGAGAAGAGTACGTGGCGATATAATTCAGGTTTTTAAATTCCTATCCGGTAGTAATGCTTTGACTTCCTGTAATTTCTTGCATGTTTCAGCTAATCCTCATGTGACACGTAGTAACAGTTTGAAGTTGACCAAAGAGTTCTCACGGATAGATATTCAGCGTTTTAGCTTATCGCAAAGAGTTGTTCATGAGTGGAATGGTTTGCCTTAGCTCCAATTCTGTTTACAATTTCAAAGTCAACATTAATAAGTCCTTTACTAACTCTGGACGTCTTTGATTATTATCATTATTATTATCATTATTATTATTATTATTATTATTATTATTATTATTATTATTATTATTATTATTATTATTATTATTATTATTATTATTATTATTATTATTATTATTATTATTATTATTATTATTATTATTATTATTATTATTATTATTATTATTATTATTATTATTATTATTATTATTATTATTATTATTATTATTATTATTATTATTATTATTGATATTATTATTATTATTATTATTATTATTATTATTATTATTATTATTATTATTGATATTATTATTATTATTATTATTATTATTATTATTATTATTATTATTATTATTATTATTATTATTATTATTATTATTATTATTATTATTATTATTATTATTATTATTATTATTATTATTATTATTATTATTATTATTATTAATTATTATTATTATTATAATTATTGTTATTATTATTATTATTATTGTTATTGTTGTTGTTGTTGTTATTATCATTATTATCATTATTGATATTATTATTATTACTATCATTATTGTTACTATTATTATGATAATTTGTTTGTGGTGGTGGTGGTGTTAGTCTAGGCTTTTTATGGGGTGAATCACCTTTCTTAGCATATCATCTGGTCATGTTATGTTATGTTAGTGTATGAGCGTGAAAGACATAAACATTAACAATTTCGGGCTATTATTGTAATGTTTAATGACACATCGGATATATAATATTTGAAAGAGGGAAGGTAGACAATACATCTTTGAATGTTTGAAAGTTGGGCCCATTAACTTCAAACATTGGTGAGAAGAGCCCCCTGAGCTCACAAGTTAGCTCTACACCACTGTTTTGCGTAAAGTGGGGGTAACGTATCCGAGTTTCCCATGGTGACCCTTTGTTCTGCTTTTTTTTAAATGTTCATAATAAGAATTGGAACTAGATGTTATGCACACTTTCAATGGTAACCAAAGGGGTCATATTGTTAGGGTGCGTGGGAAAAGCTCACACTCTGTCGAAGTTTGATTCTTACAAATAACAACTCTTAAATCCCTGGTCATAAAATTCTCAAAAATTGCAAGATAGGCTAAATTAACAATCCATTCCCTGCCAACAAAAAAATAAAAAAACAATTTTAATAAACTTTCCATTTTCGGTGGAAAATTTGAAAAACTTTTTGAGGACTTTCATGCATTAAGACTGAAATTTTCTTGCAATTTTTAAGAGCGATGGAAGAATTTTTAAACAATTAACAAAAGTAGAGAAAAAAAATAAGTTTAATCTATGCAACCTCATTCAAGCCTTTTATGGTTGTCATTTTTGTCTTCAAATTATATTTTAATATTTCAACTCTCTTATTTTTTCTTGCTTTTCTTCAAATCAGTATTTCAATATTTCAAGCCCCACGAATTTTATCTCGAATGATTGCCAAGCAACCTGACAACAAATCTTTCACGGTGAGCTTTATTAAGAGCGTCGACCTGCTGTTGATTGATTAAATTTAATAGTTTAGCTGAAAGTTCGTCGATTTTGTTAAATGAAGGATATATGCTAACTAATCAAAATCTGGACTACAGTCTGTTAACTTAAACTTTAAAGGATAATGTGCTAGTGATTTATTTATAAATACGTGACCTACAGAACAAGAATTATGCAGCAAAATTGATATAAACCAAGGTTGTTTAGGTAAGATAATCTTAATGCTATTATACCTCGCTGTTTTTAACGTAAGTATATATAAAATTTGAATTTATAATGAACGAGTTTTCCTCTTAACGTTAATTTTCAAAGTTTCATAAATGCATTTTATGGGTTGTATATTACAATCACCTAATTCGCGAAAAATACTTACCGGAAAATAGATAATTTTGGACTCGGAGGTCGGACATCAGGAATGAATGGAATAGGTTAAGTCGGCAAAAATCTTTCTAGAGGACATGAACGCCAACCGAGCGTAGCAAAAGTATACGAAAAAAATTAATAATAATGATAAATTAATGAACAAGCTTAGCAAGTTTAGCTTTGAAACAGTTTAGACTTGGTGCATGTACAATGTTTAATGGTAAAGCATTCCAATCTTTTAGTATTTGAGGAACTTGGAGTATTTATAAACATTCTTTTTAGCATAAGAAACGTGGAAATTCAGATCATGGTTATTTCTTGTATTAATTCTTGCGTTTGGGATCAGGTTATCATTATTAATGGCGACAAGACTTATTGATTTTATAATTATAGCATTTTTAGACAGGTGTTCCTTCTTCTTGTTATTAGCAGAAGCCAATCTAATTTATGAAGCATGATAGTGACACTGGATTTATAAGTCTGCCATACAGAACCTGGCTACTCTCCGTAGAATTGATTCAAGCTTATCTACATCGCACTGGTGATGGGGGTCTCAAACTGCTGATGCATACTCAAGTACCTGTACTGGCTTAAGTAGAGCTTTATATGCAGTGGTTTTAATGTCAGTGGGACACTTTAAGAGGTTACGTCTTAATAGGCCAAGTACAGAGTTTGCTTTGTTGGTGATGTTGTGTATATGTTTATCCCATCTGAGTTTATTATCAATTTCAACACCTATGTATGGGTGGGAGTTGACATGTTTTAGCGGCTGGTTGCACAAGGTATAAACTGGTAATTTATAGCACTTTTTAGGAGATATTGAGAGGATGTAGCATTTAGAGAGGTTTAAATTCATTTGCCATTTATTTTGCCATTGTTTGAGTTTATTTAGATCATCTTGGAGGATTTGTTGGCCAGAGGATTTATCAGTTGTTCTATACACAAAACAAACATCAGCAAACAGTCTAACCATGCTGTTTATATTATCAGGGATGTCATTGACATATAGAAGGAAGAGTAAAGGACTTAAAATGGTACCTTGTGGTACACCAGATAGAACATGTTTAGGATTTGAGATTTCGCCATCACAGACAACATGCTGAATGCAGTTGCTAAGGAAGGATGCAATCCAGACCAGTTGATTTCCATCAATGCCATATGCAGAAAGTTTGGATAATAGACGTTGGTGTGGGACTTTATTGAGCGTTTTTGAGAAGTCGAGTATAGCCATAAAGATGGTACTCTTTTAATCAATTTATTTAGAAATATCATTTATTGTTAAGAGAAGTTGTGTTTCAGTTGATCTTTTTGCTCGAAAGCCATGTTGGGGATCACTTAGGATATTATGCTCATCAAGGAATTTCATCACATGTGAGTGGATTATATGCTCAAGGATTGTACTGCACACACAAATAACAAAGACTGGTCTGTAATAAGCTGGGTTGTGTTTATCACCTTTTTTAAAAATGCTACATATGTTTGCTTCTTTCCACTTGTTTGGCAGGGTACTATTATCTACAGAGGTGTGGAAGAGATCAGTTAGGATTTCATAAAGGTCTTCCGCATGTGTTTTTAAGAACCATGGTGGTACTGTATATGGTTGGTACCTGAGGCTTTGTTTGGGTTTAGGTTTTGCAGTTGCTTTTTGACACCTTCTGGAGTGATTATAAGTTGGTATATTTTGTTGGTGGTGAATGGTTTAGTTACAGGGGTTTGAGAGGTATCTTCTGTGAAAACGCTTGAAAACTGGTTGTTTAAAATGTTAGCTTTAGTCATACTGTCACTACAAAGTTTACTGTTGTTCATAGGGTCTGACACACCCACGGAATTACTTTTTAAGTCATTTTAGGTAGGACCAAAATGCCTTAGGGTTTTCAGTCAGGGAATTTTTAAGTTTATTACAGATGAAGTTGTTTCTAGCTTCTTTGGTGTTTATACGGACAGATTTCCTAAAGCTTTTATATGTATTCCAGTCAGGGATTTGTTGAGTTTTCTTAGCTTTCTTGAACAATTTATGGTTTTTCTTGCAGAGACGGCGTTGGATATGGGTGAACCAAGGTAGATTTAGTTCAGTTGAGGTGAATTTGTAAGGTGTTTTTTTTCTTCGATAATCAGTTTATTTTCCTTTTCAAAGAAATTCCATTTTTCATCAACATTAATGGATGAGCTATTGAATTTAGAATCATATGGCAGTTTAAGTTTAGACAGGTCTTCTTTTATGCGTTCTGTGCTAGCTTTTTTCCTTTAATAGATTTTACGTTTAGGCAACTTTTTACGAGGAGGGGAGATGTTTAGGGTCAGCTTAACAATATTATGGTCACTTAAACCAGATATGACGTTAGCTGAGTTAACAGCTGGTGATTTGTTAGTAAATACAAGTTTAAGAATGTTGTTATCTCTGGTAGGTGACTGCACCATTTGAGTGAGGTTGAATGAATCAAGAAGCATTTTGGCTGCTTCAGAGGAAGTGTTAGTACCTGAAATAATGTTTTGGCTTCAGTCAATGTTAGGTTGGTTGAAATCACCAGCAAGAATAACATTGTTTTTGTCAGCATTTTTTCCTAATTTTTGTAGTGATTTTCTCAACTCAAAAAGGCTAGTAAGGTCATTGCAACTGGGCCTGTAAAAAGTGCCTACATACATGCTCTTTTCCTTAGAGAATTAGAATTTGGTCCAGATGATCTCACAGTCAGAGTCTAGTTTAGTAAGCTCAGTGAAAATCAGGTCATTTTTTATTGCCTGTAATACACCACCATAACCATTTGTACTTCTATCTTTGCGAATGACTGTATAGTTGTCGGGAAAAATTTCAGAGTTGTTGATTTCAGAATTTAGCCAGGTTTCAGTGCCAATAATGACATCTGGGTCTTCGTCTTTTATAAGACTTTCAGTGGAGGCTTGCTTGTTCCGAACACTTTGAAAGTTGATAACAAGAAATTTTAGAACCTTTCTTTTTACCTTTATTGGATTAGTTTTCAATTTGACATCGGGATGGTGGTTGCACCCTGAGTCAAGGCCAGAAGAATAACTTTGAAGTGCCTTATATGAGTTAGTACAGTTGATAGAATTCTTAGTTAAGAAGAAACAATCGGAGGAGTTCATGAAGTCACAAGTATCACATATCCAGGTACAGCTAGAATGCATGAGGCCGCTGTATTTTGAGTCATCAATGTTGCAGCACTTAGTGTGGATTCATTAATCACAATTGTCACACTGTACTACTTTATCAGATCTCCTACACTGGAGTCCACACAGGCCACAAGGAGCCGAACAGTTGGAACAAAACCAATCATCAATTGATGATGCAAGGGTGTTGTAAGCTGCATTACTAATGCCTGCACCCTTAATATGGACCCACGAGTCACAGTCATTGCAATAAATACCTTTCTGGTTATTTTTGACAGATTTGTTGCATTGTTTGCAAGGAAATTTTGGGGAGGGTCTAGGATTGCATTGATATCACCAGAAAGGGTAAGGAATGAGAGGAGTAATTTTCTCTTGTGTGATTTGAATTTTGACAATTTCGAACTTGATCTGTACGAATGTAATTGCCTATTTGTACATAGATAAGTTGTGAGTGTGTGATTTGAATAATCACTAAGACCAAACAAGACAAGGTAGCCAGTTTGTGGGGCATTTAGAGGAAAATTTGAGGCCTGAGACAAGTGGGGTTGTGATGAACGTGAGGAGTTTAGTTAGAGGCTCTAGTGTATGTTACCAAGAACAATACAGGAAAAAAGAGGTTGTGAGTTTGGATAAACATGATTGACGAATCTGATTAACAAATAATATAGGCCTAGGCCTAACGTTACTACCTAATAATATAGGCCCTTCACTTGACAACAGGAAAAACAACAGCCAAAGGCTGCAATGACACTAAAACTGTAATAGGAAGATAAGGAAATGAAAATGAATGAAATGATGTATAAGGTTGGACATCCGGGAATGTTGTGGTGTACGGCGAAGTAACAATGTTTTTTTGACGATCTCAAACTCCAGTTAAAGGAAAACAAACAGTCACTTATCATTGCAGTCAATGGGAGAAAAACCTATTTTTTGTCATTTTTCAACAAATATTGGACAGTTTATTTTTCTTCACAAATGTTGTGTAGGCCTGTTAGATAATAGTTTCCAACATATATGAGTACCATTAATTTTCGCTGACTGGCTAAGGCAACACAAGTATTAAACAAAAAAATATCCTATTGACCGTAATGATAAAGTTTCCTCTCCAACTTAGCAAAATCTGTACTGAGCCCGTACACGGTTACGTCTCTCCGACCTTGAGAATACTCCCAGATCCTTTCTGACTTCAGGATTCTCCTGGATCCTCTTCTTTCAGCTCAAAGCTTGTATTTATGCCAAAGTTTTTATGTCTAATTGGCTTAATCTAGATGCATTCTTTGTAGTCATGGCTCTACTAGTAGGCTTAGATAGCCTACACAGTATGTGGACCAGTTCCAAGGAAAAATATGTTTTTATTTCATAATTCCTTAATTATCCCATATTTTTAGTTTTGTATATTCAAATTTTATATTATTTTCTTTCAATTTTGATCGAAAGAGTGCCAAAATTAATTTGATCACTAATATTTTTGCATAACTTATAGGCTTTGTAGGTAGGGCTTAACATGTATTTCTCAAGTAAGTCAATTTACCCCATAATGCCTTAAGGTAAGACTAGAATAATGGTGCATGTAACAACAAATTCCATCATTCTCTGCAAGTCCGACATAACATTCTATTTTACACATTTTGAAACTAAATATTTAGTGGAACTAGTCCCATGACTACAAATTTTAAACTTACACTGAAATCTTGACACAATTTCAAAATTGAATCAAAATTACACTGATAGACAGAAAAAATATTTGCAGTTCTTCCTGTTATAAAGGAAATTATTAGCAAAGAACATATGTTTGATAATTTCCAAGTTTCTGAGTAGTTATGACAGTATGGTTAGAAAAATCACCCTCACAAATAGCATTACAATTTCAGAAAGACTTCAATGAAAACAATATCGATGCTTGTTATAGGTGGAAAGCAATAGATTTTACAAATTTTTGGTGGTATTGGTAATTTTTCTATGAAGATGGAATTTTTGTAAACGTTTTTCTTGGGGCTGGTCCTTTCGCTCAACTGGTCCACGTACTCTAGTCTGGGCTGGTTTTTCCAATGTCTGTCTAATGTTAGTCTTGCCTCAAATGTGGGTAGGCCCTATTAATTTAGATCAAACTACTGAACATGGTATACTATTCCAAAAGTCAACTGAGCGATACACAAACGAGAATTTCCTGATATTAAGCCGTGGACGGATTTTAAAGATCTTATGCTAGTCGATGATGTAACGTAGCTTTTGGAGTAGGCCTAATGCACCTATCAATTGAGTGTCCCACCCCCTATACCGCTGGCAAGGTTAGTCAAAGGTAGGTTATTGCAAAATAAAATGTGACTCACATGTGTGTCATTTCACTTAAGATGTCACTGACAGTCATAATGCACCTATCAATTGTATGACGTACCCTCCGACCCCCGGGACATGTGGGTGAATGTTGCGTCAATTACAATCAAAATTTGACATGGGTAAGTTATTTTACATCAAATGTCAGTCATTGAAGAAAAAAATAGGTGCATCAATGTGCATCATTCTTTCAGTTGTGTTATCAAACGACATTGCGTTGGTCCCAGTATCTATTGTATGTATTGTGCACTTGTCAGTTGCATGACTCACCCCTACTACCCCCGACAATGTCAGTCAAAGGTGAGTCATTGACATGAAATAGTGACTCACGTGTGCATCATTGTACCAAATTGCATCATTGTACCAAAGACTGGCATCTGCTCAGTCACTTGGTGTCTATGCTCCATATAGGAGTCTTGCCGAGTTCCAGTAAGGGAGGATCATGTACAAACAAACAGACTCTGGGGTGGGTCAATTGTTAGATTGCCTCGGGAGTTATGAAACTTGGTCAGTACATTTGTTATTTTTAATTTTATTATATGAAATAAGGATTATGTCAGACTTTATGTCTCCTTTTAACTTGCAAATATCCATTTTATGGATACCATTATCAAACTTTGAAATGTTTAATTTTAAATAAGATTCCACACTTTTAAAGTATTAAATTTGAACCTACTAGTAGTCCTAATTACGCTGTCACAGTGTTTAGTGAGATAAACATCTCACTCAGTAATATGCCTTACATGTTACGCAGGGTTGCCAGGTCTGCCACAAGTTTACCAGCCAAATATCTATTGAAAAATGGCCAAATTGGGGCAAAATGGCCAAATTGGGCAATAAATGGCCAAATCAACTCCCAATGGACTGAATCATTTGTAAAAGAAGTAGGCCTACCAAACAATTAAAATACAAGATGAAGATAATAAGCAGCTCCTGCTTCTTATTCAGCTGTTGAGAGAAGTGGCAATGGTTGGCGCTCGCCATCCTTTGGAAGGGGACATTAAACCATCGGTCCTGATGGTAGGACAGTCACTCCCTACCTGGTTCTCTGAACACTTCTCGAAAAGAGTGGGTAAAATTGCAGTGTTCATTCACTTCCATCCTGGTTACATGAGACTGGCATCTGCTATAACTTGGTGTCTATGCTCCATAAGGCTATGAGAATGAAAGTTGTATATTTGCATCCACCGCCCACATGCAAAAAAAAACTGTCAAAAAAGTTAATTTTATAATAAAAATTCATTATTATTAAGAAAAAAAGGCTCTTTGTCACAAAAATTCAAGTTCAAAATAATCAAACAGCTGTAAATGAGTATAATTATGCATTTTTACATAGTATCCACATTCAGTTGCCGCCAACACTCAGCTTCGATCTTAACATCCACTCTTGATTCTAGGCTAGATTGTAGATTATTGCATCATGGAAGACGCTTTATACTAGAATTGAAATAATGAAAAATATTTTTAAAAGCCTGATGCTATTTGAAAAATGTTCAACGCAAATCTAAAACTTTAATGCTCATGGCCTAAAAGAGTCTCGCTGAGTTCCCACCAGGGAGATCATGTACAAAAGAAAGAAGAAAAAAAGCCTGGACGATTTTTGTTTTCGTTCCATTACACAAAAGTTTCACAAATGGCAGTTCCAGGTAATTTATGTACAAGGGCAGTGATATATCCTCCAGATGACCCCTCCCCTATCCTCTCTGAATTCTAATTCTACTGAAACCCTCTTCTGGATATCAATGAGGGACTATAGAAATGCTTTAATATATTATAACTGCAGTGACTAACATCTTTTTTTTTAATAACAGGGACAGAAGAGCACACAATTTAAGGAAGGGGAGATTAATGAAGGCAGATGACATGTATTAAAAAATATTGGGGGTTATAGCTAGGTTTTGTAACGGCTCCACCACTCCTAAATAGTGTAGGCTTAGTGCAGAACCATACTTTTCCTTTAAAAGTGTATGTGTGTGGGGGGATGGGAGGTGGCAAAGGGGCCAAATGTTTTCCCAAAATAAATTCACAAAAAGTGCATGGGGTTAACTTCTCCAAGAATTACCCTACAGGCATGAGGTTCTAAAGAGAGGTGGACACGGCAAAGGGGAAAAAGTGGTACGCGCACTAATTGTGTACACATTTGCATAAGTGAGGGATTTGCGAAGTAATTGGAATGTCATTTCCGTAATTGTTATGTTTTTTATGTACAAAATATTCATCAGTTCATTTGTAACTTAGTTTGAAAGATACTTTAAAGTTTCAAGATGCTAATGAAATCAAAATTATAGCTCCTATGTACTTTTGTCAGTTTTGAGAGGGGTTTTAATTTTATGATTATGTTATTTGTTGTTGTCTGGATGGTTTTCAATGTTACAAGTGTATTGTGCGTTGTCTCACTCTGTATGAAAGTATTGCCTTGCAAGTAGTGCCCTACTGAGTGATGTGTTTATCTCACCAGTCTCTACCTGTCCTAAACTGCAGCCCATACTTAGAAACCTAGCAAAATTCTTAACAAAAAATAGTTGCCAGTCTTCAATGTACGTATAGTACTGTACATAGATGAAAGCTGTTAGTGTGAAGACATTTCACATATTTTTTCTTGGTTAACTGCTCTCCCAAACCTATCTGCCCCACTTGCAATACTGATGTCTTGATCAATAATATCCTCTTAACCTGTCCGATGTACACCACCTCCAGATCTCTCCTATTCCCCTCATCACTATTTCCGACTTTTCAAGAACAATCCCTCCTCCAACATTATCACCTTCCTCCGCAACAGCAACCTTTTCCACTTGATTTAATCTCCTCACACCCCCATCCTTTCCTATCTCACATCCCTCTCTCCTTACCAACTTTTCTTTTACAACTTATTTCCTCTAAAGTTTTCACTTCTCTCCAGCTCTTCC
>JAIGNY010000765.1:637500-792500 GCA_020152595.1 Chiridota heheva | reverse complement strand
GATGATTTGAAGTAAACTAAATTGATTAAAGACTTGAAATGCTTTGCTTAGAATTTGCTGGTTTTCTTCAAAGGTGGAATCGCATTTTTCAATTGATCATTGTCCCTTTAGACTTGTAATGATATCGTACAGGCCAAGTTTTTCTGTTTAATGAAACACACAATTAATTTATTTATATCAAACCTGAAGTGAATCCAACCCTTTATACTGTATGTTAATTTTCTTTTACAGGATCGGTCTTGCTTACAATACCTCTCAGATCCACAGAACGCTGAAATGTTTATTGATGAATTTATCAGGTCTTGTGTAGGGAACAATCTTGTCTTGGAAATTGCAGCCGAAATACTTGTGAAAGCTAGAGAATTTCGGGTAATGTAACATTGACCATTTTTGGTTCCGATGCGATAGCATCAGGAACCTATGCGGTCATGATGGCATGTGAGTGTATGTGTGTATGTATGTATGTGTGTGCATGCATGCATGTGTGTATGTTTGTGATGGCCAGCTCGTAAAGCTCGATATCTCAAGAACGATACACTAGATTCATGTCATATGTGGTACACAGATAGCCAATGGTCTGTAGATGTGCCCTACTGTTTTTGATGGTGATGTCATGCATATTAATGAGTAGGCGGGCTTAATGTATAATTCTTGAAATGTTCGTATTTTAACAACTGCATTCCTGTTTTGTTTCATATTTGGTATGACTATAATGTTAGCTGGTGTGTACATGTTCATGATGTAAAAACGTTGAATTTCATCAATACGCATAGTGGGCGGGCTTAATAAATTTTGCCGAAAAGAGCTTGTAAACACGGTATCTGAAGAACGGTTAACTAGATTCATATCATATTCAGTACACAGATGGTTTGTAGATGTGCCCTATTGTATTTGAAGTTGATGTCATGCATATTATTGGGTAGGTGGGGCTTAATGTAAAAATCTTGAAATGCTCTTATTTTGACAATTACATGTCTGTTTTGTTTCATATTTGTTATAATGATGTTATCTAGTGTGTATGTGTTCATTATATAAAAATTGTTCACTTTCATTAATCTGCTTAGTGGGTGGGGCTTAATATGATTTTGTAAACAAAAAACTTGTAAACACGATATTTCAAAAGCTATGATTTGGATTCACGTCATGTGTGGTACGCAGATAGCTCATGGTCCGTCAATGTGCCCTAATGTTTTTGGTGGTGATTTCATGCATATTAATAAGCTGAATCCATCTGAGCCATTAGGCTCATTAAGCCAGTGCTTAACCTTGGATTCCATGGCGCAAGCGGATGAGAGTACATTACTCCCTCTGGAAGGGATGCCAGTCCATCGCAGATAAACTACCCCAGCAGTGCTGGTACTTATTTTACAGCTGGGTGGACTGAAGCATGTAGAGTAAAGTGTCTTGCTCCAGGACACAATGCAGCGCTGGTACTCATTTTACAGCTGGGTGGACTGAAGCAAGTAGAGTAAAGTGTCTTGCTCAAGGACACAATGCAGCGCTGGTACTCATCTTACAGCTGGGTGGACTGAAGCAAGTAGAGTAAAGTGTCTTGCTCAAGGACACAATGCAGCGCTGGTACTCATTTTACAGCTGGGTGGACTGAAGCAAGTAGAGTAAAGTGTCTAGCTCGAGGACACAATGCAGCGCTGGTACTCATCTTACAGCTGGGTGGACTGAAGCAAGTAAAGTGTCTTGCTCCAGGACACAATGCAGCGCTGGTACCCATTTTACAGCTGGGTGGACTGAAGCAAGTAGAGTAAAGTGTCTAGCTCAAGGACACAATACAGCTTTGGTACTCATTTTACAGCTGGGTGGACTGAAGCAAGTAGAGTAAAGTGTCTTGTTCAAGGACACAATGCAGCGCTGGTACTCATTTTACAGCTGGGTGGACTGAAGCAAGTAGAGTAAAGTATCTAGCTCAAGGACACAATACAGCTTTGGTACTCATTTTACAGCTGGGTGGACTGAAGCAAGTAGAGTAAAGTGTCTTGCTCAAGGGCACAATGCAGCGCTGGTACTCATTTTACAGCTGGGTGGACTGAAGCAAGTAGAGTAAAGTGTCTTGCTCAAGGACACAATGCAGCGCTTTGACTCATTTTACAGCTGGGTGGACTGAAGCAAGTAGAGTAAAGTGTCTTGCTTAAGGACACAATGCAGCGCTGTTACTCATTTTACAGCTGGGTGGACTGAAGCAAGTAGAGTAAAGTGTCTTGCTCAAGGACACAATGCAGCGCTGGTACTCATTTTACAGCTGGGTGGACTGAAGCAAGTAGAGTAAAGTGTCTAGCTCAAGGACACAATGCAGCGCTGGTACTCATTTTACAGCTGGGTGGACTGAAGCAAGTAGAGTAAAGTGTCTTGCTCAAGGACACAATGCAGCGCTGGTACTCATTTTACAGCTGGGTGGACTGAAGCAAGTAGAGTAAAGTGTCTAGCTCAAGGACACAATGCAGCGCTGGTACTCATTTTACAGCTGGGTGGACTGAAGCAAGTAGAGTAAAGTGTCTAGCTCAAGGACACAATGCAGCGCTGGTACTCATCTTACAGCTGGGTGGACTGAAGCAAGTAGAGTAAAGTGTCTTGCTCCAGGACACAATGCAGCGCTGGTACTCATTTACAGCTGGGTAGACTGAAGCAAGTAGAGTAAAGGGTCTTGCTCAAGGACACAATGCAGCGCTGGTACTCATTTTACAGCTGGGTGGACTGAAGCAAGTAGAGTAAAGTGTCTTGCTCAAGGATACAATGCAGCGCTGGTACTCATTTACAGCTGGATGGACTGAAGCAAGTAGAGTAAAGTGTCTAGCTCAAGGACACAATGCAGCGCTGGTACTCATTTACAGCTGGGTGGACTGAAGCAAGTAGAGTAAAGTGTCTAGCTCCAGGACACAATGCAGCGCTGGTACCCATTTTACAGCTGGGTGGACTGAAGCAAGTAGAGTAAAGTGTCTTGCTCAAGGACACAATGCAGCGCTGGTACTCATCTTACAGCTGGGTGGACTGAAGCAAGTAGAGTAAAGTGTCTTGCTCAAGGACACAATGCAGCGCTGGTACTCATTTTACAGCTGGGTGGACTGAAGCAAGTAGAGTCAAGTGTCTAGCTCAAGGACACAATACAGCTTTGGTACTCATTTTACAGCTGGGTGGACTGAAGCAAGTAGAGTAAAGTGTCTTGTTCAAGGACACAATGCAGCGCTGGTACTCATTTTACAGCTGGGTGGACTGAAGCAAGTAGAGTAAAGTATCTAGCTCAAGGACACAATACAGCTTTGGTACTCATTTTACAGCTGGGTGGACTGAAGCAAGTAGAGTAAAGTGTCTAGCTCAAGGGCACAATGCAGCGCTGGTACTCATTTTACAGCTGGGTGGACTGAAGCAAGTAGAGTAAAGTGTCTTGCTCAAGGATACAATGCAGCGCTGGTACTCATTTTACAGCTGGGTGGACTGAAGCAAGTAGAGTAAAGTGTCTAGCTCGAGGACACAATGCAGCGCTGGTACTCATTTTACAGCTGAGTGGACTGAAGCAAGTAGAGTAAAGTGTCTTGCTCCAGGACACAATGCAGCGCTGGTACTCATCTTACAGCTGGGTGGACTGAAGCAAGTAGAGTAAAGTGTCTAGCTCAAGGACACAATGCAGCGCTGGTACTCATCTTACAGCTGGGTGGACTGAAGCAAGTAGAGTAAAGTGTCTTGCTCCAGGACACAATGCAGCGCTGGTACTCATTTTACAGCTGGGTGGACTGAAGCAAGTAGAGTAAAGTGTCTAGCTCAAGGACACAATGCAGCGCTGGTACTCATTTTACAGCTGGGTGGACTGAAGCAAGTAGAGTAAAGTGTCTAGCTCAAGGACACAATGCAGCGCTGGTACTCATCTTACAGCTGGGTGGACTGAAGCAAGTAGAGTAAAGTGTCTTGCTCCAGGACACAATGCAGCGCTGGTACTCATTTTACAGCTGGGTAGACTGAAGCAAGTAGAGTAAAGGGTCTTGCTCAAGGACACAATGCAGCGCTGGTACTCATTTTACAGCTGGGTGGACTGAAGCAAGTAGAGTAAAGTGTCTTGCTCAAGGATACAATGCAGCGCTGGTACTCATTTTACAGCTGGATGGACTGAAGCAAGTAGAGTAAAGTGTCTAGCTCAAGGACACAATGCAGCGCTGGTACTCATTTTACAGCTGGGTGGACTGAAGCAAGTAGAGTAAAGTGTCTAGCTCCAGGACACAATGCAGCGCTGGTACCCATTTTACAGCTGGGTGGACTGAAGCAAGTAGAGTAAAGGGTCTTGCTCAAGGACACACTGCAGCGCTGGTACTCATTTTACAGCTGAGTGGACTGAATCAAGTAGAGTCAAGTGTCTTGTTCAAGGACACAATGCAGCGCTGGTACTCATTTTACAGCTGGGTGGACTGAAGCAAGTAGAGTAAAGTGTCTAGCTCAAGGACACAATGCAGCGCTGGTACTCATTTTACAGCTGGGTGGACTGAAGCAAGTAGAGTAAAGTGTCTAGCTCCAGGACACAATGCAGCGCTGGTACCCATTTTACAGCTGGGTGGACTGAAGCAAGTAGAGTAAAGGGTCTTGCTCAAGGACACACTGCAGCGCTGGTACTCATTTTACAGCTGAGTGGACTGAATCAAGTAGAGTCAAGTGTCTTGTTCAAGGACACAATGCAGCGCTGGTACTCATTTTACAGCTGGGTGGACTGAAGCAAGTAGAGTAAAGTGTCTAGCTCAAGGACACAATGCAGCGCTGGTACCCATTTTACAGCTGGGTGGACTGAAGCAAGTAGAGTAAAGTGTCTTGCTCCAGGACACAATGCAGCGCTGGTACTCATTTTACAGCTGGGTGGACTGAAGCAAGTAGAGTAAAGTGTCTAGCTCAAGGACACAATGCAGCGCTGGTACCCATTTTACAGCTGAGTGGACTGAATCAAGTAGAGTCAAGTGTCTTGCTCAAGGATACAATGCAGCGCTGGTTCTCATTTTACAGCTGTGTGGACTGAAGCAAGTAGAGTAAAGTGTCTAGCTCGAGGACACAATGCAGCGCTGCATGGTACTCATCTTACAGCTGGGTGGACTGAAGCAAGTAGAGTAAAGTGTCTTGCTCCAGGACACAATGCAGCGCTGGTACTCATTTTACAGCTGGGTGGACTGAAGCAAGTAGAGTAAAGTGTCTTGCTCCAGGACACAATGCAGTGCTGTTACTCATTTTACAGCTGGGTGGACTGAAGCAAGTAGAGTAAAGTTTCATGCTCAAGGACACAAAGCAGTGCTCAAGGGTACAATGCAGTGCTCGAGGACACAATGCAGTGCTCATGATACAATGCAGTACTCAAGGACACAATGCAATGCTTAAGGACACAATGCAGTGCTCATGATCGGAATTGAACATGGTACCTCCCGAATATGAGCATGACTCCTTAAGCACTGAGCCACAGCACCTCTATTATAATTGATTAATAAGTGGTCGAAAATTGATGAATGAAAAGTAATAAATGAGCAAGTGTATGTCCATTTTGCATCATATTGGGTATGATCATATTGGTCATGGTTATATCGTGGTTATTGTGTGTATGCATTTGTTATCAACAAATGTCATTAATATGCATGGTACAGGCGTGGCTTAATGTGAAAGCGCTTAAGGATATAAATACCATACTGTATCTCATGAATGGTATGTTGGATTTATGCCACATGTCGTGTACAGGTTGGTCATGGTCTGTATATATGTTCTAATTTTGTGGTAGTGATGTCATGAATATTAATGAGTAGATGGGGCGTACTGATAAACTCTTGATATATGATAAATGAGCATCCATTTTTACATCATACTTGCTTTGATAATGTTGTAAATTATTGTGCAAATTGTTGTCAACATTTTTATTGATCTGCATGATGGGTGTGGCTTACGAATAAATATCATGGAGCAAATATTTCATGATACGCAATGACAATTAAAACAAATTTTGCAAATCAATCAGCTTATGATGTAGAAATGTTTTATGATTTAATGTTGTCAACAGGTTCTATTTGATTGATCTGCATGCATGGTGGGTGTGGCTTATGAATAAATATCATGGAACAAATATATGCAATTACTTTACTGTTAATACAATAGATACAAATCAATTACCATATGAAAAAGCATCAGAACCAGAAAACCTTTTGGTTCTATTATTTAAAATATTTTCCACATACATATGATTTGCTTTGATAGGCTTTGACAGACCGTACCCCCAAACCTGTTGTGGATGCACTAAATGATTTAGTCTATGAAGTGCTGAACAAAGAGATTCATGATATTGCCAATTCAGTCACGCAAGATGAAATCATTGGGTGAGTATTCCTCGTAGATACGAGCACCAACATAATTAACTCTCAGAAGCTAATTTTGAAGTCGGAATTACGACTTGGAAATGTTTCGTCATCAGTTCCAGACTTTCAGTGACTGATTGCTATTGAGAGGCTGCATAGTGTTTTATATTTGTATTGAGATTTTGTGACTTTCAACTTGTGGATATGTCAGGAAAGCACTAAAACAAGAGTTTAGTAAAGTGACTCTGATTCACCATCTGAAGAACTTTTAAAAAGTATGTTTTAATTTGCGAAATAAAAGTACATTAATTTTTGATACAATACACTAGCAATTGTTATTGATATGAAGGTGTAAGATCAGTCTTCCTCCTACGCCAGTCAACCATGCTTGTTACAATTTTCACATTCAGTATCTCATGAACGAAGCAGTTCTTTACAGTTTCTAGTTTTTTCCTCTGTCATTTATCATCATTATCATTATCTTGGTGCTAATAGTGTAAAACCCACATCGAAAGCTTGTTGCTCTTCAGTCAAATTCTCAGGCAGCAGCTTGAAATCAGTGCTATAAACTTGCCTGGATCGGGACGGTAAGTGAAATGAACACCGTGAAATGAACATTGTGAAATGAACACCATGAAATGAACACCGTGAAATGAACACCGTGAAATGAACACCGTGAAATGAACACCGTGAAATGAACACCGTGAAATGAACACCGTGAAATGAACACCGTGAAATGAACACCGTGAAATGAACACCGTGAAATATACACCGTGTTTTCACACTTTTCTTTTTCAATTGTGTTCAGAGAGCTAGACAGTGTCCTGTTAGAAGGTGATCGCCATCCAACTCAAAGGCCTGAGAAGAAGCATGTGATGCAGATGACATACTTCTGTGCACAATGTCAGGCGTATCTGATAGACACCACTGTGGAGATTGCATTCAATTTGCTTGTGGTATTGTGTGCATAAAATAACCAATCCTTCACCTGCTTAAGTTTTCATATTATTAACTCATAATTGTAACCTGAGCATTACCTATGCTTCAATCTTCCTCAGCTTTTGGAAATCGCTATCAGAGGACTTTGACCTCTGCATACTGGTGTCAGCAGAAATCCTTGATGATGTGCTTCAAGAGATGGTGGGAAAGGTTGCACATGACGCTGTTAATGACATGGTGGGACATTACTTTGAGATAATAGAGTTGAACAAGTCTTTAGACCCTGTGTACGATGATGTGCTTGCATCCCTCATCCAGAAAGTTGTAAGTTGTTCTAGATCTGAGGTTGCTTATAAAATATTCTTTATAATTTGTACAGACCTTATAAAAAATGATGATTTATGCCCGGGGTATTACCCAACTTTTTATATTGAGGGGGTGGGGGCATGGGCGAATCTAGGGGGTAACTAGGGTTGCTAACCACCCCCTTTTCTGGTCAAAAACAAAATAAAGCTTAGGCAATAGTTCCATTCGCTCCTCGCATATAAAATTTCCTGAGCAATAAGAACTTTGTAATTGTATCTTTTAGTGTGAATTGATCAAAATCATGTTAGGCGAACTGGTAAATTCAGCACCAATTTAAACCCTAAAATATTAAATATTCCAGGAGCTTCCGGAGGCTTTTCCCTGGAACCCCACCGGGCTTTGCCTACCAGGGCTGGGCCCCTGAACCCCACCGGGGTTTTGCCCCTTTAGGGCTGGCCCCTGAACCCCACGCCCACCGTCTCGCGCTTCGCACTCGGATTTCCGCTAATGCGGCAATATCTTCCCTCAACTTCAAATCATCCATTCATGCTCTTCCTCGCCACCCCCTTTACAAATCCTAGATCCACCACTGGGGGGTCATAGAAGTAAAGAAATGAGGGGTCATAGAATGAAAGAAATGAGGGGGGGTCATAGAACGAAAGAAATTACTTCTTTTTTTTAAACAAATTCGAAATTTTGTCAAAATAGTGGTGATCAGAGGCAAGAGTTTACTAAAAGCAAAAAAAAAGGTAATTGCTTTAAAATTTAGACCTTCAGATTATCCAAGAGGCCTATTAAACACTTGTCCAGAAACCCCTTGTCACAAAAACCTCAATTTACCTACCAATTATCATCCTGCTTCTAGAACTTTTGATTCTTTCTCTTGAAGTTTATTCAGATGATAATTAGGGTAGACTATTAGTAACTCAAATGATTGGCATGGCCCAGTAAATAAGATCTGCAAACCACAATTTACTAAAAGTGCTACAACTGTTGTGTAAAGCCAGCAATATTATTGTGCTCACATACACTGTGGTTAATAAAGCATTGGTTGTAACAAAATTGTCAAGGACAGTGAGACTTAGCGGAGACGGTGTTTGAAATATGATCTCCTGACTTGTTTCCTTTGCAAATGTGGACTTGGGGGTCGAAAGTAATAGGCCAGCTAGATTATAATGTTTAAGCAAATTTTGGACCTTTTAGCAAACTTTCTGGATATTTTAACAAATTTGCTGGTTTTTTTATCAAATTCTCTAGACCTTTTTACCCTTTGGGAGCCCCTGGCTACACCGGTCAAGAACCTTGGTTACACCTATGATAAGGCTTACCCCACTTGCAGTATATAAGCTACTCAGGTAGAAATTTTGTTTGAAAATCACCTCAAATACTGCTTACATTGACACTATTAGTCTGCATATGAGTAACATAGGGCAGAGAGTAGGTAATTTTTCATTAGATTTTTATACGAAAAATTTAACTGGTCGCCTTTTTTTTGCAGGTCAAGTTGGCTATGTATTGATATATCAGGAATGTATATATATATATATATTTAGTCAGTGTCACTTAAAGAAAGGCTAGAAAGGGTGAGCAAACCTAAGGGCCCAAGGAACATATAGAAATGTTCAGACTCCGGCAACAGCACTGCGGTATGTATGTAAAAGACCATACAAAAAGGCTACGTTAACCACAGGCCCAAGACCTTGCATTATTCAATACATTTTCTTTACTGTTGTCTCAAGGGCATGCAAGTACCAGTTGTTTTTGTAAATTTGTTGTCAGTATATGTAGCCTGGCAACAATCTAACAAAAAGATTATAAAGCTGAGAATTGGAGTTACAGAATGAGATTCAACTCTGAATCCACATTTCCAGAAAACCAATCTAAAGAATGTCGCATATCCTAAATTCACCTCTTCATAGTGGACCAATCTAAAGAATGTTGCATATCCTAAATTCAGCTATTCATAGTGGACTAATCTAAAGAATGTCGCATATCCTAAATTCAGCTGTTTATAGTGGACCAATCTAAAGAATGTCGCATATCCTGAATTCACCTGTTCATAGTGGACCAATCATATACTGGGGGACTCTTATCTCCTCAATTGATTACTGGGGAATTATTGGCCGTCTGCACAATTCACGCATGGTATGGGACAATGCGAATAGAGACAATACTATCATACATGTGTTATATCCTGCATTAAAGTAATACATGTGCTTTGTTGCTTGCAACAGTTGCTGATTGGTTGGGTAACAAAGGGAAATTCCCCCAGCAGTTGATTGGTCAAAGTAATCACGTTCGGCTAAAATCAATTTGAAAAGGTTTATTGAAATTCTATGGAGAGTCAAGTCAGTCATTTTGCCACGTTGAGAATGAATTATGAAGAATAACTTATTATCAATAAAAATTGTTAAATTAATTAAAATTTCCAAAGGTAAAAGAAGTCTTGTACGAAGAAGACATGAAGTCCGTTGCCGATGAGATGATAGATAGCATGACTGGTGAATGTGCCGATGAGTTCATGCACAAAGTGTATGCTGCAGGAAGGCCAGTTTTACCATTGAACACACCTGATAAACTCAACCAGGATATGGAGGTAGGTTGCATTCTTTTAAATAATCATGACTGAATATTCATGAAGTACTCATTGAATATTCATGAAATCTGTGAATGAAATAACTTGCTGGAAAATTTTGGTCAGTTCTATATAGTCGTTTCAGTTATTAGTTCTTGTGTGGATTTCTCGGGTTGGTTTAAATGTGCGGATGTTGGTCTCGTGTACGAGTCTCGTGTGACATTTTTGTGTGTGGGTCCAGTGTAAGGGTTTCATGTGTGGGTATTATGTGTTAGCTTTATGAGTGGGTTGTGTACCTGTAATGTGCTGTCAAATGACATGATAGATCGCATGATTGGTGAATGGGCGAATGTGGTCATGCACAAAGTGTATGCTGCAGGACGGCTGGCCTTACTATTAAACACACCTGATAAACACAACCAGGAAATGGAGGTAGGTTTTTCTGTATTTGAATATTCATGAAATCTATGAATCATTTATCTTCCTGTAAAGTTTTGGTGGGTTATGTTTGGAGGTTTCATTTATGGGTTCATGTGTGGGTCTCTTGGGTGGGTTTTTTGTGTGGGTCTCTTGTGTGGGTTTTATGTGTGGGTTTCATGTGTAGGTCTCTTGTGTGAGTTTCATGTGTGGGTCTTTTGTGTGGTTTTCATGTGTGGGTCTCTTGTGTGGGTTTTAGGTGTGGGTTTCATGTGTGGGTCTCTTGTGTGGGTTTCATGTGTGGGTCTCTTGTGTGGGTTTCATGTGTGGGTCTTTTGTGTGGTTTTCATGTGTGGGTCTCTTGTGTGGGTTTTAGGTGTGGGTTTCATGTGTGGGTCTCTTGTGTGGGTTTCATGTGTGGGTCTCTTGTGTGGGTTTCATGTGTGGGTCTCTTGGGTGGGATTCATGTGTGGGTCTCTTGTGTGGGTTTCATGTGTGCGCTTCATGTGTGGGTTTCATGTGTGGGTCTCTTGTGTGGATTTCATGTGTGGGTCTCTTGGGTGGGTTTCATGTGTGGGTCTCTTGTGTGGGTTTCATGTGTAGGTCTCTTGTGTGGGTTTCATGTGTGGCTTTCATGTGTGGGTCTCTTGTGTGAGTTTCATGTGTGGGTCTCTTGGGTGGGTTTTATGTGTGGGTCTCTTGTGTGTGTTTCATGTGTGGGTTTCTTGGGTGGGTTTTATGTGTGGGTTTCATGTGTGGGTTTCATGTGTGGGTCTCTTGGGTGGGGTTTATGTGTGGGTTTTATGTGTGGGTCTCTTGGGTGGGTCTCTTGTGTAGGTTTCATGTGTGGGTCTCTTGTGTGAGTTTCATATGTGGGTCTCTTGGGTGGGTTTCATGTGTGGGTCTTTCGGGTAGGTTTCATGTGTGGGTCTCTTGTGTGGGTTTCATGTGTCGGTCTCTCGGGTGGCTTTCATGTGTGGGTCTTTTTTGTGGGTTTCATGTGTGGGTCTCTTGTGTGGGTTTCATGTGTGGGTCTCTTGGGTGGGTTTTATGTGTGGGTCTCTTGGCTGGGTTTCATGTGTGGGTTTCATGTGTGGTTGCATGTGGGTTTCATATGTGGGTCTCTTGAGTGGGTTTTATGTGGGGTTTCATGTGTGGGTTTTCATGTGGGTCTCTTGTGTGGGTTTTAGGTGTGGGTTTCATGTGTGGGTCTCTTGTGTGGGTTTCATGTGTGGGTCTCTTGTGTGGGTTTCATGTGTGGGTCTCTTGTGTGGGTTTCATGTGTGGGTCTCTTGTGTGGGTTTCATGTGTGGGTCTCTTGTGTGGGTTTCATGTGTGGGTCTCTTGTGTGGGTTTCATGCGTGGTTCTCTTGTATGGGTTTCATGTGTGGGTCTCTTGAGTGGGTTTTATGTGTGGGTTTCATGTGTGGGTTTCATGTGTGGGTCTCTTGTGTGCGCTTCATGTGGGGTTTCATGTGTGGGTCTCTTGTGTGGTTTCATGTGTGGGTCTCTTGTATGGGTTTCATGTGTGGTTCTCTTGTATGGGTTTCATGTGTGGGTCTCTTGTGTGGGTTTCATGTGTGGGTCTCTTGTGTGGGTTTCCTGTGTGGGTCTCTTGTGTGGGTTTCATGTGTGGGTCTCTTGTGGGGTTTCCTGTGTGGTCTCTTGGGTGGGTTTATGCATGGGTCTCTTGTGTAGGTTTCATGTGGGTCTCTTGTGTGGGTTTTATGTGGGTCTCTTGGGTGGGTTTCATGTGGGGTCTCTTGTGTGGGTTTCATGTGTGGGTCTCTTGTGTGCGTTTTATGTGTGGGTCTCTTGGGTAGGTTTCATGTGTGGGTCTCTTGTGTGGGTTTTATGTGTGGGTCTCTTGGGTGGGTTTCATGTGTGGGTCTCTCGGGTGGCTTTCATGTGTGGGTCTTTTTTGTGGGTTTCATGTGTGGGTCTCTTGTGTGGGTCTCTTGGGTGGGTTTCATGTGTGGGTCTCTTGGGTGGGGTTTATGTGTGGTTTTATGTGTGGGTCTCTTGGGTGGGTCTCTTGTGTAGGTTTCATGTGTGGGTCTCTTGTGAGTTTCATATGTGGTCTCTTGGGTGGGTTTCATGTGGGGTCTTTCGGTGGGTTTCATGTGGGGTCTCTTGTGGGGTTTCATGTGTCGGTCTCTCGGTGGCTTTCATGTGTGGGTCTTTTTGTGGGTTTCATGTGTGGGTCTCTTGTGTGGGTTTCATGTGTGGGTCTCTTGGGTGGGTTTTATGTGTGGGTCTCTTGGCTGGGTTTCATGTGTGGGTTTCATGTGTGGGTTGCATGTGTGGGTTTCATATGTGGGTCTCTTGAGTGGGTTTTATGTGTGGGTTTCATGTGTGGGTTTCATGTGTGGGTCTCTTGTGTGCGCTTCATGTGTGGGTTTCATGTGTGGGTCTCTTGTGTGGGTTTCATGTGTGGGTCTCTTGTGTGGGTTTCATGTGTGGTTCTCTTGTATGGGTTTCATGTGTGGGTTTCTTGTGTGGGTTTCATGTGTGGGTCTCTTGTGTGGGTTTCATGCGTGGTTCTCTTGTATGGGTTTCATGTGTGGGTCTCTTGAGTGGGTTTTATGTGTGGGTTTCATGTGTGGGTTTCATGTGTGGTCTCTTGTGTGCTTCATGTGTGGGTTTCATGTGTGGGTCTCTTGTGGGGTTTCATGTGTGGTCTCTTGTATGGGTTTCATGTGTGGTTCTCTTGTATGGGTTTCATGTGTGGGTCTTTTGTGTGGTTTTCATGTGTGGGTCTCTTGTGTGGGTTTTAGGTGTGGGTTTCATGTGTGGGTCTCTTGTGTGGGTTTCATGTGTGGGTCTCTTGTGTGGGTTTCATGTGTGGGTCTCTTGGGTGGGATTCATGTGTGGGTCTCTTGTGTGGGTTTCATGTGTGCGCTTCATGTGTGGGTCTCTTGTGTGGATTTCATGTGTGGGTCTCTTGGGTGGGTTTCATGTGTGGGTCTCTTGTGTGGGTTTCATGTGTAGGTCTCTTGTGTGGGTTTCATGTGTGGCTTTCATGTGTGGGTCTCTTGTGTGAGTTTCATGTGTGGGTCTCTTGGGTGGGTTTTATGTGTGGGTCTCTTGTGTGTGTTTCATGTGTGGGTTTCTTGGGTGGGTTTTGTGTGGGTTTCATGTGTGGGTTTCATGTGTGGGTCTCTTGGGTGGGGTTTATGTGTGGGTTTTATGTGTGGGTCTCTTGGGTGGGTCTCTTGTGTGGGTTTCATGTGTGGGTCTCTTGTGTGAGTTTCATATGTGGGTCTCTTGGGTGGGTTTCATGTGTGGTCTTTCGGGTAGGTTTCATGTGTGGGTCTCTTGTGTGGGTTTCATGTGTCGGTCTCTCGGGTGGCTTTCATGTGTGGGTCTTTTTTGTGGGTTTCATGTGTGGGTCTCTTGTGTGGGTTTCATGTGTGGGTCTCTTGGGTGGGTTTTATGTGTGGGTCTCTTGGCTGGGTTTCATGTGTGGGTTGCATGTGTGGGTTTCATATGTGGGTCTCTTGAGTGGGTTTTATGTGTGGGTTTCATGTGTGGGTTTCATGTGTGGGTCTCTTGTGTGGGTTTTAGGTGTGGGTTTCATGTGTGGGTCTCTTGTGTGGGTTTCATGTGTGGGTCTCTTGTGTGGGTTTCATGTGTGGGTCTCTTGTGTGGGTTTCATGTGTGGTTCTCTTGTATGGGTTTCATGTGTGGGTCTCTTGTGTGGGTTTCATGTGTGGGTCTCTTGTGTGGGTTTCATGCGTGGTTCTCTTGTATGGGTTTCATGTGTGGGTCTCTTGAGTGGGTTTTATGTGTGGGTTTCATGTGTGGGTTTCATGTGTGGGTCTCTTGTGTGCGCTTCATGTGTGGGTTTCATGTGTGGGTCTCTTGTGTGGGTTTCATGTGTGGGTCTCTTGTATGGGTTTCATGTGTGGTTCTCTTGTATGGGTTTCATGTGTGGGTCTCTTGTGTGGGTTTCATGTGTGGGTCTCTTGTGTGGGTTTCCTGTGTGGGTCTCTTGTGTGGGTTTCCTGTGTGGGTCTCTTGTGTGGGTTTCCTGTGTGGGTCTCTTGGGTGGGTTTTATGCATGGGTCTCTTGTGTAGGTTTCATGTGTGGGTCTCTTGTGTGGGTTTTATGTGTGGGTCTCTTGGGTGGGTTTCATGTGTGGGTCTCTTGTGTGGGTTTCATGTGTGGGTCTCTTGTGTGCGTTTTATGTGTGGGTCTCTTGGGTAGGTTTCATGTGTGGGTCTCTTGTGTGGGTTTTATGTGTGGGTCTCTTGGGTGGGTTTCATGTGTGGGTCTCTCGGGTGGCTTTCATGTGTGGGTCTTTTTTGTGGGTTTCATGTGTGGGTCTCTTGTGTGGGTCTCTTGGGTGGGTTTCATGTGTGGGTCTCTTGGGTGGGGTTTATGTGTGGGTTTTATGTGTGGGTCTCTTGGGTGGGTCTCTTGTGTAGGTTTCATGTGTGGGTCTCTTGTGTGAGTTTCATATGTGGGTCTCTTGGGTGGGTTTCATGTGTGGGTCTTTCGGGTAGGTTTCATGTGTGGGTCTCTTGTGTGGGTTTCATGTGTCGGTCTCTCGGGTGGCTTTCATGTGTGGGTCTTTTTTGTGGGTTTCATGTGTGGGTCTCTTGTGTGGGTTTCATGTGTGGGTCTCTTGGGTGGGTTTTATGTGTGGGTCTCTTGGCTGGGTTTCATGTGTGGGTTTCATGTGTGGGTTGCATGTGTGGGTTTCATATGTGGGTCTCTTGAGTGGGTTTTATGTGTGGGTTTCATGTGTGGGTTTCATGTGTGGGTCTCTTGTGTGCGCTTCATGTGTGGGTTTCATGTGTGGGTCTCTTGTGTGGGTTTCATGTGTGGGTCTCTTGTGTGGGTTTCATGTGTGGTCTCTTGTATGGGTTTCATGTGTGGGTCTCTTGTGTGGGTTTCATGTGTGGGTCTCTTGTGTGGGTTTCATGCGTGGTTCTCTTGTATGGGTTTCATGTGTGGGTCTCTTGAGTGGGTTTTATGTGTGGGTTTCATGTGTGGTTTCATGTGTGGGTCTCTTGTGTGCGCTTCATGTGTGGGTTTCATGTGTGGGTCTCTTGTGTGGGTTTCATGTGTGGGTCCTCTTGTATGGGTTTCATGTGGTTCTCTTGTATGGGTTTCATGTGTGGGTCTCTTGTGTGGGTTTCATGTGGGTCTCTTGTGTGGGTTTCCTGTGTGGTCTCTTGTGTGGGTTTCCTGTGGGTCTCTTGTGTGGGTTTCCTGTGTGGGTCTCTTGGGTGGGTTTTATGCATGGGTCTCTTGTGTAGGTTTCATGTGTGGGTCTCTTGTGTGGGTTTTATGTGTGGTCTCTTGGGTGGGTTTCATGTGGGGTCTCTTGTGTGGGTTTCATGTGTGGTCTCTTGTGTGCGTTTTATGTGTGGGTCTCTTGGGTAGGTTTCATGTGTGGGTCTCTTGTGGGGTTTTATGTGTGGGTCTCTTGGGTGGGTTTCATGTGTGGGTCTCTCGGGTGGCTTTCATGTGTGGGTCTTTTGTGGGTTTCATGTGTGGGTCTCTTGTGTGGGTCTCTTGGGTGGGTTTCATGTGTGGGTCTCTTGGGTGGGTTTCATGTGTGGGTCTCTTGTGTGGGTTTCATGTGTGGGTCTCTTGTGTGCGTTTCATGTGTGGGTCTCTTGGGTAGGTTTCATGTGTGGGTCTCTTGTGTGGGTTTTATGTGTGGGTCTCTTGGGTGGGTTTCATGTGTGGGTCTCTTGGGTGGGTTTCATGTGTGGGTCTCTTGGGTGGGTTTCATGCATGGGTCTCTTGTGTGGGTTTCATGTGTGGGTCTCTTGGGGGAGTTTAATAAGTGGGTCTCTTGGGTGGGTTTCATGTGTGGATCCATGGTGTCAGTTTTAGGTGTGAGTCTCCCCTGAGTGTTTTAAGTGTGGGTCTTATGTGTTAGCTTCATGTGTAGGTCGTGTACCTTGTATTTTCTGTGTAAGTGCACTTTCATTGAGGCCAACCATGATCAAGCAAGAATTCACACATGAGTAATGTAAAGACAGCATACATGAAGAAAGTAACTGTATTTTGTAGATTTTTGTTAATCCCATCCACAGCGAAAATATATGGGTTCATCCACAGCGAAAGTATATGGGTTTATTCCACAGTGAAAGTATATGGGTACATCCACAGTGAAAGTATATGGGTCTATCCACAGCGAAAGTATATGGGTCTATCCACAGCGAAAGTATATGGGTTCAACATGTTAGTTTGGCTAAGAGAAGAGTTGAGTTTCTATTTTTTATCTATGTTGAGAAGACTTCTTCTGTACCTTAAAAGGCTTCCTTGCCAATTGGGAGGTAATCTCAACTAAAACAAGGGTCTCTTTTTCATGGTCCTATTGACTGAGGGTCCTCTATAGGGTGGGCCCAAATGGGAATTTTAGGGCATTTCCTACCCCAATCAAAGGGAAGCCCAGATTGTTTTAGTTGCAATTACCCTCTAATTGGCATGGAAACCTTTTTGAGATAGAAGCTTCCTAAATGTAAAAAAAAACATTCTTTTTTGTGAATCCAACAAGTAAAGAAACCAAGCACATTTTGTCATCATTATTTATTTTAATATTTGCAGCAAAGCACGACTAAAATGCAAATTTCCAAATCTTTCATTAATATTCCCTTTGTTAGATTAAAAAGCTAGCTGCGGAGTATCTCCCCGATTCTCTGATCATGGATGAGCTGCTGCAGTGGCTGGTGATGAGACACCAAGTCTGGACTGACGCTGAATACAAAGATAGATATTTAGATGGTGAGTTCTAGTCTTTAGCAGGGGTGACTCTTACATTATACACACTTCACATCCAAACATTACATATAAATTCGACCCAATTGCAGACAGCCAAAAAAAAAAGTTGCAAGAAAGCATGAACACTTTCATCACGTAAATAAGCCTATGCATTATGGCAGACATGCAGGGGTCCAGGTCAAGGTCATCCAGGCATAATATATGTTGAAAACTACGTATCTCTGTTGTCCAAACAGGTTTTTATATTAATCTATAACATAAGAAAACACTTGTTCGTATTTTGCAAGTAGAAACAGATGTAGGGATGCTGAATTATTGATGTGAGAAAAAATACGGTACTTCTATGGGGTTCTCTCAAAACTGATGCATGTGAGAGTGATAAGCTAATAAATTTGTATGCAGCCTTTAATAACACCATTCAGTACCTTGCATACATTTTATGATTGATTGATTAATTGATTTGATTGATTGATGGTATAGTATGGATTGGTATTAAAGTTCCATTTTAGCATGGATAGTTAATTTGCTGAACCAGCGTTAATTTGTGTTGCAAGAGATTGGTTGCAATCAAGTAAGAACATTTTCAAGGCAAACTTGACTTATTTTCCTACCTTGTGGAGGACACTTTGTCCTTTCTTCCAACCAAGCTAAATACACAGATAGATTTAGGAGGATGGTTCTTTTCATCTATAATCATTTTGCTTCTATTTGTTGTATGTATGATTACAATTTTATCAAATGTCCATCGAACTTTATTTCAAATTTTATCAAAATATTTTCATTTTCTTCAATATTAGGTTTGCACTATTTCTGAATTATTACAAATTTGAGAATACGATCGTATTTGTTGATAATGTTTTAGTCATCATATTTCATATTCATATTGAATGTATTGTTATCATTACTTTTACTCTGATCAGAAATGGATAGCTTTGGTGAGTAGCGTGTGATGCACAAAGCTTTCTTGCTCTATAAGAGTAAGGCACACCTTAGTACTTGATGTACAAAGTAGCTTCCAACACTCAAAAGAAATGAAGCTCCTCCCAAAGTTTGCTAAGCTCCTCCTATATTTAACCACCTCTACAGTCATAGCTTCCTTCGCCCACTCAAGATGTTGCCTAGTGTCTAGAAATCCTTGCAAAAAATTCTTCCATTTTATGACGTCACAGAGTAGTGTGGTACTCGCCTGTATTATATGCTTTCATGCCTTGTAAAAATGGAAGGATTTGTGATATTGCGTGTTAGGGAGGGCTTACAATTCCAACTGCCCAGACATGGCCAGTGAATCATGCTTCAGTGCATATATACTATGCACTTTTGTGTATATATTCACTGAAGCATGACATCACTTGCCATGTCTGGATAGTTGGAATTGTGAGCCTTTCCTTATAAAAAACTAATACAATTAACCGAACTAGCTAACCTGTAATTCTTTCGCTCACCTCTTAGCTACTATACACAAAAGTAGACCTTACCCTGTATGCACAAAGATTATTGGAAACATTGTTTTATCATTGTTTATCTATGTTATAATATAGTCTGCAAAGTTCCTGTTTGTTTATAATTTTATCCTCATCTTTTACATTTAAAATAAAGTTGAACTTACAAACTACGTTTATCCTTTCTCCAATTTTTCCTTTAACTTTTTTTTGTTATACTACTATTGGTGTAGTTCTTTAGCTTTGTCTCTTTCCTTTAATAGTGCACCTTATGTGATAGTGAGGTTCGTTTGAATCAATCTGGCACAATCTGGCTCATGGATATGTTAAACTTGTAAAGCATGGGCATAATCTGGCTCATGAATATGTTAAACTTGTAGAGCATGGGCACAATCTGGCTCATGAATATGTTAAACTTGAAGAGCATGGGCACGATCTGGCTCATGAATATGTTAAACTTGTAAAGCATGGGCACAATCTGGCTCATGAATATGTTAAACTTGTAAAGCATGGGCACAATCTGGCTCATGAATATGTTAAACTTGAAGAGCATGGGCACGATCTGGCTCATGAATATGTTAAACTTGTAGAGCATGGGCACAATCTGGCTCATGAATATGTTTAACTTGTAGAGCATGGGCACAATCTGGCTCATGAATATGTTAAACTTGTAGAGCATGGGCACAATCTGGCTCATGAATATGTTAAACTTGTACAGCATGGGGACAATCTGGCTCATGAATATGTTAAACTTGTAGAGCATGGGCACAATCTGGCTCATGAATATGTTAAACTTGAAGAGCATGGGCACGATCTGGCTCATGAATATGTTAAACTTGTAGAGCATGGGCACAATCTGGCTCATGAATATGTTAAACTTGTAGAGCATGGGTACAATCTGGCTCATGAATATGTTAAACTTGTAGAGCATGGGACAAATGTTAAAAAGTATTCTTCGTTTAGTGTTTTGTGAACATCTCAGGGATTTACTTAAAACCAAAATAGATATGTTTGAACGATTGACATGAAGCAAGATTTAATTATTTCTACGTTGAAAGCACACATTTTAGCATTCCATGAACGTTTAAATAAGAAAGGAAAAAAAACATTGTTAAAAATAAACATTGTTAAAAATATTTTTCATGACAGATGGTTGTTTACACCATCTCAACCATATTCTTCATACATTAAATCTAAACCTCGCAATACATTTTGTGTCTTAATCCCCGACAAAATCTCAAATCTGTCCGGTCTATGCTGCTCACAAAAGAAACCACAATCCAGCACAAGCAATTACACCAGGGATTTCCACACACTTCACCTCACTTTCCATGGTCATAATCTGACATTGATAGTAAAATAATTTTACTGCAGCTGCACTGACTTTCACACTCAACACAATGACAAAAGTATTCCCCTGTGGTCAATGTGTAATAATTTACAAATAGGATGGTATTCAACAGTGAAGGTTTTTTTTATTTTTTTTATTGATGAGTGATTTTAAGTGATGTTTGTGTTCAATCTTGTAGGCTTTGTGGATTAATGACTTTATGTAGACAGGAGGAATAATATTTTAGACGGTAAGATTAATATTTTAGACGGGAGGATTATTATAATATTTTAGACGGAGGATTAATGTTTGAGACAGGATTTTCTTAATTGATGAACAACAGACAATTGTAGATGTATATTAATTTGGGAAATCCAGATTTGAAATTTTGAAGGAGATTAGGACTACACCACTTATATAATGTGTGTAAATGTAATGGAAACTTTTGCATCAAAGAGCAATTCTCATTTATATTGGATACATGCATAACCCAGTAAAATGTTATATGTTTCAAATAACTCCCAAGTTTGTGATATCTATTAATACCACCGACATTTACATGGTTTTTCATGGTATATGGATGTGTAGCAGCAACTTATGGTAAATTGCTTTAAAATCCATGAAAAATCATGAAAATAGCAAAAGATTTAATCCAAATTAGTTAAAAATTGACCATTTTAGAGCATTTTGAATTTTCAGGCCAAAATATGCAAATATTTGTTTCTCTTTAAGTTCTCTTGTGATGTGTGACAGGGTGAAAGTTCCTATTTCCTTATGTAAACCCTTTGTTTTTTAATTGTTAGTCACACCTTTGTGAAAAATGGAAAGGAATTGTAACCAAATGTGTTTTAAGTGGTGACCATACCCTTAACCAAATAGACTTTGTCATCATTTTCAGGAGCTTCAATTTAGGAAGGAAATATAAAGAATTACATAAAGCTTTCCAGCTACCCGCCTGGTCATGCATCACAAAAATGAATTATGCATTCACTGCAGATTGCTAAAACTTTAATCAGTAATAATTCAAACACTATACTGTGCTATTAACAAAACATTAAGACTGTTGTGGTTAAAATTTAATGCTCTTTCTCGTGGGCTAAACATCCCAGGTGTCCATTGACCTTTACACCCATAGTAGACAGTATACTAAATGAAGTATATTTGTTTTTATGAATTATATCAGAAAGTGTTAGTTAATGATTAAATGTAAGGTGGTGAGTGTTGATTACAACATGTTACAGCTTCTCCTTTCGTACTATAGATTATAACAAAGTAGGGAAGCATTTGCTTCATACTACTAATTGAGCCTAGCTTTCTATGCATCTGTCTACAACTGTTTAGTCTGACACCATGGGCCAACAGACAGTATCCTTTGTTATCTTCTTAATCATTTCATCAAAAATTTCTTTGCTTAAAACCAGAGACACTCCGACCGGCCCTGAAGCGGAGCAAGGCCGGTCGAAATAAAAGTAATCTATTTCTTTAATTCTCAAACTTATGCTCTTCAATGAACCATGTGCTTGATTTCCACCCAACACAAAATAGTTTTTATTAAGAGGAGCAGCATGTCCCAAGAAGGTATGAAATGTTACTTAAATTAAAGTTGATCTTGTGGAATGATGCGTATAATTTGTAGATTTAAAATTGCAGAACAAGTTTTCAAGCAGTGTCTGTACTAATGTTGAGATGAATTTGTTGGCAATTATTTTGTCATTTTTGTGACACAGACTGTTTGGCTCAGTTGTAGAGAACTCACTTTTCTGCCAGGAGGTCCAGCTACAATCCTGGATCGGGTCATACTGTTGCTTCCTTTGGTGGCACTCTCCATTTAGAGGATAGACAAGGGTTTTAATTGAAGTTTAAGTGAAAAAGGGGTATTCTAAAAGGGGTATTCGTTCCACTTTGGTATAGTATAAGTACATGTTCATTAATGCCATCTTGGAGATTTAATCATTCTCATAAGCATTATAGAGTCACAGTGTAAGACGTGAATGACATTGCCTAATAATTTTGGAAATCATCACAATCACGAAGCTGATATAGTTATTATTGCTCAAACACCTACTTTGATTAGAATGTAGTTAAGAACATGGTATGCATTGCTCAAGAATGTAGGCATACAGTCCCAAATTTTTCTGTGAGCATTATAGTTTTGCCCCACATAACTTTTATTTATTGTTATGAGAATTTGCTATTAAACTTTGTTATTTGGCATTTGTCACCCGTCCTGTACTGTTATACTGTTTGAAAAGTGAAGATAGCAAAATCAACGGTTAAAGAGGCAGTGTCCTCTCACAACAAATCGTAATGATGTCATTAAGTACATGGCACGTACTTTACATACATCATCAACGTATCCCTGGTATTGCAATCGTTCAGAGAAGCTTATACATTGTGTGTATGAAGATTACTGTAGGTACATGCCCGGTACGGTATGTATGAGTGGTAACATGACACAGCTGAGTTGAACAGAGCTGTACAAATTGATTGTTAGTTAAATCATGGAGCTTTTAACTGAAATTAACTCAGTTAATATCATCTCCATATTTTTATTCAAATGAGGGGAAAAGACGAAGAACTTTTGTCTTGATGAGATTCGAACACGTTACGTTTGGCAAAAAATAAATCGCCGAAGGCCATAGACTTATCTACTCGCCCACATTAACACTTAATCGTAGGGGTTGTTTTATCATAATGCGTAATATGGTGCGTATAGCAATTGGTTGAAATTTCAACCAATCAGAAAATTAGAACAGAATGTCTTTATGTCAAGATCGCACCTTTAACATGTTTTTTGTTATTTATTTTAACCATTCATTAGTAAAGGCACTACTTAAAACTGGTGTGCAATTTTCAAGCAAAAAATTAAGCACATCATTCCACAAGATTAACTTTGCATCATAACATTGAGGTATAAATAGTTCTATGCTCATATTTCAGTTCACCTTTCCCCAGCAGCAAAGACAAACAGTGCCAGTATTGATTATGGTTACTACTTGGGAGGCGGGCCAAAGATGGGGCACCCAAAACGGCGATAATATTGCTGCGTGGTAGAGTAAGGCTTAATCAAGGCATGATTAATGAAGGGTCCTCTCTCCTCCAGGCAGCAGAGTCGGGCCTGTTCTGCTTCAGTAACCCGCTGCGCCGCTTACTAGGATCTTGCTGCCTATATTTTCGAGTTGGCGCATTTGTCATGGGTTGATTAACCCTTACTCTACCAGCACTTTTTTGAAAATGCGCTCTGGAGGCGGGGCTAAAGATTAGGCACCCAAAACGGCGATAATATCGCCGCATGGTAGAGTAAGGGTTAAGCAGAGCCATTTTTAATGTTGTTTACATGTGTAATCCTTGTGATTACTTTACTACATAGGTTTGTTTCTGGATCAGCTGATATCTCAGCGCTTCAAGTTGTTGAACTCCGTGGATGCAACAGATTCCAACCTACCGGTCAAAGGCTTTTATGAAAAACTTAACAGTGATGTCGTAAGTATATTCGTTTTCAAGATTGTTTGCCGAGAAGGACATCGGGGGGTTACATCATATCAGCTAGCTATTATAAAGTAATACTAGCATATTATTTAACTTTTGATGCATATATTCATATATGCTTATATTCATATATGCATGTGAATGAAGTCATGTGCTAAGGACTGTCTCACAGGCCCGGAATTGCAGGTTAGATTGACAAACTATTCCTAACTGAAGGCAATAGCTGAATATCAATAGGAATGGAATACAAAAACTATATGATGTTTTTATAGGAGATATTAAATCTAAAATCCTCACAATTGTTTCGAAAGGACCTACAATCTTGGACAAAACTGTTGGAAAGCTGCATTTTCATAAGAGATTAATATTTGATTGTATAATTCTTGATTATTTCCTTCTCAGATCTCAACTTCCCATAATCTTCTTTCCAATGTTGAATTTTGTGTGTGTTTTATCCTAATTTGAAAATAAAAATCGTTGGTTAATGTTAAATGGGGTGAGAGAGGGAGGGAAGGGGCTTAGATAGAGTACAGGACACTTGTGGTGTCAAGAAAATGATGCAAATGTCCTAAGAATAACAAAATAATAATTTTAGATAAGAGAATATGGATTGGAGAACCACTAAGAAATATTACCATCATTTATGATTTATGAATATTGAATAAAATAGGAGAGAAAAATTGGTTCATAAAAGCAGTGTGAGTTTTTTTCTTACATTGTATGCGAAAAGTAAAAGTGACATCATCAAATCATTCCATGAATTTGGAAGAATATATCTGTACCCTGTAGAAAAATGCTTGCTGTCTTTCTTGAAGAGGTTAAGGGGTCATGCTTGTATTCGAAAAGTATTAGGTTCGATTTCAGTCATGAGCGCTGCATTGTGTCCTTGAGCAAGACACTTTACTCCACTTGCTTCAGTCCACTCAGCTGTAAAATGAGTACCAGCACTGCTAGGGAGTTAATCTGCGATAGACTGGCATCTCGTCCAGGAAGGGTGGGGGGGGCGTGTCATGCATTCTCATAGGCTTGCGCCATTAAAACTGGGGATAAGCACTGACTCTATGAACCTAATGGCTTGATGGACTTAGCTTTAGCTTTCTTTCTTGTTACCCGTAGGCTGCAGATACACTGGTTGATGAGCTGAGTGAACATCTCATTCAAGACATGAAGGACCAGGATGAGAAAGAGATCGCAGAGAGATCTACATCATTGTCATCATCACGAGCATCAGAAATTGCTCACATAACGTAATAAAGTAAGCCATTTGTCAAGAAACCATACCTGATATGGGTGGGTCCATTCTGAATTTGTTAAGAAAACCAAAGTCTTATGTTTGTGTTGGATGGTAGAATATTTTGTCTGCAGAAGTTCCGCTACTTCATAAAAAAGTAGTATATGAACTTTTTTTCATGCTTCTATCCATTTCTCTGTTTATTTTATCTCCTCATCAAATGTGAATAATGGTTGTGCCCCAGTTTATATATCTAACTTGCTGAAATTATATGTTCCTCTTCTAATCTTCATTCTGGTGATAAACTCGTTTTAGGTGCACCAAAATTCTACCATACATGGGGTGACAGATCATTTGCTGTTGCAGCTCCCGTGTCTTCGGAATCGATTACCCCTCCATATCAGGTTGTCTCCTTCTGTTGACTCATTCGAAAAAATTTGAAAAACCCATCTCATGTGTGATGCAAATATGTAGTTAATTTTTAAAATCACTGTTCATTCATTTGATTGTTCATGTATACTTATCTGTAAATTTAATGCTATATGTACAGCGCCTTGAGCATCCATTAGGATGGATATGTGCACATTATAAATCTGATTTATTATAATCATTATTATTATTATTATTATTATTATTATCATTATTATTAATAACATTATTATTATTATTATTATTATTATTATTGTTATTATTATTAATGTTTTATACATAAATGGTTCAAATTATAACAAGTAAAAGGTTGATCTTCTGCACCCCACTTTTTCACCACCTTTGGGTTAATTCTCCATCGAATGAGGGCCATAAAAGACGGTTCCAACGGTATGGTTCGTCACCCCATACCTGGTTCTCGGATCATTTTTCAGAAAGAGCACAGTGACACCCTGGTGTTCATCCATTTCCTAACTAACTTTAGAAATTAATCTCTTTGGGTTTGATGATTGACAGATTTTCCTACCAATCACCGCATGAATTTGCCTAGCAACAAAATCTGCGTAACTAAGTGGGGCAAACATCCTACGCAGTACTGGTACAGTACAGCTTGCCAGCAGCGCACATTCATGTACAGTGGTCAATGCAATTTACTGTACAAAACAAATTTTTGTACACACAGACTGAGTGACGGCAAATTGGTGAACACAAATTATGCTGCAGGCTTTGTAAATGTGATTGCTTTTACCCAGAACAGTTAGCAAACTGAATTTTGTTTATCCCATTTGCTAAAAACTCTAACGATCTGGAGAAATGCCATAAATGAATCAAAGCTTGCGGCAGGCCTCATGAACATCTAAATGTCAATGCATTGGTCGTACATGATTGCTGATTTGAGGTTTGTACTGAAGTTAATGCGTTGCTATGGTCATGGTGGGTGTGGCTTATTTTGTAACCCATGCAGAGACTTTAATTGGTTGACAGTTTGGCACTGATAACCCATTATGAGGTTGTGGCCGAGTTCTCAATCGCAGGAGGATCATTACAAACAATTATTTGGACTGTTTTGAACCTTTAAAAGTGTGAAAACCTGTCGATCCCATGTAGGTGCACTCGCACTGCAGGTCAAGCTATACAGTGTGCTTTATTAGTGCTAGCTAATGCTTAAAGTATTCTTCCATTTTGTGCTATTTTTCTAACATGTGCTTTTATCTTTTCTTCCATCTTGTTTAGTATCACCTTGACTAGTTATAATTTTGTAAATTAATTGTATCATTTGTTCTTCTTAGTTTGAAACTATTATGAATATTTCTTATTTTTTAAGAAGATATTTTTTAAGGAGAGATATATAGGAGGATATATATAAGATATATATATATATATATATATATATATATATATATATATATATATATATATATATATATATATATATATATATATATATATATATATATATATATATATATATATATATACATACATTATATATATATATATATATATATATATATATATATATATATATATATATATATATATATATATATATATATATATATATATATATATATATCTACATATATATATATATATAAATATATATATATATATATATATATATATATTATATATATATATATATATATATATATATATATATATATATATATATATATATATATATATATATATATATATATATATATATATATATATATATATATATATATATATATATATATATATATATATATATATATATATATATATATATATATATATATATATTTATATATATATATATATATATATATATATATATATGTATATATGTATAAATATATAGGAAGATACATATTTAAACTTTTGTATCCCTTTTGTATTGTAACTAATTGTTAGAACTCACATTTCCTGAAAAAAGTTTTTAGACTTGTGTACGACATGCACTGTAGTTATTTTACTTCTAAAACACATTGATATATTTAAATATTCAAATTTTGGAAACTTGTGTGGTTGTCAAAACTTGGACTGTTTTGGACTTTTAAGAATTTGCAAGGACACGCAAACCAATCTATATCTCTCTTGGGTGCTCCCACACTAACAGTGAGCCAATACAGTGTGCTTTATTATTGGTAGCTAATCCTTAAGTTATTCTTTCATTTTGTGCTTCTTTTCTAACATGTGCTGTTAACTTTTCTACCAACTTTCTTTATAACCTTGACTAGCTATATTTTTGTGAATTTGAATATAATGCATATTGTATTAAGTGGAGATTAATATGAATATTTCTTATGATGAAAGAGATATATTTTTGAAATTATAAATGTTCTAAATGTAACCTTTGTAACTCATTGATTAGAGTCATGTTCCCCTCTCCTGCCAAAATTCAGTTTCCTAAAAAAAGATTTTAGACTGTTGTACAAAATTGTTAATTGTTTATATAACGTATTGACATTATGATATATTTAAATATTTAAACATATATACCGTATTGGACGTATTAAGTGCCCCTGCTCTAACATTTATTGACTGATAACATTATTTATTTGATTAATTTGAAGACTTAAAATAAGTTTTGTGACATTAATTGCTCATTTTTCATCTGACGCTCACAATGTTTTGTGGTGGTTATTGTGGGGCTAGTGTAGAACCAGTTCACACAGTGCAGTTCGAATAGCACACTATACGCAGCCCAAGTCATCGGCGGCTTATTAGGAAGAAACTTTGTTTTTAAAAAGTGGTGTAGTTCTTTTTCCGTAAGCGCTCCGGGCACTTATAATGTCAAATACGGTATTCATATGTTTGAAACTTATGTGTATGATATTCTACTAATATTTATTGTAATTATAAAAGAGATGTATATAGAAGTGATCAAAATGTTAAGTGCATCTCAAAAATTGGAATATACTGATGCAGCTCATATTTTACTTTCATGCCAAAAATGATAATTTTAGAGAAAAAACTAGTATTTTGTACAAAATTGTTGCTCCTACAATATATTGATGTATTTAAGACATGATCAAATGCTGTTGATTATATTGCGTGCAATTGGAGCATTTTCTATGATCATATACTTTCATAAAATGTAAGATCTCATTCTAAGCTTCATGGCCGGTATTTGTGTACCAAAAGTAGAAAAGAGGGGGGAGGGGGGCAGAATCACAGAGACAAATATGCCGACAAAAAGTAGCCTGGGACAAAATAAGATTTCTAAGATACGATGCACAAATCACCAAACAAAAGATATTAGCTCAGAAAAAGTACAGGGGGGGGGGGGAAGGAACCCCATATTCTCACATGTGCTAAACTTACAGAGTTTACTTAATTCTTCCTTTTTATTAAATGACATATTGGAGAAATGAAAGGGAAAATAATTTTGATGAGATGTAACTACTTATATGTATTGCTATGTGTTTTTTATTCATCACAACTCCTGTGTGCTGAAATGTAATGAGAATGTCTGGGTACTTGATTGTGGCAATCTTTGTATGAAGCATGATTAGGATTTGAGGTTATTTGAAGTCAAGTCATCAATAACCAAGTTCTAGGTAAGATCTTCAAAGAATTATACATGCAGATTGTGAGTTGTCTGCCATAGAATACCCCCATGGTCTAGAGTTCACATCAACAGCTTCTAGAGATCCTGGGCTATTCCTGGTGGTGGGTATGCATCACCAGTGTTTTGCGACTGGTTTATTTAATGACCGTGTACATCTTATATATCAAGTTAGTTGTTGAGAACAAGATGTAAAATACTTTAACTCCCTATACCTACTGTACCTGCCCTTACATACATCACCACTCTTATATTGGAAAACTTAATTCACTGTAAAACAATGTTTTCTTTTTTAAACTGTGAGGAGTATTTTTGCCTAATTTGATGATCTTTTTTAATAAATAATTGAACTGCATATGTCTGTAGACCTCAAACATATTAGACAGTGTTTTAGTCCTGGCAAATCAGGACTTGATTGTATGAACAGGCTCATGGGCTAAGAACTTGAGCGCTTCTGGTCCAATCTCCTTCGAGTCTTGAGACCCTGTTGTTCAAATCGAAATTTGGAAAATTGTCTTTATGATCAAAACCTGATGTCCAATTCTTGAGTCTGAATCAGGTGAAACAGTACTTGTGTCTGATTTTTACTCCAATGCCAGACTTGAGTCTTGAGTCTGAATCAGGTGAAACAGTACTTGTGTCTGATTTTTACTCTGATGCCAGACTTGAGTCTTTAGTCTGAATCAAGTGAAACAGTATTGTGTCTGATTTCTACTCCAATGCCAGACTTAAGTCTTTAGTCTGAATCAGGTGAAACAGTGCTTATGTCTGATCTCTACTTCAATGTTAGACTTTAGTCTGAGTCAGGTGAAACAGCACTCATGTCTGATATCTATTCCAATGCCAGACTTAAATCTTGAGTCTGAGTCAAGTGAAAGAGTACTCATGTTTGATCTCTACTTCAATGCCAGACTTTAATCTGAGTCAGGTGAAAGAGTACTCATGTCTGATCTCCACTTTGATACAAGACTTGAGTCTTTAGTCTGAGTCAGGTGAGCAGTACTCATGTCCCTGATCTCTACTCTGAAGCCAGACTCGAGTCCATCACAAAAGATGTGAAATTGATAGTGGATTATGTGACTTTGTGAATATGGTTTATTTCAGCTAAAACATTCTCTGTATTTGTAAGTTTGTTGGTTTGATTTAATATGTTATTGCTCTGAAACTGAAAATTCAACTAAAATTAGGACTGTACAAAGATGCTATTTACTGTATTACATACTGTACATGTAGGTATGCAAAAGATGTATTTTCGTAAAATGTTTTAATGTTTTAAATGTGTTGCATTTGTCTGTAGATGGTAGTTATTAATGTAACTGAGTAAAAGTAATTTGAGGAATGAATGTGAATGTGTTTGATTAGAAAAAAAAAAGAGAAATGATTTGTTCTACAAACTTAGAAGGTAAAGTAATAGTTTTGCTGATAAAGACTTTTTAAATTATTCAGCAAAATAATGTTATTTGAGGAAAATGAATGTGTTTGTGAGAAAAATCACACTGTTTTATGTATAGTGAAAATTTTGGTATGACTATATATTCATAATTATCTATTAATATTAACATTCATATCTTGCTTATCTTTACTTTTATAAAGTGCAAGTTTGAGCTTTTTTACTATTGATAACTTTTTGGAAAGATATCTTTGTGTGCGTGGCTGATTAGGTATATGTGAATGGTATGTGTTACGTAGGTATATGTGAATGGTATGTGTTATGTAGACCAAATGGTTTTCAGCTGGTCTGGTTTCAAGCATTGCTGTTTGTTAAACGTTTTCAACAATGAAAAGAGTGCCCCCACCCACCAATCTTCAAACCCACCAATCTCCAAACCCACCAATCTCCAAACCCACCAATCTCCAAACCCACCAATCTCCAAACCCACCAATCTCCAAACCCACCAATCTCCAAACCCACCAATCTCCAAACCCACCAATCTCCAAACCCACCAATCTCCAATCTCCAAATCCACCAATCTCCAAACCCACCAATCTCCTACTTCCATCTCAAGAATGGTTTCTTAACTGCTGCTGATCATAGCAAATTGTATGTATGTGATCACCTTCATGGGTGGTATTTGCCGACTTAAAGTGGTGGGGGCAAATTCACAAAATAAAATTTGCCTACTGAAAGTGAGGGGCGAGGGAAAACCATAAAATCACCCTAAGATATCAGAAAATCACTATTCAAAAGATATAAATATGGAAAAAAGGGAGTAAATTCCCCCCTTGCACCCCTAAATTTCCCCCTTGCACCCCTAAATTCCACCTATGGTCATCTTTGACCAATATTTCTTTGATTGCATTAGAACAAAAACTTGCATACCTTAAAGAACCATCAAAGCTCTGTCAAATAGCATCTCTCCTTTTCCTATTCCACACTCAGACCTCCGTCTCTCTATCTCCAACTGCATCAACAAAACCTGGCAAAACTCCTGGAATTACGAAACCAGTAATAAGCTTCACACCATCAAACCCAAAGTCGGGACCAACACCCCTCTGCATAGTAGCAACCGCAGGGAAGACATCGTTGTCACCCGCATTTGCCTCGGCCACTCCTCTCTTACTCACTCCCATCTCTTATCCGGCTCCCCTACCCCTCTTTGCCCCACTTGCAACATCGATCTCTCCATCAAGCATATTTTCTTAAGCTGTCCCCTCTACCAGATCTCTTCTCTCCTCACTCTCAGACCTATTTGAAAACAATTCTCTCTCAAACATCATCAACTTCCTCCGCAACAACAACCTCTTCCACCACATATAATCTCCTCCCCTCCTCCCCTTCTACATCTAACCTTACACCCCCCTTTCTTTTCACCTAAGTTTTTCTCCCACCTTCAACTTTTTCCCTTTATCTCCCCTACAAACCTTCCATCTCCTCACTATCCTTACTCTTACACCATTATTTATTAACATCCTCTTGGCACATTTGACTCTGACTGTCACGGTGCCGTTAAACATCAACAAACCAAACCAAACCTTAAAGAAACCTCTAGCTTGATTCAGAAAGGGCAATGGTGGTGATGTCCAAAAGGGCATTTCCAGGGTAGCAAGGCCCAAGTTAGAGAATAAGCTTTTACAAATATGAATTGGAGAGAAATCAATACAAGTGTACCTGCATATTTTGGCATCGGTGAATTGTAAACAGCAAGACAATGGAAAGCAATTTGTTAAAGGAGTAATTTGGTGGTCAATCGTGTCCATCTTTTTATGAATAAGGACTCCAAAAGAAGCAAAATGGCAAAGAAAGCATTCAAAAATCTCATTTAGACTCTTACAGAGATTTTAAAGTTTAAACGGGCAGGGTGGATTTGAGTTGGCAGGGTGGAGGTAGGACGGCAGGGTGGAGGTACTGGGCAGGGTGGAGGTATCCGGGCAGGGTGGAGGTCAAAGGGCAGGGTGGAGGTATTAGGGCTATTGATATTATTTTCGGGCAGGGTGGAGGTAAAAACATGGGTGGAGGTCAGGACGGGAAGGGTGGAGGTAAGGGTGGAGAATCTGGGTGGAGGTAAGGACGGGCAGGGTGGATAATTTAAGGGTGGAGGTAAGGACGGTAGGGTGGAGGTAAGGACGGGCAGGGTGGAGGTAAGGACGATCAGGGTGGAGGTAAGGACGGGCAAGGTGGAGGTAAGGACGGGCAGGGTGGAGGTAAGGACGGGCAGGGTGGAGGTAAGGACGAGCAGGGTGGAGGTAAGGACGTGCAGGGTGGAGGTAAGGACGGGCAGGGTGGAGGTAAGGACGGGCAGGGTGGAGGTAAGGACAGGCAGGGTGGAGGTAAGGACGGGCAGGGTGGTGGTAAGGATGGGCAGGGTGGAGGTAATTTGGAACAGGTTTAACATCTTGAAAAGTTCAATATGGGCCCTTTCTTGTACAGAATAGTTCATTTCAGCACATTTATGAATTTGATTAAGTGATTGTTTGAATCACATAACATTGAATTTTTTGTTGGCTTTAACTTTGTGGGTAATGTTTTCACTGTTTATAGCATAGTCTTTCCTTTCATTTTTCTGTTGTGGAAAATATTACCATTCTTGCCATCGTAATAAAACTGATACCTATTATTGCCAGTTTCATTATTTGTCCTTTTTTTTCTTCTCGCTTTTAGTTTTTAAGTATATTTGGAATGATTTAAAGCATTCATATCCAAGATTTTGATGTAGCAAAATAATCGGAGGAGAATGTAAATGAAGAAAGACCTATTCTGTATGTATCCATGTTTATCAGTGCATAGTGTATGCATCCCTTTATGTCCATTCCCCCCCCTCCCTATACATCTCTGCCCTATATCTTTGGCCATGTCTCCACCCACAAGTCTCTGCCTCCACATCTCTGCCTCCACATCTCTGCCCCCACTTATCTCACCAACGTCGTGGCCTAGACTTGGGCGCTTTGTATCCTATGGAAAAGGCGCCTACTACAAATGAACGTGGATGGATGGATGGATAATGAAGATAAAGCTTTAAGCCAATATGGAAGAATCAGACCAACGTGCGCCGGCGGTTTTATATCACTCATTTCAGCTTCTTTTGGTAGTGAGGTCAGCCTTTTTCTTAAGGAAATTAGAGCAGGAAATAATGTAATAAACACAAAAGCATAAAACGATCTTATCTTTCATGAGTAAACATAAATGATGATGATTTTTTATCGCTTTGAAGGTAAGTAATTAAATGGCGACAATTTGAAGAAAAAAAAAGGAGATGGTTACTTGAAAGTTGATCTCACTGCTTCCCTACTGTTTTTTCTTCAATATTTTGTGATGGATGACAGGCAAATCTGGGATTGTATATTGCATCCTCAAATGCTCAAAAAGGTGAAATAGGTCCTAATGGTGAAATTCAGGGAAACAATTGTACTGGCCTGGAATAATAAGCTTCCTTGTTAGAAATCTTAGCATTTTATCATCTCCAAAATTCTGATCCCCTCTCTGTATGCTTCTTGTTCAGTGTCAAAGGTAAAGACACAAGATGAAGAAAACTAGTGGACGAAAATTTCGAGAAAAATTGACATAATGGATAATTTACAAACATTTGAAAATTTTTGCTCAATTGAACAATTTTTTTTTTATGAAACTTAGCTGCACATTTGCTAATTGCTTTGTCCTCAGAATTTGGCAATACAATCGGAAAGTAATAGATCATCATTTAAATCATGCTTTGAGAGATTAAAGTATTTTTGCTCTCTAAAAATGGGCGTGATGCTGTGACTTTCCCCAAAGACACATTTGGTATAGCCAAATAAAATGAAAAGTTGATATGCCCACCCCTACACACACACAGCCTAAACCCCCTTCACTCCCTCCCTTCCCCCACCTTCTCCACACACACACACAACCTACCCAACTTTTTGTAGGAAAATCTCGCCCATGCCTCAACTTTCCCATCGGATTGTTAAGTTAAAAAACTTAAACTGTTAAACGGTTCACAATAAGTTCCACCAGGCATTGATTCAATGACAGGTGTAGGGAGATTTCAAAAAGTGGAAGGGGCACTTCATAAGTCATATGAACATGTTGTCCCCTCTCTGTAGATAATAAAGTAAATAAAAGGGGCACCTCATTTTTAGAAAGGGGCACTTTTCCAATAAGAACATATTCCCCCTACATGGGACTGACAAAACTCGGCAGTGTCTTACTATAAGGCCAGTAATTGAGGGGCATTTAATTTTCACATGACTTGTACTTCTCCTTGAAAATTTGTTCCAACAAATCATAACCAACAAACACTGTAGCAAATAGTAAGACCACTTTATCTTAATTAAAATAACCACACAATAAGGACTTCATCCATTGCTAATATGATACTCAGCACCAACTTCCACAACAACTAAGGTTTTCAGAATAAAGAAAATAAGAGGAAAAATCTGACCCGACCTGGTTATGTATCAGGTTGGGTCTCACTGTTTGAAACTTTAAGGAGCAGAACAACTAACGATTTCAAAAGGGGCACGTTGTCATACTTTAAAAAAAAGTATCCGCACATTCTACAGTAGGGGAGAATCCTGGACTGTTGGCGTTATAATAAATACACCAAAACTTGGAGCTTTGTATTCATTACAATCTATGGAGGCCGCCATTTTAACTAATGATGGGGATTTTTAATGAGAACGCAGGCCTATTTTTGGAAGGAAAAAATCAATATCAAAGGTCGTTGACCTTTTGAACAGCCCTTCGACATATGATTCTGTGTTGGCTTAGTCATCACCGTGTACATGCATGCATCTTACGTTACATTACACCAAAGAGCTTTACATTACAAAAATCTTATTGATTTTATCTTAATTTAAAATGGTGGATCTTGATTTTTTTGGTGTATTTTCATATTACACCAAAAGTCCAGGATTATCCCTGACTGTTCTGCTAGTTCTTGCACCATTGATAGTAATTGAGGGGCGCTTTTCATTTTCAAAAGGGGCACTTTTGTCATTTTCAGAAAAGTGGGAAACGTGCCCCCGGGCTTCCTGATTCATACACCTGTATGCTCAATGGTGCGTATGGTACCATGCTCCCTGAATTCTTCACGGGCATGGTCTTATGATCGGGGTTCCTCTTTTATTTTTAAACTAAATAGAAAACATTGCGTTGATCACTCGCGGAAATGAACAATCATACAAATATTTATGAGTGGAACTTTGTAAATAGTGACTCGATGTTTGAAAGCCAAAGGCGTCAAACGATGAAATATATAAATGGACTATATTAACTGGTTTCAAAATCATTAGAGCACAGCAATGCAAATATATCAATTCCGTGAAACTGTTAATAAAGTAAGTCAGTACTGCTTCACTCGGACTGTGTTGGTTAAAGTGCGTGAATTAACTTAGGTGACTGAATTATGTTGCTGTATTCGGTCCAATTCATTTTGCCTGTGATATTGATTATTCTTCGTGCATGCGGTAAGTTGTCAGTAAGTATATGATTATTTGCCATATTCGCGAAATAGTTTTTACAATGGAAAACGCTGAGATGTGATAGCATATCTCTTTGCATTCAGACCAAGTAGCATACAAACACCAAGTAGGCCTTATTAAACGTTCATAATAAACGGTCCTCTTTTGGCACACATGCCTTTAACTGTTAAAGTACAGTTAAACCCAATCAAACATATTAAAGAAGACGCGGCAGATACTCCCAGCTAATGAAGGTTGTATCTCCAGACAACAACACAAATATCGGAGAGTTTGTTTCAACAGTGAACTAACTACTGTGTAATACCGGACTTATCATTCTGGATAACCTACTTTGTTTGTTGCTAATAAGTCTCTTGAAAGATTTAAGTAAACTGCCTAAATTTCGTCAATCCAATATAATCAACCGGGAACCACGAATCAAGATAAATATTTGTTTTCAGTTTTTGGTATGTTTGTGGTAGGGTTTAATGGGGGGTTATTTCTCAGTTTATCTTTTAATTTTTTGAAGTAAATGTAAAATTTCCGATCATTTCAACACGTTGTATGTCGATCATATGTTTGAGAACCAAGCAAACTTAAGGCGGTAAACCCCAAATGTACTACCAGCTTTCCTTTTTTAGAGAGGTCTTGATCTCTTTCCTCGCCATGTATTCACCACCAAACCGATATGACAAGGAAGGGGCACGTACAACACCTACCTTTGCCTCTGTCCCAGTATCCCCTCTTGACTCACCGTTCCTATGAGTCTTACATGAACGGCGGTAATTCCCTGGGGGCAGGGGGGACATGTTCTCCCCGCCACTTTTCAGCAGAATTAAAAAAAAAATCAGTACATTTTGAGTAAATTTGCCTCTTGCCCCCACCACTTTTTGGATAAGAGGCCAAGTCCTCCCCCCCCCCTACTTTCCAAGTGAGAATTACAGCCCTGGTCGATCGCTATAATGTGCGACAGAGCTGGACGAAGTGACCACAACAAAATTATCACCACAAACATTGTGTTGTGATGTCCCTAACATAGGAAGCTTTTGAAAAGGGTCACTTTTCAAATCATATGTCTCCCATCCCAATATGTAGATGGAATAGATGAGCCAAAAAAACAACAAAGTAAAGTAAATGAGGCACTTTATTCTAAGAAAGGGGCGCTTTTTCAATGGGGACACATTTTTCCCGTAATTGGGACTGACAAAAGTCGCCAGTTTCCTACTATTGGGACAGTAATTGAGGCCCTGGGCATATTATATTTTCAAAAGGGAGCACTTTTTTATTTGTTTTGTTTTGTGCAAAGGTGTGTGTACGTGTGTGTGGGGGGACACGTTCCCCAGTGTCCCCTGTTCCTTTACCTATGTCTTAACATAAACCAAAGCAACATCAATAAACTTCTATGCCAAAACGAAAGTAATTGTCATGTTCGTGGTGAGTATGGATGTGTGTTAATAAAGTGGTACTGGACACCTGGTCGCAGAGTTCAGAGAAGAAACACTATATGACTCTTATTCTACCTTGGCGAACGCCGTAACCATGTACAGATGATCATCTCAATTTGAATACCCCGGCGAGCGCCGTAACCATGTAGAGATGATTATCTCAATTTGAATACCCCGGCGAGCGCCGTAACCATGTAGAGATGATTATCTCAATTTGAATACCTCGGTAAGTGCCGTAACCATGCAGAGATGATTATCCCAATTTGAATACCTCAGCGAGCGCCGTAACCATGTAGAGATGATTATCTCAATTTGAACACCTCGGCGAGCGCCGTAACCATGTAGAGATGATTATCTCAATTTGAATACCTCGGTGAGTGCCGTCCATGTAGAGATGATTATCTCAATTTGAATACCTCGGTGAGTGCCGTAAGCATGCAGAGATGATTATCTCAATTTGAATACCTTAGCGAGTGCCGTAACCATGTAGAGATGATCATCTCGGTTTGAATACCTCGGCGAATGCCGTCCATGTAGAGATGATTATCTCAATTTGAATACCTCGGCGAGCGCCGTTACCATGTAGAGATGATCATCTTAATTTGAATACCTCGGCGAGCGCCGTTACCATGTAGAGATGATCATCTTAATTTGAATACCTCGGTGAGTGCCGTTATCATGTAGAGATGATCATCTCAATTTGAATACCTCGGTGAGTGCCGTAACCATGTAGAGATGATCATCTCAATTTGAATACCACGGTAAGTGCCGTAACCATGTAGAGATGATCATCTCAATTTAAACACCTCAGCGAGCGCCGTAACCATGTAGAGATGATTATCTCAATTTGAACACCTCGGCGAGCGCCGTAACCATGTAGAGATGATTATCTCAATTTGAATACCTCGGTGAGTGCCGTCCATGTAGAGATGATTATCTCAATTTGAATACCTCGGTGAGTGCCGTAAGCATGCAGAGATGATTATCTCAATTTGAATACCTTAGCGAGTGCCGTAACCATGTAGAGATGATCATCTCGGTTTGAATACCTCGGCGAATGCCGTCCATGTAGAGATGATCATCTCAATTTGAATACCTCGGCGAGCGCCGTTACCATGTAGAGATGATCATCTTAATTTGAATACCTCGGCGAGCGCCGTTACCATGTAGAGATGATCATCTTAATTTGAATACCTCGGTGAGTGCCGTAACCATGTAGAGATGATCATCTCAATTTGAATACCTCGGCGAGTGCCGTTATCATGTAGAGATGATCATCTCAATTTGAATACCTCGGTGAGTGTCGTAACCATGTAGAGATGATCATTTAATTTGAATACCACGGTAAGTGCCGTTATCATGTAGAGATGATCATCTCAATTTGAATACCTCGGTGAGTGTCGTAACCATGTAGAGATGATCATTTAATTTGAATACCACGGTAAGTGCCGTAACCATGTAGAGATGATCATCTCAATTTGAATACCTCGGCGAGTGCCGTAACCATGTAGAGATGATCATCTCAATTTGAATACTCGAATAGTTGATAGGTTTCGGGAAAGAGACACCGTTACAATCCACCCCCGGTACTTCAATCAAAGATTTGTTTAAAGATTTTTAATAGGAATAACTTTGCAAGTTTTCCTGCGCGGCATTGAGACTAAAATACCTCAGGCTGAAAAAAGAATCAAATATCACTGGAGCCGAACCCACCATATGTCAGGTCGTAGCTGATTGACATACACGCTGCAAATCTCTCTTATTCCAATTTAGATATAGGTCTCTAGTAAATGGAGAACCCGAGCAAAAAGTAAAAAACACCTCAGGTGACCGAATAAGTGCAATGATACATATTTTATGGGCAGATGGGGCCATGCTTTAATGCCAGTTCCCAGTTCTTCCTCTTAAACTGGCACAATATTATTTTCCCCCTGTGTTTGGTTACTTTTATTTCAGATGCCCAGTGTCCTAATGGTTTTACTGAACTCCGGGATTCAACAAACTGTTACCGATTTGAAGCTGAGAACTTGGCGACCTTCCCTGAAGCTCGTTTCATTTGTCAAAATGCGACCGGACCAAAATCAGAATACGTTGATCTGATGAAACTGAACAATGCAAGCACACTTGTAAGTAGCTAAAAAATGTATACCTTCTCCTGTTATTGATAGGAATGATAATTGTTGGGGGGAAGGAGCGTATCCAGGCCAATTGCCAGCATTTAATAAGAGGGTTGTTTCACATACGTTTTGAAGTTTTGATGTCAACGTCCAAAAAGTGGGCCATATGATAACATTATTTTTGAATGGTGGAAAGGATACGTGGACAATCTCCCGTCGCAAGGCTGTGCTATTTCACCTCTATTTTTTAGGAGGTAATTTAAAAGTAAAGTTCTCATATTTTTGTAATGCAACTGCCTCGATCATTTTTGTTTTTGATATATTAAAATTTAAGAAGGGGAATCGACTTTATGTGTATGGGTGTGTGGGCGCAGGTGGGGGAAGGGGGATCTGGTCAACCTTTGTACCTCACCTTCCATGGGCCGCGGAGCAATTTTTCAAGTGGGGAAGGGGGCGCGCATGTTTAAAACGATTGATCTGAAAGACGGAAATGCAAAATCAGTGAATTGGTAAATAACCAATCTCTTCAGTTTCTTTCTAACTTCTCCCCCTTTCTTTTATGTAAAAATAGTTTTGTTGTGATATTACTACAAAATTAATGTTTATTTTGTTACGAAACATGGGCAATACAATACAACAATACATGTGACCACGTCAGCGGCGTAGGAAGATATTTGACATTGGGTGGCAAATTTAAATTTTGTCCCAACAATCCAAAAAAAAAGGCTCTTATCACGGTTCAAAAACTATCATTGTAAAGGAGGGTTCGTAAAATGATTGCGAAGTTTTGTAAAATTTGGCAACATATCCCGAAAATAGAAGAACATTTCTCGAAAATGAAGGAAATTTGACAAATAAAGTGAAGCAAATTTCACGAAAATGAAAAAAAAAATACGAAAACTTCTTTAAAATTTCCTAAAAATGAAGGAAATTTTTACAAAAAATTAAGCAAATTCCATGAAAATGAAGAAGCTTTTACAAAATTTGAAGGAGATTTCCCGATAATTGAAGGTTTCTGGCACAAAGGTTGCCATGGAATCTGACTCTTCAGCTTCCGTTCGTTAGACTTTTATTTTGGGTGGCCAAAATGTTACATAACGCCCCAATTAAAAAAATTGGAGGGGAAGGCTTGGTTTGCCCGGCTCTACGTCAAAAGGTCACTGCACGTTTACTTTCTTAGCTTAGAGTTTTAAACGACGTATAGTAATTTAACCAAATATTATGCCAACATCATTCACATTTTCAGTTCTCATGGCCTTCACTTCTTAAAATATAATCACGCCCTAATCAGATGTGACATTTTAATTGATTTTTTTTTTCTCATCAGTTTTTAGTGGACATGATCCGATGTTCATATCTTTTGCAACAGTAATTGTCACAAAAGTGCAGGTTATCCTTCTTATCAGATTATGATTTGCGAAAAAGTAGGGAAAGTGCTCCCCTCTATCCCCCTTTCTCCCTCTACTACTAAATTTTGGGCTTTTCATTATGTTTTGAATTTCAAAAGGGCACTTTCTCAACAAAATGGGAGTGAAGGAATTTGAAAAAGGGGTAAAAGGCCAACAAACCTTGAAATTCCGGATGCTTATTATATACAAACACTCTGGCTAAGAGCCTACTTGAATACTGTTTGTTATTTTCGCCCTTAATCCTCGATAAGTTAATTGATAAATTATGGGAAACCAGGCTACCTATAATGGCGGCGCCTTCCATGGGAAGGAGCTGGCATTAGCACCACACCACCGTCAGACCGTAAGATATGAATTTTGGAGTGAAGTTAGATATGAAAGGGTATAGGAATGGACTTTGGGGTTGTTGAGCAATTTATGTAGTTCGTTAGAATTTAATAAATTGCAGTAAGATATGATGATTGTCATATATGCAATCTGAAGCAACATTGAACAGTTGAACCAAAATTGAAACTTTATTTTGTGTCTCCTCAAAACATTCGATCATGATCATAAATCCATTCTAGAATAGGAAATTGTGAAGGATATATGTATATATATATATATATATATATATATATATATATATATATATATATATATATATATATATATATATATATATATATATATATATATATATATATATATATATATATATATATATATATATATATATATATATATATATATATATATATATATATATATATATATATATATATATATATATATATATATATATATATATATATATATATATATATATATATATATATATATATATATATATATATATATATATATATATATATATATATATATATATATATATATATATATATATATATATATATATATATATATATATATATATTTTAAATACCGAAATATGGCAATGATCATGATTCGGTAAAATTCGGATTTTTTTTCGGAAAAATATACAATGATTCGTATACTGGTATAAAAGGACGCTCATAGGTTGAAGAAAAAAAAATCGTAAATGAAAATAGATGATTTGAAAAATGTATGGTCTTACTCAGCAAAAAAGAGGTGCAGTGGCTCAGTGGTTAAGGAGTCATGCTCATATTCGAAAGGTATCGGGTTCGATGCCCGTCGTGAGCGCTGCATTGTGTCCTTGAGCAAGACACTTTACTCTACTTCATTCAGTCCACTCATCTGTAAAATGAGTACCAGCACTGCTGGGGAGTTAATCTGCAATAGACTGGCGTCCCGTCCAAAGGCCCGAATCGTGTACTCTCATCCGCTTGCGCCACGGAAACCGGAGATAAGCACCGGCTCATGAGTCTGATGGTTTGATGGATTTAGCTTAGCTACTTATCAAACACTCCCTATTACAGTCACAATGATCTAGCCATTCATATTTCCTGCTTTCTATGCTGTTGGAGATCGACAGGTCTGTTTATAAAATATTTATGTGTTCTTGTTTCAGGACACCGTTCTAGGCAATGCATCATCTGGTGTATTATACCTCGGCTTGTCTGATCACATAACGAGGTTGCAACATAAATGGATATCCGATGGAACAAATTATAGTCTCACTGAATATCCGTAAGCTTTATAGACTGTTCATCTTGGTTTACCTTTCGTGATCGTATCTGCATCCCAGTTTTGATATAGTGATGCCGTGACGGATGTTGACAGGAAAAACAAGCAGACAAGTGACGATTGTGCGGAGACGCCTGCACCACGGGGCAATGGGGTTGGCGATTTCCTCCTTCCCCTTTCACCGCACGGGGAATGGAGACCTAATATAAACTGCCCTCCGTTGTACGAGAAAAGGGGCCAGAGTATAAACGCTACGCAACAAGTTTTCTTTTCAAATGGCGTTACTTACGCCCATGACCATAAACATTTCGGTTGTGGTACTCCCAAACCTTCTTATAAGTATTATTTGTATGCAAATCCCATTTTTTATCACCATATTTACTACAGTGTCATCATAGTCTTGCCTTTTCAGGTGCAGACGTCTCTGCGAAAGTGTCAGAAGGATTAGTTCAGTGGTGAGAAAAAATCTTATCTGAAAGAAGACTTTGAAAGAAACAAAATACTGAAGAAAATAAAAACATTTTGTGGAAAAATTATCACGGACTCCCATCAATTTGGCGGTTTTGTTACATGATGCATTAATAAGAAGTTGGGGTCAAATTTAAGCCCAAGGTATATAACAGATATGTGTCTGTGTGCACATGCATGGTGCTTGAAAAGTCAACTTAAGCTGTAGAATGGTCAATTTTCAATCATTTTTCAGGGTTTGTTTTAAAGTATTGCCTCCATAGGCGTATATTCAGTTTTGAAAAGTATTGCCCACACTGCATGACTGCCGGGTGGATTTCGGGGCCAGGGAAGGAAAGGGGGCGGCAAGAACAGGGGCGGGAAGGGGGACGGGGGCGGGGTGACTGAAAATCCGGGCCACCATATCGGAGCATTTTGAGAGGGCAAAAAGAAGAAGAAAAAATCCCATACAAAAGTACCAGATCTGGCTTTAATACAGTTTATATCTGGGTATATAAAGTTTGATGTGGCCAGATAAAGCCGGATATAATCTTGATATAAAGAAAGCTTGATAACAAACTGATAAAGTTTCATCTGGCAAGATAAAGCAAGATATGGATGAACGTCAATTTGATATACAAATACAGTTTGATCTGTCCGGATAAAGCCAGATATAACTTTGATTAAAGTCAATTTGATAAACAAATCAATTTTGATCTGGTCAGATCAAGCCAGATATAATGTGCATTTAATGCTACATTTGATATACAAATAAAGTTTAATTTGGCCAGATAAAACCAGATAAAAAGTGAATTTAATGCTATATTTAATATGAAAATTAAGTTTGATTTGGCCAGATCAAACCAGATATAACATAGATTTAATGTTACATTTAAAGGAAATTTACATATATGTAAATTTCCATTACTAATGAAAAAGTAATTTCAAGATAAACAAGCGGATCAAATTTAATATAATTTGATTCAGCATAAAGATATGAAGCTTTTTGTGTGGCTGTGTGATGTCCAAAGTACTTCTTTAAGCATCTACCAATAAAGTATCAAAATGTGTCAATTCGCAATAATTGGCACCAAAAAATGTTCATGCAGAAATAGAGATTGATAACTGCATTAATATTTCTATTTTAAAAATTCATACGATCAGTCTAGTATGTATGTACTTAATCCTGTTGCTTAATTCCTTAAATGTTTTGTCAAAGACTTGTGTTTAATTTTCAGGGAATGTTTGTTCTCATAATGAAATCAAAAAGTAGAAAGCAAAGCTCATGCTAATTTTTTTAAGTACTGTTTAAGGGTCTTATTCTGCTATGACGACACTTTGTACAAATTTAGTCTTTCATATGATTTAGAGCTGGCTCACCAATAGTGAAAAGCTCTGATATATATGAAACTCCCAGATTTGTGTTAGATTTCCAACGTAGATCTGGAATTTAAATCTGGGCCAGATCTGGCCCTGATATAAATCGCAGATCTCGGCTAAATCTGGGATTTATATCTAACCCAGATCTGGCCAGATAAAGAATTAGGCAGATATAAATTCAAATTTCATTTGGCTCTGTTCAAACTTGATCTGGAATTTCCAGATTTAGGAGAGATCTGGAAATCCCAGATCAAGTTTTATCTGAGCCAGATTAAGTTTTATCCGGGCAAAATCTGGAAATTTCAGATCAACTTTAAACTGACAAGATCAAATTTAAGTTTATATCTGTCCAATTCTTTATCTGGCCAGATCTGGATTTGACATAAATCCCAGATCTGATTTTTTTATCTGGGCCATATCTGGAATTTATGTCTGGGCCATATCTGGAATTTATATCTGGGCCATATCAGGAATTTATGTCTGGGCCATATCTGGAATTTATGTAAGGGAGGTCATCACCTAATTCTGTTCCGCATTGTCAAGCATGGATGTTTTGCGAATTGTTGTGTCCCTCTATTTGAACGCACATTCATGTTCTTAATTTTTACGGGCCCTTATGACGCGGGCCCCTATAACCAGCATCCACGAATTAGAGGTTACAGCTATGACTTTTGACTTCAGCGTTTTAAATGCATGGATGTACTTGATAATATTATTTCTGAAAAGTGGTGACCCACCACCACATTTCTCCCAATCACCGCTGTTACGCTACATGATCTCTTATACAGTCCGGGAGCAGCCCGAAAAACTGGGTACTTTGAAATACCCAAAATACTGCGTACTTTTATGTATTACGTCATTGCATATTCCCACCAACACATTTGACTATCCCACACTAAACATATGGGGATTCTTATTTTCTGCTCCGGATTGTCCAAAATTTCACTAGATATCCTGAAATTTTGAAGTCGGATAGTAAATAGATATTTAAAACGTTTTGCCGTTGCATTTTGAAATTCTCCTTTTTGAGAAAATCAATCAAATATATTATAAGCAATCTGTTTTTTGATTTTCTCAAAAAGGCGACGATGAATTTAAAAAAGCAGCAGCAAAAAGTCTTTAATATCTATATACTATCCGTCTCCAAAATTTTAGGATATTTAGTGAAATTTTGGACAATCCGGAGCGGAAAATGAGAAACCCCATACGTTTAGTGTACGCCAAATCAAATGTGTATATATATATATATATATATATATATATATATATATATATATATATATATATATATATATATATATATATATATATATATATATATATATATATATATATATATATATATACATATATCTATATATCTATATATATATATATATATATATATATATATATATATATATATATATATATATATATATATATATATATATATATATATATATATATATATATATATATATATATATATATATATATATATATATATGTATATGCATGTATGTGTATATATATATATATATATATATATATATATATATATATATATATATGTCATAATCATATATATGTATATATATGAACGAGGAATATTAGCATTCAGTTTTGCTGTCTCTATCGTTTATCAATTTTATTTGATTGGTTATTGATAAGAACGAAGGTCTTCATATATAATAATCTAGCAAGAAAAGAGACAGAAAATGATGGTAGTACTTATTTTTGAGACAATTATTTCGAAGAGTGAGCATTACATTGTTTTGTCGGTAAGGTTTTGTTGTATAGTCAGCATTTGAAGTTTCAATAAACTGTTACTTAATTAAGTGAAAGGAAGAGCAAACAAAAAATAAAAGATGATTAAGACAGTATCTGCCAATTCAGGAAACAGATCGGCAACAGCAAGGTAATGCGTGTGAACTGTGACTGTATCGAGAAACAAAGCCTCAACACCGAGATCAGAAATCGTTAAGGTCAAAGTCTTTTTTCCACAGATCACTGAAATGGAATATTGACTGACAACACTGGCTCACTCAGGGTACATAGTATGAAGAAGACCGTCCTATAAAACAATTAAAACACTGAAATTCATTAACAGATCTCTGGTTCTTTATTGTTGATTGTTACTTTTATATCTCACTGATGCTTTTTGTGTGATTTGTGATGATCCTTCCATTGCGTGACACACTCCTTACAAACATGCAGGACGACTTTGTATTCTATCAGTCAATCACAAGCTCGTGTGGGCGGTGGCTTAATTGTCTTCAAAGTAACAGCAACAGGCAAAAGTAGTTGCCACCCTATTTTCTGGGAATTTTTAGGAATTTTCACAACGCATAGGAAATTTGAAAGAAAAATTGACGTCACCTTTTTTTTTCTTGGAAACTTAGAGGCTGCGAAGGACAAACACTTTTAGGCCTAATATGTACTGCCAACTTTAGATATTGTAGGATTTCATTGTCTGTTTGTCTCTGGTTGAGCAAACTCTTCTTGAAAATACATCTTGCACACTTCTGACACATATATGTTATCCATACTCCATACGGTAACTGACACATTGGAAGGTGCCTACAAAAGAGGTATACAAAACCTAATATCAATTATTTAGATATCACAATTATTTGACAAAATTTCAATATTAGGTATTTTTTCATTATTTATTTGTTTCTGAGAAATAAAATTAGAGTACAACATTTTTATGAAATGAATTGATTCAAATTTTGTTTATGGTTTTGTAAATTCACCCTCCATGGGCAAAACAATCTACCTTCGCAACTGAATTATTTATTGGCTATACAACTGTACGAAGAGAGCAAAAAACCAGACTTAATACCACCTTCAATTTGAGATGGGGATTTTTAAAACCGCTTTGGCCGCTACCATTTTGTAGCATATTTAAGTTTTTCAAGTATTTTGCACTTCTATTTTAGGGTCAACTCGTTTAAAACAGTAGCATTTTACGTTTTATTTCCTTGTCACACTTGTTATGTACGGAAATATATTAGAATTATCTTAAATTTTGTATACAATGTTAATAACTTTGCATTAGACATAGTAATGAGCATTGTTCTTGAAGCTGGGGAAGGAGGAGGCTGACATTCTAGAATGGCAATATGCTTTTTATGTTTTTGTTTGATTTCACGCAAGGGGGGGACAGGCCTTTGAGGAGCCAAGCATGGGGAAGGGGCGAGGGGAGGATACATTTTCGGATATGATTTATTTTTTCGCCTGAAGTGGAAGTCAATATGAACGCTTAATTTTGAAACAACGTTCTTATGTATGATTGTAGAGTGTATCGGAGAGTAATGCAAATGCCGACTCTATTCCCTTCTGATAACTATTTATATGCTTTCATGGAACAGCTTGAAGTCCATACCACATTGGAGTCCATTGTTAACATTGCAATATTGTAACATTAAGTCTAAACCTTGCAATACATTTTCTGTCGTAAACCCCGACACAACCTTAAATCTGTCGGGGTCTATATTTATATATTGCTCACAACAAAAAACCACAATCTAAAACAAGCAATTAGCAATTACACCAGGGATTTCTTATTTCTACAATGCACACACTTTACCTCACTTTTCATGGTCATAATCTGACATTGATACTAAACAAATTTCACTGCAGCTGTACTGACTTTCACACTCAATACAAAGACAAAAGTATTCTCCTGGGGTCAAAGTGTCTGGCTTAAAGTAATAATTTACAAATACGATAATATTTAATAGTGAAGGTTTTGTTTGTTTATTGATGAGTGATTTTAAGTGGTGTTTTTGTTCAACCTTGTACGCTTTGATCATTTTGGACTATAAATCTATTGCAGCAGATTTTCATCATGAATGGTTTTCACATATATGAACATGTCCCGGGCAAACTGTTTAGAGTATTCACAAGAGTTACGTAACTACACAAACATTCCTTTGTTCCTTAGCACCGGAAGGGTGATGCACGTATCTTTAAGCTTCACCTTTCATATCCGCTTTTTGTTTATCGGGTGGTTTATTTTTACCTGCTTAGGTCTTTAATTCTTCAAAAAATCTCGCTGTGTTAATATCGAAGTGCAAATTTTGTATTTCCAATTTCCAATTTTCCTTATAATAAGGTCAATGAAATTATTGGTGTCTACATAAAGTACTTGGCAGTGATGGAGCCAGGAATTGTCTGCCGGTGGGGGTAAGCCGCTAAAATTCTAAAGAAAATAAGTTACTTACCGTGTCATATAACTCCCCAAAGGATTAATTGCGTTGTATTTCAACACGGAACGCCCACTTCCACTTTATGGAGTGGTCGGGGTGTTATATATTATCCGTGTATGAAATATAGGGTCGTAGATCATTTGCAGTAGAAGTTATTAATATTCTATATTTAAAGTGAGATTTTTCGTAACACTAATTAGATTTAGGGTTAGCTCTTATACCACACAACCTTAAAGTTACGGTTATTGAAGTTAAAAGTAAAAGTAAAAGGTTGTGTGTGGGGATGTGAGGGGGGAAGGGGGTAGATACAAAGCATGGTGTAATCTAAAAGAAAACACTCACAACATTTACCTGTGGGATGTGGAACATTTTAACGTTGGAATGCTGCTGATGATTTTAAAAGTTCAAAATGATTACACATAAAAATACACAAATATAGCGTTCAATTATGGTGTTCAAAGGTTCAATCTTCTAACATTTTTTTCTTCCAAATAAAACAAATTTATTTCACATCCTAAAAGAGCAAATTATGTTAGAAAACGAAGTGGAACAACGTCCAAGTAAACTAGGAAATCCGAAACCTTTCAGCCGCCAAATTTCAATCTCATACGCGGTTATTGAATTGCTACAGGCACAGAAAATCACAATGAACCTCATTTCAATGGGCGAATTCTGTAATGAATTAGTCTTTAAAAGGTATACCCGGCAGCCCGAAAGTTGGAACAGATTGTTATGTGAAATAAATTCCAACATATCATGAAGCGCCTGTATCTATTCCAGTACTAGAAGTAGCAATTCGCAGCATTTGAATTATATTTGCTATGGAGGCAGAAGGGAATTAATTATTGTCACAACCTTCCTTTAAAGCAAAGCAAGTTGTAAAGCGAAAACTGCTGTTAATTAACTTATAATTATACTAAAATTTTAGAAAAAACAAGAAAGTCTTGTGTTATTTCTGCCATATATATTTCGAAAACTTTGACGCTATGATGACATAAACGACCAAAGACGCATGTGCAAAGGGGGTTATTGTCAACTCAGCTCATTACCGCGAGGATAAAACACGCGTTGGCACTTCGGGAGCTCATCATCATAACAATAATAACAATACTAAAAATGAACAATTATGCAGTCCGCATGCACAGGTTTTATATTTGAAAGTAAGGAGAATAGAATCAACAAACAGATGCAATATTTTGCTTAACACGTTTTGAATTTTAAAACAGAAATGAATACGAACTAAAGTGAGAAAAGTAAATTTCCTATGACAACAACTTTCTATAAAATGTAACAATTTGGCAATTAACAATACTAAAAATGAACAATTATGCAGTCAGCATGCACAGGTTTTATATTTGAAAGTAAGGAGAATATAATCAACAAACAGATGCAATATTTTGCTTAACACGTTTTGAAATTTAAAACAGAATTGAGTACAAAGTCGAGTGAGAAAAATAAATTTCCTATGACAACAACTTTCTATAAAATGTAACAATTTGACAACGTTTGTTTGTCACGGGTTAATGTACATTCTTCATTATGGGTGTGTTCTCTTTTTCAAATCACAGTGCAAAAGCAAATTTAGATGCGCATCAATTAATCATTAATGTCCTCAAAGAAAAATGAGTCTTTACTTAAATTTACAACTTATCGATTGTGTAGTGAATCACATCACCGAAAATCCTCAGAGATAATGAACACTTCCAAAATGTTTTAGGCCGGGGTGAATAAAAATGCAATTAAGTTTGGAACGATTGATTGAATGTTATATTCTAATTCAGCTGGGTTCATAGGAAACTTAATTCCCAATTGTGAACACAAGAAGAAACTTCTGAAGAATTGGCATCAAGTAAGATGAACTTAGTTAGTTAGCTAAGATGAACTTAGTTTTATAAACAAAACTTGGAACAAAGGGCCCCAAAATCAAATGCGAACTCAAAAGAGTTTACATATTAATTGATACAAGTATGGTAGTCTTTAGGAAAGCCGTTACGGTAATAAAGATTACAAAAGTGACATGCACCGGCATCATAGGGTATAGTCCTGTTTAATGTTCATCAAACAGTAAAAGAGTTATAAAATATAATCTGATTATCAAAATGATCGCATGGTGCATCAAAATTATAGATAAACTTGCTTGTAGATTGGTTTGGTTTTAATTTTAATTGCTATTATTGAAAACTTCTTTGCAAAATTATTTTGATTGTCAGAAAATCCTAAGAATTACCATAAAGAAATCTGCCGTAGTTCCGTAGAGAATAATTTCCAAAAAAAAAAAAAAAACACACAAAATTTGGCAAAAAAAGAAGCTTCGAACCAGGAACACTTACGAATTTTGATAAAAGAATAGTCCAACATCATTAGGTTAATTGTTTTTTATCTGTTTACGTGTACTACTCTATATAAAGTGTAAAAAGTTTTTATTCAAGAAAACAAAAAATCATGTGGAGGAGCATAGACTAAACGGTAAAAAACGATCGTTACGTGGGACAAATATTTAGAACTTTTTAAATAGTTTAGAGTAAGGTCATGAATTTTATATAAATTAAGTTCATTTTCAATGCGAGATAAATTAAGGAACATATTTTAATTATCAAAAAGCCGCCATAAAGATGGGAATGGAAATACCGACGAGTGATTGGGAAGTTTACCCATTAGGTGTAAGGTTATGAGCTGAACATAGATTAAGTGCATTTTGTAGGAAAAATTAATTAAGGAATATAGTTTAATTAATGATGGGAAAAGAAATATAAGAATAAGAGAATACAGTAACAATTAAGGGGGGAGTATATATATATATATATATATATATATATATATATATATATATATATATATATATATATATATATATATATATATATATATATATATATATATATATATATATATATATATATATATATATATATATATATATATATATATATATATATATATATATATATATATATATATATATATTCATATATATATATATATATATATATATATATATATATATATATATATATATATATATACATATATATATATATATATATATATATATATTATATATATATATATATATATATATATATATATATATATATATATATACATTATATATATATATATATATATATATATATTTATATATATATATATATATATATATATATATATATATATATATATATATATATATATATATATATATATATATATATATATATATATATATATATATATATATATATATATATATATATATATATATATATACAACAGAAAAAAGGAGAGACTTGTTAAAATGTGAACAGAACAAATCTGATAATCATTGTGAACAGATTAAAATTTGTCAATCGAGGAGCTTGCGCATTCTGTAAACAGGATGGTGTCGTCGGCGTACTGTGATAATTTAACAAAATCATCCCCTACATACCCGCAATATGATAACATGTGATACGAAAATATAAGATATCTGGACAGAGGACATAAAATTGGGACTAAAGGATATCCTTGACGCACACCATGTAGGATATGGGAACCATTGTTGATATCCAGATAATGCTTGATCTGGCGCTATAAATCCAAGGTTCGCTCCCGCTGTCTGAAAACCAGTTTCTTTATCCAAAGAGAAGCTCTTTGCTCTATCTCAACAAACTTGCTGTTCTCATAACATTCTATCATTGCGGTAACTAAACATGCTTCTTTTCAAAATTCTAACATTCAAGCTTTTTAGAAGTGTAATATTACTTTTATACAAAGTATTCTTACATATGACACAATACTCGCAAGGAAATATAAAGACAAGGCAATAATATAATGCATTTGTTATATGAATAAACAAAAACATGAAATGAATTTTCCCAAAGATATATGAGAGTACCCAATACCCTATGCAATGAAAACAAAAACATCGAAAATAGATTGGCATATGTTGACATTTAAAAGTTGAATATGTGAATCTTGACCCTCAAACTATTAGGGAAATCAAAGCTTACTTTTAGCATAGCAATATTTCACTCATATCTCACCTATTTGTTTTCATGGAATTACTGAAGGCTTTTTGCATTTGCATTGCCTTGCAAATTGTTTGCAATTGTTGAAAAAATGTTATATGTACTTTTGTTTTCTCTTACCGCTTCTAGTGCGTTTTCTATTACTTGTTCAGGTAGATAGCATACACCAGGAGAGGCCTCATAACTGACACGAAGAACAATTCCCTTTTTAAATACCATTTCTTCCATCACAACCCCTTTTTCATAGGTGTTTCTGACAATTTTCATTTTTACACCTAAATCTGGATTAAAATACCGTGGCAGCGGGGATGGAAGAACCAACCTTTTAGTATGATATGATCACCAGGACGGAGCTTATCTACACTCTCAACGGATTCGGTGCTCTGTAGTAATGGAGAAACAAAATACTGAATACTTTTCCAAGAAAGTAGAATTGTCCCTTAGTGGAACGTTTTTGAAGCATCCAATAACAAAAGCAACAGTTGCGTTACCCTCCGGCGAACTGACATCATAGAAATCTACATTGATTTCATTCTCACGTATGTGATTTGTCAAAAGATCTGCCTTCTCGGAAATAGAAGCTGGTCGTGAATCACTACAACTTAATGTTAGAACTCTTTCACCCAAAAGGACAATGATATGAGCACCTTCCCTCACTGCAGTTTCATAGAGGGTTTTTTCATCTGCAAGGGCACAATCCCTGGCAACTTGTGCGCCTTCGTTTAAAAGGTAGTTTCCAATAAGAATTTCGTGAATACTATCAGAAAGGCCAAATTTACAAAACGTGGGAAAGCTATCATAAAAATTTATTTTCAGACAGAAACCTTTCAAACCGACCAGCGATTGAGCTCTTGCTAATGTGAGTCTGGTTAACGGATCTGATCCCCTTCCTTCAGTACTCTCTTCGCAGTCGTATGATAATTTATACACCGGTAATGAGCGGTTATCCAGACGTTTCCTTGTTGCGACAATGTCAAATATCTTTTGATCAACTTCTTCAATGTATTGTATCACATTCAGGTCAACACATTCATGGCCTCTAGTACCAATTTCAGTTATGATTTCAGTTATGATTGCAGGGCTCCCGTCTACCTCATTAAAGAAGATGAAGTCACCGGGTGTCAGTTGTTTAAAAACATCTTCAAGATTATCTAGTGTGTCGTACGTCTTATTCAGGTTAATGTTTTTACAACTGAACAATTTTAGAGAGCGTGATTTGCTAAAAAAAAGCAGACGGATTGTATTTCCTTCCACATAATCTTCATTCAGCCACTCTCTGCCACAGTCATCACAACGAATACCATGATTATCTACATATCTTTGTAAATCTGTTGGCATTGTTACAGAAACATGTTGCTCTCATTGAATCGGCCTCGTCAACACCATCTAGAGGAATAAAGAAATGCACATATATGTATATTTTCTGTATATGATTTATTTTCATTTGTTGAGATTTTTCCATAACTTTTGTTCGCAATAAGATTATAAATTTTGCTGTAAATGAACATAGTTAATCTAAAACGCATAACCTTCGGTTGTCTCATAATCATAGAAACTCGTACACGGTTCTAGATTAATCAAGTAATGCAATCACTATAAAATGCCAAAAATGGAAGCTCCCGGCAAAAATTCAAAGTTTTTTTTTTTTATTAAAATCTCCTTCTCATCTAAATCATTAGTTAAAATAGACATTGAGAAGAGCAGTTAAACAAATCGGTGTTACTTTTTTTTAAATTTATTATTATTATTTTAAAAAAAAAATGAATTTTTGGAATTCGTATTTCATTTAGTAGTGAGCGCGATTTTTCATTTCTTTTGAAGTTCTGGATGGTAAATGTATATATCAGTAGTGTTGTATACAGGTAAACAAAAAAAACACTTTCTCTCCTTTGTTGGTCAAAACTTCGTCCAGTTTTCAAAAGAAGAACATGCGGTTCCAGGAATAGATAACATAAATTAGTTTCCCATCAAATATAATGTATACATCTTAACCATTATACAGCTTACGGAAGCAAGATTGCAGTAGATAAGACTGTAAATGTAGATAAGGCAGTGTACAAAGTCTTACAAGACTTCTTAAATATAAAACAACTTTAAATAGTCAATAACAAAAACTGTGTTTTATAGCTTCGTCTGCAAAGTTCCGCCGCCGGATGACGTGTACCCCCGCTTTCCGTTTAGTATGCACTACAACCGCCGATTTGGGCCAAAATCGACGGTTGCATATCATACGCCTCGCTAGAGCAAGGGCAACCTAATATAATATCATTATTTGCTTGTCCTGGCACAGCTAAGATCTAATTACATTGCCAACACTCGCGAGTGTAATATAATGCCTCTATTTGATGCACGTTGGGCATATTATTAATGCCCCTATGATAGCATATTGAAAGGAAAGACCTTGCACACGCTTGCACATTAATCAAGGAATTAATCTATATGAGCAATTTGTGATATTAATTTACTGCTTATTAGCTGCTATTGAATTATGATCACATATTGATCATGACAGTTTTTCTACTGGTATTGCTTGTTTGGTATCTGTAAGTTAACTGTAAATGGCATATACAGTTTATTATATCTTGCCAAATGAAAAAAAAAAACGCTTTAGAGCGTGTTTATGTTGCCTGCTAGTTGTGCACTTCATGATTGTTCATAATCTGACGTTGATTTATACTCTTAATATTGATCCTGTATTCTAGGATACAAAGTAGTGGACTATAACTGCATTGTCATAGCTGCACAATGATGCGACCAATGGATTTGGGCCAGAGAATGGCGCAATACCGTATTATATTACTGCAATAAATGGCAACATAACTGCTAGTTGGATTTTTTTTTTATCACTGACCTGTTTTTACTTCCTTTAAGAAAAGACTGGCTCTTTATTCTTTGCATTCATTAAAAAGTAATTTAGTTTTTTGTAGGTATAATTCTTTAACAAAATATTTCATACATTAAAACAGGATATTCTTTAAAAAAGAAAGTGTTCCAATTTCACTCATATTAAAGCTTCAGATTTCCCTTCCAATTAATTAATATTACAAAACAAACGTATTCACAACATTTCCTGAAAAATCCTGTTATGATGCAATTTTACACTAAACAAAACAGACATACGAAGTAAGCTTTTATAAAAGAAAACTATGTCCCAAATTCTTGAGGTGTTCTGTATTTTGCCAGCAGTGTATTATTCCTTTTTTTCGATATGTTAGTCAATTTATTTTTTTACACTTACAACAAATTGTAAAATTACAACAACTAACAGAGAATTGCCCTTTTACATTCAGAAGATTGCATCAGACAGTCCGGTAGCACGCCTATTAATGGGAACATAAATGTTCCTATTAATAAGAACATTTTGTTACATGGAAGCCTCCATTTTGTGATATTTCCCATGATCCTTTGCTATCCTAACGTTGAAGCCTCATGCAATGTTACATTTTTCATATTTGAAATAAGTCTGGGGAAAATATCTTTGATAGGGGAAAATTAAAACTTATGAAAATACCTTCATTATTGTCATGGCTACAACTTTTCCACTCCCATTTGATATGTTCACCACGCCGTTTTCAAAATATTAGATAAAATAGACAAATAGAGCTAGGCTTTTAGGCGCGAACAGTCATTTTGAAAATTCAAATGTTTTTCAACACAATGATTTTTAATATTTCAAGTACATAAAATAGAAACTATGACATTTTATCGCAACATCTGAACAATATGGCTGCATGACTTCAATATTCTCGTGTGTTATAAATGTTTCCATTAATAGGCATGCTTCCGGACTGTCAGATAAGAGAAAGTTGTAGGTTCTTTAATATGGCACACATTTATATTTAACTTTAACACAATTGATACATTTTAATCTAAGTTTATCAAGTTCTTACTGTCCAATGTATTTCTTTCAAAGTGATGTGCAAACCTCCATTCGTGAAAGGAATTTTGACCAATTGGCCTACAAATGCAAATTATCAATAAGCACCTAGCTGTCTGGTTGGAATTCCTGCCACTTATACAGTTTCCAGGTGCCCATGTAAAAGTACTCGTCTTAGGGCTGCCACTTATACAGTTTCCAGGTGCCCAGGATAAAAGTACTTGTATTAGAAACAGAATTATAAAATTATATTTTAATTAAGAAAATCATCCAAAACATTTCTTTATTAAACCTCTTTATCTATGAAACCTTGATGAAACATAAAACCTCTACAGTCGATTGCAGGGTGCAGAATAGTCCTTAAATGTAAAAAGTAATTTTAGTGTTCTTTGTGTCTATCTACAACCTATAATATACCCATGGAACAATTAAATAAACCTTTGAAATGTATGAACATTATTTTTGTGTATATTTTATCTCTAGAAAGCAAAAACATAATTCGCACCTTTTTCCGAATTGAAAGAATCTTCCGGCAATTGATCTTGGGATTCCATACTTTTTGCCGTTTCACACTGAACAACTTTTGTACAACTGACGTGTTATCAGTGGAATCGATCATACTGTCATACTTCAAATCACATGACGTCTGTTATGTCTTAAAAGGTACGGATGGGCATAAATGACACTAAAATCTGAAAGATCTTTAAAGTTGCTTAAATTTGCCATCTTGATGTGACAAAAGTATACGATTGTTGCACTTTTTAAAAACCCTCGACCATTGATTCTCTTTTTGGTCGCCGACTCAGAAAAAACTGACTACCATATTCCTTCATTTCCAAATTTGATCTCCAAAATTGTTTAAATACTCGCCAGTACAAAAACTGTTTTAAACTATAATTTTGAATGAAAAAATCCTTCTCCCTTTCTCAATTGCAAGCCATGTAGAAGTGTTGACAGGTTGGTTAATAGCTCATAGGTGTGTCTATTACCGGCAATGAGAAACAGGGATAAAGATGTGAGTCCAAACTTTTTTCATAAATCCTTCACCTGACCTAAGAATGAATCCTTATATTAGTTTACGAACAAGGAAAATCGCGAAATTCATATGTACTTCAGTCAACACTTATAAGGAGGAGATAATGGAAGGGGGTCATACATGGGGGGGGGGGACTATACATGCCAGAGAAATTTGCGTGAAAAATTATATCACTTGGAAAAAGCTCCATAACAAAATAAATAGAATCGCCCAAACATGTCAAATGCTTTAAGTGGAAATTCTGAGCTATGCCCAACGGAACTAGTATAATTTTTTGCAGTTTCAGGCATCTCTCGTGGGCTAACTGGACTATACCTACGCCCTTATGTATACTGTTGATCAGTTATATGATATCGTACATGTTGTATCGGCGCCATGGGCTTGTATCGGCGCCATGGGGCTTGTGGCGGGGGAGGGGGAACAAAGTTACGGTGTAAAAAAATCATGATTAGGATTACCAGTAATTTGTTTGGGGCAGTATAAGAATAAAGGTATTTCATGCTACCGAAATCTTCTCAGTACATATCTTACTCAAAGAAATGAACTTTTTTTTAGTCGCCAAGTGTTATTTCTCTGACGACTAAAATCATCATTTTTCAATTTTTTGGTCACTAAAATTTAGATTTGTATCGCCATCGCGACCATGGCAACAGGAATTGTCGAGGGTTTTTATAGGACTGTCCTCAACGTGATTGAACTTTTTTCAGGCTGATTATTTATACAATTGGTCATTTTAAGATTATTTTAAGATCGCTTTATTCTTTTGAAAATCTCAGTAATGCAAAAAGTTATACTTCGTTACCGTTCTATTAGGCTGCACTTCGCTTTAGCTTACATAAAGCTAAATAATTCCTAACCATGGCAGCTTAAGATTGATTTCTTCAAGGTCACTTTTGTAATCATTGGTGGAATGTTTAAAATTAACCCTCAACGGAATAAGATACTTACTCGTTTCTTTAATAATCTTGTATCACATTTCGCGGATATATTCCTTTAAGTGTTAAATATGTAACATTTTAGTTCTGAGAGTGTACAACACTATGCAAAACGTATGGTTTTTACAGCAATGCTGGTAACAAAATATGGTTCTCGGTTACCGACTGATCTCGGACATCTCGAAAACGGGGGCCACGTGTCACTTGTGGAATTATTTGCTACTCCTTTCATGAATCTATAAAATTGATTGAAGGAATATCAGGTCCCTCCACCCTCTTAAAATTTCCACAAACAAACACACACATACACAAATACTCTTGGGTGATAATTATTTTTGACTAGCCTGACAAATATGCCATTACTGCTCCATATGCAAATCAAGTAACTTACGTGTTTCAACCAATTTGCATTTCATCGCAAAGTCTTCGCAAGTGTAGGCTGGAGTATTTCCATGAAGTATCCTCTTTCTTTGCAAAGCCCGTGATAAAACTTTTTTCGCTGGATAGCATTCCGCATCATGATAAATCACGCGATGCACGGGTGATGTCGGGAACTTCATTTCTTTTTCCAAGACCATTTCTCCTTCCTGTAAGCATTTCTGAAGAATTTTCATAGTATCCTTTGTTACCTCCATCACAATAGCATGGCAGCGTGGATGAAAGTCTGATTTTCTGAAAACTATATGATCTCCAGGGTAAAGTTCTTCCAATGTTTGTATAGTACGATCATCATTCGTCATATTCTCACACAAAGAAACACCAACTTTTCGACCGATACATGTGCCAATAAATCGGGCACCCACCCCTAAAATGCAGCCTGCGACAATTGCAAAAGGAAGGCCACCAATCGATACGTATGAGAGACAGACATTCAGCCCCAAGGTTAGCAAAAATTCAAAGGTTGCCTCTGCTTTTCTGGTAAAGGCATCTTTGTGCGAAATTTTGCCTTGTGCTCTTTCCTTTTCTATTGCTGCATAATTTAAACAAAAAAAAATGTATCTATTGCAACGATAATACCTGCCCCTATCTCATTCTTAAATTTGCCCGCTGATTCGATCAATTGGGATACGACAAGAGTTGATGATTCCCGAACGGAGGTCTTAATTGCTTGCTCCTTGATGAATTGCTCCAGTATTATCACTTGAAGGCTTTTAGGATAACCAACTTTGCAGAAGGTTGCGAAATGCTCACAGTTGTTTAGCACAATGTTATACCCTTTTTTGCCAACCAGTGACTTTGCCCTTGCTAATACAAGCTCAATTGGATTATATTTCAAGTCACCTTCATCATAGTCTATGCGGTATAGTTTCCCAAGCTGCTTTGTTGGGTCTATCAGGTTTTCTAATACTTCGTAGTGATTCCCATTCCTGTGGTACTCTATGACTTTCAACAAAATATTTCCATCTTTCTCAGGTATATCTCCATTGTCACTTACAATAGCATGATGCCAAATTCCGTAGGGCCGACTCCATGCGATATGATCCCCAATCTTAAGATAGTCCGAGGTATAATCAATAGGTTCAATTACCGTACGTTGCTGCAAATTCAGAAATTTAGTTCTGGGTTTAAACAACTGGTAAGGATTTTCTCCAATATGCAAAAAGTATTTAGAACTGCCTCTTGAATGCCGTGAGCCTAACCATTCCTTCCCGCACCGATCGCATCGAATTCCAATATGGTCTCTATATCTTACGAAGTCCTTATGTTTAGAATTGTTGCTTATTATCTGCAACAACATTCCTAATGCCACCAAGTACATATGTGCTAAAAAGTCAGAGCTTGTTTAAAGCATGCACATTAATGATACATCTTCGAAACGATAAGGTTTTTATTCCGTTGATATTGCTCACACTCTGTGTACATTCTCCGTGAATCATTTGCCACTGAAAATCATGACCAGCTTAACAAGTTTGTCTTTGATGCTTCAGAAGTCGACAGAGGGATTAAAGTTGTAATATGATTCATATGAACATTCATTCCTTGGATTTCAGAGGAAACGCCTCAAACAAGTAAAACTTCTCAAACAAATTGAACACCTTCATTTACATATCTTGCAATGGAAAATATTCCAGGCATTGCTATTTCACAATAGAGTATAAAACACACAATAAGAGAATTTGCGGGAGTTGTTCATTCCATAATTTCATCCTGCTATCTTCCTTAAGATCATGTGTATTGAAACCCATGTACTTAAATTAATGTGAAACATGTACTCACGCCTATTGGCTTGTCTTGCCTGGCTCAGGTGATGGTACCTGGACATCATGTTGGGAACGAGATATTGTCTCTGTAAATAGGAAAGATATTATTAAGAAAACTTGAGTTCATATAAGAAATCAATTTCTCTCTCAGGGTGTTACAGAAATATATATATTTTGTGATAAAATTTTTTTCTTTTTATCAAACAACCTGGCCATGTAATTCAATATAAAGAAGCAAATCTCTATAAAAATTGAAAGGTTAATGACCTTGTTTACATATTTTAATAGCAAATCATATTCTCATTAAAATATTGTTTTTATTGTAGAGCAAATAACTGTATATCAGAAGTTTTTGTTTACCAAATTTGGCATGAGGCACAATAGCTTATTATTATTTAAAAGCGTACAATTTCATATTAATTATAATATAAACAATACAAATGAAATTTGTTACACCTTTTAATTTACGCTTTTCATGCAATCTTGTCTTGAGTTTCCAATTGAATATTTACTTCAATTGAAACAAATACTCAAGACAAATGTGAACTCAGTATGCTAGTTTAGTCAATCGTATAAAATGGTCGGTTTTGGTTGTAAAAGGTTGGTCCTGGTAGTCATTAGTTGGTCAAAAGCTAGGTCATGGTCGATTTTGGTAGTCACAAATATTCAATTGATTGTGGACACTACTTGATCGAGCGATAAGTTCCTTTTTGTAAACGCATTGTGAATAAATCTAACTCTAAGCGACAAATAGCTAATCTCATAAATTATTATGAAATACTTCATATCGGCAATAACATTTTAATGCCACCAAGTACCTATGTGCTAAAAATTCAGAGTTTGTTTAAAGCATGTACATTAATGATACATCTTCGAAACGATAAGGTTTTTATTCCGTTGATATTTCTCACACTCTGTGTACATTCTCCGTGAATCATTTGCCACTGAAAATCATGACCAGCTTAACAAGTTTGTCTTTAATGCTTCAGAAGTCGACAGAGGGATTAAAGTTGTAATATGATTCATATGAACATTCATTCCTTGGATTTCAGAGGAAACGCCTCAAACAAGTAAAACTTCTAAAACAAATTGAACACCTTCATTTACATATCTTTCAATGAAAAATATTCCAGGCAATGTTATTTCACAATAGAGTATGAAACACACAATAAGAGAATTTGCGGGAGTTGTTCATTCCATAATTTCATCCTGCTATCTTCCTTAAGATCATGTGTATTGAAACCCATGTACTTAAATTAATGTGAAACATGTACTCACGCCTATTGGGTTGTCTTGCCTGGCTCAGGTGATGGTACCTGGACATCATGTTGGGAACGAGATATTGTCTCTGTAAATAGGAAAGATATTATTAAGAAAACTTGAGTCTATATAAGAAATCAATTTCTCTCTCAGGGTGTTACAGAAATATATATATTTTGTGATAAAAAAATTTTCTTTTTATCAAACAACCTGGCCATGTAATTCAATATAAAGAAGCAAATCTCTATAAAAAATTGAAAGGTTATGGACCTTGTTTACATATTTTAATAGCAAATCATATTCTCATTAAAATATTGTTTTTATTGTAGAGCAAATAACTGTTTATCAGAAGTTTTTTTTTTATCAAATTTGGCTTGAGGCACAATAGCTTATTATTATTTAAAAGCGTACAATTTCATATTAATTATAATATAAACAATACAAATGAAATTTGTTACACCTTTTAATTTACGCTTTTCATGCAATCTTGTCTTGAGTTTCCAATTGAATATTTACTTCAATTGAAACAAATACTCAAGACAAATGTGAACTCAGTATGCTAGTTTAGTCAATCGTATAAAATGGTCGGTTTTGGTTGTAAAAGGTTGGTCCTGGTAGTCATTAGTTGGTCAAAAAGCTAGGTCATGGTCGATTTTGGTAGTCACAAATATTCAATTGATTGTGGGACACTACTTGATCGAGCGATGAGTTCCTTGTAAACGCATTGTGAATAAATCTAACTCTAAGCGACAAATAGCTAATCTCATAAATTATTATGAAATACTTCATATCGGCAATAACATTTTCAATGCCACCAAGTACCTATATGCTAAAAATTCAGAGTTTGTTTAAAGCATGTACATTAATGATACATCTTCGAAACGATAAGGTTTTTATTCCGTTGATATTTCTCACACTCTGTGTACATTCTCCGTGAATCATTTGCCACTGAAAATCATGACCAGCTTAACAAGTTTGTCTTTAATGCTTCAGAAGTCGACAGAGGGATTAAAGTTGTAATATGATTCATATGAACATTTATTCTTTGGATTTCAGAGGAAACGCCTCAAACAAGTAAAACTTCTCAAACAAATTGAACACCTTCATTTACATATCTTGCAATGGAAAATATTCCAGGCATTGCTATTTCACAATAGAGTATGAAACACACAATAAGAGAATTTGCGGGAGTTGTTCATTCCATAATTTCATCCTGCTATCTTCCTTAAGATCATGTGTATTGAAACCCATGTACTTAAATTAATGTGAAACATGTACTCACGCCTATTGGCTTGTCTTGCCTGGCTCAGGTGATGGTACCTGGACATCATGTTGGGAACGAGATATTGTCTCTGTAAATAGGAAAGATATTATTAAGAAAACTTGAGTCTATATAAGAAATCAATTTCTCTCTCAGGGTGTTACAGAAATATATATATTTTGTGATAAAAATTTTTTTTTTTTTATCAAACAACCTGGCCATGTAATTCAATATAAAGAAGCAAATCTCTATAAAAAATTGAAAGGTTAATGGACCTTGTTTACATATTTTAATAGAAAATCATATTCTCATTAAAATATTGTTTTTATTGTAGAGCAAATAACTGTTTATCAGAAGTTTTTTTTTTATCAAATTTGGCTTGAGGCACAATAGCTTATTATTATTTAAAAGCGTACAATTTCATATTAATTATAATATAAACAATACAAATGAAATTTATTACACCTTTTAATTTACGCTTTTCATGCAATCTTGTCTTGAGTTTCCAATTGAATATTTACTTCAATTGAAACAAATACTCAAGACAAATGTGAACTCAGTATGCTAGTTTAGTCAATCGTATAAAATGGTCGGTTTTGGTTGTAAAAGGTTGGTCCTGGTAGTCATTAGTTGGTCAAAAAGGTAGGTTATGGTCGATTTTGGTAGTCACAAATATTCAATTGATTGTGGGACAATACTTGATCGAGTGATGAGTTCCTCGTAAACGCATTGTGAATAAATCTAACTCTAAGCGACAAATAGCTAATCTCATAAATTATTATGAAATACTTTATATCGGCAATAACATTTTCAATGCCACCAAGTACCTATATGCTAAAAATTCAGAGTTTGTTTAAAGCAGGTACATTAATGATACATCTTCAAAACGATAAGGTTTTTATTTCGTTGATATTGCTCACAATCTGTGTACATTCTCCGTGAATCATTTGCCACTGAAAATCATCACCAGCTTAACAAGTTTGTCTTTAATGCTTCAGAAGTCGACAGAGGGATTAAAGTTGTAATATGATTCATATGAACATTCATTCCTTGGATTTCAGAGGAAACGCCTCAAACAAGTAAAACTTCTCAAACAAATTGAACACCTTCATTTACATATCTTGCAATGGAAAATATTCCAGGCATTGCTATTTCACAATAGAGTATGAAACACACAATAAGAGAATTTGCGGGAGTTGTTCATTCCATAATTTCATCCTGCTATCTTCCTTAAGATCATGTGTATTGAAACCCATGTACTTAAATTAATGTGAAACATGTACTCACGCCTATTGGCTTGTCTTGCCTGGCTCAGGTGATGGTACCTGGACATCATGTTGGGAACGAGATATTGTCTCTGTAAATAGGAAAGATATTATTAAGAAAACTTGAGTTCATATAAGAAATCAATTCCTCTCTCAGGGTGTTACAGAAATATATAGATTTTGTGATAAGAATTTTTTCTTTTTATCAAACAACCTGGCCATGTAATTCAATATAGAGGAGCAAATCTCTATAGAAAATTGAAAAGTTAATGACCTTGTTTACATATTTTAATAGCAAATAATATTCTCATTAAAATATTGTTTTTATTGTAAAGCAAATAACTGTTCATCAGAAGTTATTAATCAAATTTGGTCTGAGGCACAATAGTTTATTTAAAATTTCAATTTACATTTTCATAATTATAATATAAACAATTCAAATGAAAAATATTACCTTCTTTGATCTTACGCTTTTCATGCAATCTTGTTTTGAGTTTCCAACTGAATATTTATTTCAATTGAAACAAATACTTAACTGCTCAAGACAAATGTGAACTAAATATTATATGTTAGTCATTTGTATAAAATGGTCAGTTTTCGTTGTAATAGATACACGAGTTTGTTGATTACGAAATCTTGAAATGTAAAAGGAAAACAGTCATTCCCATTTTACCATATCTTAACTGTTTTCAATATAGTCTAAATCCCATGCAATCAGTAAGTTTTTATTAAACAGAAAATATTTTTTTTTCTCTGGTTGAAGAATTTGCCAATGTAAAGTTTTCCGACAAAGTCGAAGTGATACATAATAAGAAGTAGTGACCTATCAGAAACACATTATGCAAATTAGGTGGAATACTGGCTCCTGATTGGTCACTACCTGGATAGGCCCCTCGTGATTTACCACACGACCGAAGGTCATCGGATGTTTTGGAAGGAAGGGAATAAACACACAACAAGACAATGTCTTAATTCAATTTTCTCTTTCTTATATTTGTGGTGGCTCTAATAAGAGCCTTTGGGCTCTTTATTGATTGACAGATCAATTTGCTACTGTCCTTCTCCGACGGCTCCCCCAGTGTTCGCCTTTGTCGATAGCTTTCTTTGATTCTACTGGGGTTTCGTCGCCTTCTTTTGCTGTGTTGAAGTCAGCAAGGTTGAAAACAGCAATGTAAAACACCCACTTGCAGCCCCGAACGGTTGACATGTCTTGGTAAGTATGGACAATGGTTGCTGTAATTACATCGCCTTCTGCAGGATGAAATCCGTCTTCGAAACAGTTGCATCTGCTATCGAGGTAGTCTGATAACTTTATCGTAGTCGATAGGTCCAGGGCTACATTTTCTCAGGAGTTTAAACATTTGCCCGGCTAAGATATTCCACTCCATGGTGATGTGTTTGCTCTGAATAAGAATGAAAAGAATGGATTAGAGTTGTTCTATTCAGGCTTTTCGGTTCAATCTCTTCGACCAATCAGAAACCAGAATGTATCATACCATTTGAATTGGTGGCGCTCTTTTGATAAAAAGCCAGAAAGGTATGATGAGTTGGTCGTCAAATCTTTTGGAGAGAAGGGGAATAAACACAATGTCCTGATTCAATTTTCTCTTTCTTATATTTGTGGTGGTTCTTATAAAAATCTTTTGGTTCTTTATTGATTGACCGATTGATCTGCTATTGTCCTCTTTCGGTGGCTCTCTGATGTCCTTCCCCGGTGGCTCCCTGCTGTTCACCTTTGTCGGTAACTTTCTTTGATTCTGCAGAGGGCTATGTTGAAAGCAGCAACGTGAAAGTCCCATATGCCGCCCCAGCAGTGTGACACGTCTTGGTAAGAGTTGACAATGTCTGCCGTAATTACATTGCCTTCTGCACGATGAAACTCGTCTTTGAAAGGTGTTTATCGTAGTCAATAAGTCCAGGGCTCCATTTACTCAGGAGTTCAAACATTACCTTGGCTAAGACTTTACACTCCATGATGATGTGTTCGTTTTGAATAAGAATGAAAAGAAGGGCGACGACGACAAGTGAACACAATTACAATGACGGGGTCGTCGCCTGCGTATTTGGTTATGATAGTAATAACGAAACGCTTAATACGACCCGGACGAAAACCAAGTCAATGTCCACGGCCTTTGATAACCCAGTTATGGTGCACTGGCGTGCCTACCCACCCCAGGCTTGAACCCAGGGCCTCGTGGTCTGTAGACATGTATGATAACCGCTACACCACAGTTGGTAGACAAAAGAAGGGATCAAGTTTGCTCTATTTATGCTTTTTGGTTTGATATCTTCGACCAATCAAAAACCAGAAAGGTATGATGCCATTTGTGTTGGTGGCCCTCTTTTGAAAAAATATTTAAAAAAATAAATAATAATAAAACAAATAATAAAAAAAATATAAAAAAATGACACAATATAACAACCACGAACGTTACAAACAAATAAAACAATGTAGCAAATGATAAGAAAATTCAATTCACACAACAAACGATAAATATGAACGTTACAAACAATTATGGATAATGCAACTATAAAATGGACGTTACAAACGATTATAAACAAACGATGCACGTAATAAGAAAATCGAGACAACTAACGATACAAAATTGACGATACAAACAATTATACTAACGTTACAACGAATGTCTTTAATGATTTAACTTTTTCTTATACCTGCAGTGACTCTCAAAAGAGCTTTTGGGTTTCTTTTTCTTCTATAGCTGGTGTCTCACATCAGCATGGGACAGAAGAGGCACTTGCAGTGCTGGTGGACGGTCTAAGTCCCCACCGATCGGCTTGCTTCTGATTCTTTGGTCTGCTTGTTCTTTGGTCTTTGTTTGTTCTTTGGTCTTTATTTGTTCTTTGGTCTTTGCTTGTTCTTTGGTCTTTGTTTGTTCTTTGGTTTTTGCTTGTTCTTTGGTCTTTGCTTGTTCTTTGGTCTTTGCTTGTTCTTTAATCTTTGCTTGTTCTTTGATCTTTGCTTGTTCTTTGGTCTTTGCTTGTTCATTGGTCTTAAGTTGTTCTTTGGTCTTTGTTTGTTCTTTGGTCTTTGCTTGTTCTTTGGTCTTTGCTTGTTCTTTGGTCTTTGCTTGTTCTTTGGTCTTTGCTTGTTCTTTGGTCTTTGCTTGTTCTTTGGTCTTTGCTTGTTCTTTGATCTTTGCTTGTTCTTTGGTCTCTGCTTGTTCTTTGGTCTTTGCTTGTTCTTTGGTCTTTGCTTGTCTTTATCTTCTTCTATTACCGGCGGCCAGTCGTCTGCCAGAATAAAGTCCTCATCCGCTGCTGCTTGCACCCGCACCCACTCGCCGTTGGAGAGGACGAGCCTCTCGTCTTCTTCCCCGTAAAGTCTTTATCCGCTGCTGCTTGCACCCGCACCCACTCGCCGTTGGAGAGGACGAGCTTCTCGTCCTCTTCCCCGTACTGCCGTTTAATTATTGAAACGTTGAAGGTTGGCTCGTTGGCGTCCTCGTCCCAATCTCTCTTGTCGACTGAAGACTTGGTAGCTGAGCTACGTGAACTTAGTGTAGAAGCCGCAGCGTCAAAGTCCCACTCTTCCCTTTTTCTCTCCAACCAACCATCTCTATCTTTGAAGTAAACTTCTACTCGAAAGTAGTTATGCAGTGTATTCATCTTGCTTGTAGGTAAATCTAACAGATCGATTGATTGAAAATGACCAAAGTTAGTATTTGTATTGTTTACAAACAATACTTACCATGCCGTGATTGGTTAGACAGACACGTGGCTGTATACATACCCCCAATTGGTTCGTATCACGCCTTACAACCCAGACAGACTCTTGCCCTAGATATCACGCCTGGCCGTCGTGCCGTTTACGATAGTCGTCGAACTTCTACAGGTAGCCTATACCGTAGCCTCTACGGTAGTCTCAAACTCTTTTAAATGTCTGTGATTCATTTATCTCTTTTTTGAATATTTATATGCGAGGGTAAAGTACCTGCCTCAACCAACGCTGTGGTACCGTAGGAGTCATGTCACGATGTTGTCCTCCTTCCGCCCTCATTATTTTTTCTTCAAGCTTTATTTTTCTCGATGCAAGAAAATAAGACGCAGCTTATATGGAATAATAATGATAATAATAATGATAATAATAATAATAATAATAATAATAATAATAATAATAATAATAATAATAATAATAATAATAATAATAATAATAATAATAATAATAATAATAATAATAATAATATAATAAATGATAATAATAATAAATAATAATAATAATAATAATAATAATAATAATAATAATAATAATAATAATAATAATAATAATAATAATAATAATAATAATAATAATAATAATAATAATAATAATAATAATAATAATAATAATAATAATAATAATAATAATAATAATAATAATAATAATAATAATAATAATAATAATAATAATAATAATAATAATAATAATAATAATAATAATAATAATAATAATAATAATAATAATAATAATAATAATAATAATAATAATAATAATAATAATAATAATAATAATAATAATAATAATAATAATAATAATAATAATAATAATAATAATAATAATAATAATAATAATAATAATAATAATAATAATAATAATAATAATAATAATAATAATAATAATAATAATAATTATAATAATAATAATAATAATAATAATAATAATAATAATAATAATAATAATGATAATAATAATGATAATAATATTAATAATGATGATGATGATGATGATGATGATGATGATGATGATGATGATGATGATGATGATGATGATGACGACACCACCAACACCACCACCACCACCACCACCAACACCAGCACAACCACCACCAAAACCACCACCACCAACACCACCAACACCACCACCACCAACACCAACACCACCACCACTACCACCACCACAACAGCAACAATATTAATACAAATAAACATGTTCATGCAGAGGGCTCTTCTTCTTCTTCTTTTTTCTTTTTCTTTGGGTTTCTCGATAATGATGGGTGGTATGTCCAGTTTTAGATTTACCATGCGTCTTTTCGACAAGGTTGGGGGTGGCAACGACGACGGTAAACGGGGTCTTTTTTTTTTTTGCTTTTGAATGTTCTGTCATAGCATCCACGACCATCAGTTCGCACAATTCGTCTATCTTACAGGAAGTTTTTTCTAAGATGGATATTTTGTCCAGTGCTTTCAAATGTTCTATTGCAAATAGACCTTCCATGCTCGCCAGTTTGCACCATTGGTCCAGGTTGAGAGAGACTGGGTATGACGGTCCATTGACGGGTAGTGTGTCCGGTCGGATTGCTGATTGTTTGCATTGTGTAGTCGTAATGGCGTATGTCCACGAGAATGTTTTTGTCTTCTGAGATCAGACTGATGTAAATCTGTTTTCCCAAATCTGTTTTAAGATGGGTACTTTGACCAGTGCTTTCAAATGTTCTATTGCAAATATACCTCCCATGCTCGCCAGTTTGCACCATTGGTCCAGGTTGAGAGAAATCCCCTTTTCTCCGGGTATGACGGTCCATTGACGGGTGGTGTGTCCGTTCGGATCCTGATTGTTTGCATTGCGTAGTCGTAATGGCGTATGCCCACGAGAATGTTTTCATTTTCTGCGATCAGACTGATGTAAGTCTGTTTTCCCAGAAGCAAACGTAACTTTTTGGGGTGCTAAGGCCCGCTCATGTGACGGGCTTCGTTGACGTTAGACGTATGGTGATGCAAGGCCATTTCGGATACCATGTTTTTGTTCTTACAGATTTGATCCCAAACAACTTCTTCCATGGCGATGCCTTGAGCCGTGACTCGAGGTATTGCGTCGGGGAAGATTTTGGCATATTTGCCGAGATGTACATATTTGATGATTTCAAAATGCGATGTAGACACGTACATGTTCTCTCCTACAAGATAAGCTCGGGTCACCAATCCGCGACTGTCTCTTACTTTGTCGAAACTCTGCATTTCAAAGCTCTATTCAACGGTATGTTGTCGGGACCCAAACGAGGTGGTGAGAATTGCATTTCTCCCGTATGCTTGTTATGGTAGTACACGTTACCGTTCCTATCGTTTACTTTATTCCAACCGGTTTGAGTCATGATGATGTGTCTTTCTCGAAGAGTTGCGAAAGAATGATAGGTGCTTTTAGGATTCGGGGACTTATATAACTTTGTCTGTGGAGGGCGCTAGTCAATTACCAGCGAATGACATCCTGGTTCATTGGAAGATATGTTGTTTTTTGAGTTGTTACGCATATCAACGGATGCGAGTTTCATCGCTGTTCTGGTCTTTACGTCTTCTTCTTTGTCTTTTAAAATACATACTTGACGAAAACTTTCGGGACGTGACAAAATCATCTATTGATCGGGTGGGAGAGCGATACCCTTCTTGCTAGGTACTTCACCGGTAGAGGAAACGTTGCTGTACTTTCTGATATTTACATAGAGATTGTCTTTGAACGAAGAGATAATGACATAGGTATGCTGTCCGAGCACCAGGTTGAGCTTTTCTCCCAAATGGATTCAATGGGTACTTTCCCTTAATTTCTTGAGTGTGTCACGTTACCAGATGAGCTCGACGAGTTATCACAGCCAATTGTTCGAGTGTAAGGGCAATACTTTTTTTGGTCGCCAAGGGTGTCGTTCCAACCTTTAGGGTGTGTAAAATAGCCCTCTAGTAAAAAACAACGATTCACTACTTTTGTCAAAGTCTGTTGTTTCGACGTGGAGAGGGGGTTCTGTTCTGGCTTTGGTCATTTCGGATAACTTATCAATGATTTTATAGAGGGCGTTGTTCACCATTAAAAAGAACATCTTACGAATCAATTAAACAACGTTTTAATCATAATGTTGAAGTTCAAATGTGAACATGTCCTTGTCGTTGCGTTCTTTGTCTTTCCCAAAACGAACCATGATGTCGTTCATGTCAGAGCTTCAAGCCTGGTAAACCTGATAATAAATGCAATAGTAACCACATACGTCAGAGGTAGGACTGTGAAGCGGTTTGTGGTTGTAAAAAAAACGGTTTATTTTTCAAGAAACGTCGAATGAAAGAAAGTCGGGGTGGGGGGCAAGGGTTCGCCGTAGGAGTCAAAATATTCCCAAGAACCGACTTCATGCACGTAAATGGCGACCCAATGCCGGCCCGGTTTCCAACTCGGATCCGTGTTAACTACCATCACACTCGGACGTTCTAAAGGTGAATGTAACTGATCTGCGGCATCAACGCCGTCGAACACGTCACACACGAGCCATCGCGTGTAAGCGTCTTTGCTCAAAACTCGAACAATATCGGATTTAAATTGGTAACGTCGTAGATAATGTTGCGGTTTTTATCTATTTCGGTGATATTGTCGAATTAGGCGCAGATGAGAAGGTTGGTGGTGGAAGCCAATCCGTCTACCAAATTTGAAATCCACACGAAGATTTCTTCTTTGGAAGATCGTGTAGTGTTGTCCGTGGGATCCGTCGGGAGTCTGGTCAAAAGCAAACAACGTCTAACCGTCCAAAAAATTCGTCGGAGTGATGTCCATGCCCCCATTGCCGTAAAAACGACCAGTGGCCGAAAACAGTTGAAGGTAACTGCGAAGAGCTAGATGTGATTTGAAGTTGAGGGTGAGCGGCGTGGAAGAATACTGTTTCTCATCGACGTGAAGCGCGAAATAATTTAGTTTTAAAGATTGGAAATGAAACGGATTCTTCTTGTAAGCGCCGTTGAAAGAGGCCGTATTCACCAGACAAACCACGATCGTTTTTGGTAGCTCGCCCAGAAATACATTGTCTTGGTGAAAATCTTGGGTTCCGGCCGGTATGGTGATAATTCAGATGATGGTGCGTCGGATCTTGTAATTGGTCGGTTCTCTGTTGAGAGTGACGAGGTCGTTGAGCACATGGGTGTCGCTACACGTAAGTTTGCGCAAGTAGAGAATGGCGTACAAGATAATCACGCAAAAGTCGGCATCTGTAGCTTTCGACGTTAAACACAAAGAGTCCTTACTTCAATGCAATTTGAGTCGTACTTCCACACCAAGTAGAAGCACGTTGTTTTGAGAACATACATCGGAGTGAAAGATTCCCATCATCTCAACCACTTTGCTGCTTTTTGTTTGATCGAAACGGGTTTTAAGTCCCGAGATGGGGATGCTAACGGCAGTCAAATCGTTGAAGTCCATATGTGATACAATGTCTTTGAAGTAGAACTGAGACTGCAGATGTGTTTCTTTGGCTTCTCTGTTGTAGTTGAGCAAAGTCTCGATCATCGCTCTGTAAGGGTACGTTGGCGCCGAGTCGCTGATGAGTTTGCCATTGAGGAACACGTCTAGCTGCGAAAACATCGAATGCAACAACAGATTGGCATCGCAATCGCTTCCGTCTGCTTTGGTGATTTTCACTTTGACGTAGAGTTGGGTGTTGTTGGTATCCAGATCTTTGCTTGCCGTTCCGGGAATGAGAAATTCGATCTGTCACGTGGAGTTTAATCTTTCAAACGGCCGGTATTTGACATATTCGCTGTCTTTGATCACCATTTGTGTCGGAGGAACACTAAGCAGCTCCATTTCTGATTTGGAGCAAGGCATGGAGTGATTGTGAAGGAGAGTCATGTTGACGGTGTGATAGCCGAGCTGCTACTGAGGCCAGAATTAGACTGTCGTTCTTCTTATAGCAGTTCCACGTAAGGTAAACGATTCGATTTCTTTTTCAAGGCCGACTTTTGGGCACAGATACTCGGACTGTACCAAGGTTTGCTTTAACATGAGCGTGTCGGTGGATGTTCTCGGGCGTATAGGGCCAATGTTCCTAAAACATATCTCCCTTTTCTGCTCAACGGTTTTTTTGCCACGATTGGCTCTTCGTTTCGCAGGTCCGCGTCCGCGTCGCGATCGTTTTTTGTTTTTTTTTGGCGGTAAAGTACTGCTGCTGCGGAGAGGCGAAAATCTACGATTAATAGGCGAGACTGGTAAGATTGCGCTTCCCGGAGTATCGAAAGGCCGATGCGGTGATAAACCGAATGATGATGGTGTGCGCAGGGTGTGAGAGAAGATGGGAGTAGAGGCGATGCTCGTCTTGTTGTTATTGGTTTACGAGGTCTCTTCTTCTTCATTTTATCGTGGATCACCGTGTTCGACGTAGAAAAAGTGTTTAAAATTCGTGTCACTTTATGATGAGTAATGCGATGGGGGCGAGTACGACAAAACAGGAGAAAATTCGAGTTATCGACGCACGAGGAAGTTCAGACGCTAATTACTTAAACTAGAAGAATTGCTCCGACGACTGCTGCTCCGACGACTGCTGCTACGGTTACTACTAGTAGGTATAGACGGGGTTCTTCTTCTAAACGATATCTTTAGATCTTTTCGGCCGCGAGTCGGACGAGATGGTTTCTTCTTCGTATCCTTCGTGTCATGCCGTACGGTTTATAGCCCTTTTCTCACGTCCACTCTGTCCTCCTCCTATTTGTTGGGACAATGCCTCTTTGGCACGAGTCATTGCTTTTCGTTTTATACGTTGACCTGCTTCTCTCGCTCTGCGAGCGGCTGATCGTTTGATGTTTTCTCCGGCCATCACGTCTCTTAGAATACCGGCTCCAGTAGTCAAAGCCGGTTTTCCAACTTTTGTACTTAAACTGACGGCTCCTATTTGAGGAACGGTATGGCCATCCTAAACAATTCCGAAAGCATTTCACTGAGACCGTAGCCTCGTTGATTTCCCGGCCCGATAAACACGGGTAGACGTCCGTCGGCCATGATGTTTGATCTTCTTTGTCTCGAGCGATAATGAATAGTACGACGTTTATGGCAAAATTATATATCTTCCCCTACAAGGAATGTTGTTGACGAAAATGCAGGCTGACGATTGATCTTCCTGTTGTGAATGGTTTTTCTGCCCCGTTCCGTCACGGATAACGATTTCGATCGAATTGATGGAATTTTGGTTAACGGGATAATAGGTGATGATCGGGGGTGCCACGTAGACGGCCTGACTCCAAACGTTTGATAACGGCACTCCAAAATGTTGTAATAACGGCACTTCTTGATCCCCTACGGTTTGAGGAGCGATGATGTCGGTATACAGAAACAGGTGTTCTATATTCTCCGTCTTCCATGGAATATGGGTGGTTTTCGCATTCTGTGTAAAATTGCAAGGATCCTCACATCTGAAACACTGACATATTTTTCCACGGAGTGTTACAACGTGTCCACTATTTGCTCGCATTCTCAGATGTCCGTTGTAAGTGAGGGTCCGTCCGACAACAAGCATATTTCGGTGTGAATCAGGCAGGTAATGTTTTGCGATAAGCGATGCCAAGTTCACTTCTCTCAAGGGCTGCAAGTCGACCTTCACCTCATTTGTCGTTCCTGCCGCCCAATAAGAACATTGACCTTGATATCTGTGTATACAAACACGTGTTCGATGTTCTCCGACTTCCATGGTTGTTCGCCGTACCACCAATCATGGGTGGGTGACCAAACATATATCGTCACATCCGAAACTCTAAAATATTTTTCCTTTGAGTATTACGACTTGTCCATTTATAGTACTCATCTTCAAACGTCCACTATAATTGTCCCTGGCAAAGTTCAGCAACCCTCAAGCGTTTGTAGGTAAATACATTCTCTGTCCGATGCTAGTGCTATTCACTTCTCTCAACGGTTCCAACTCAATCTTATGCAATTCCTATTGGGTAGCGTGTCTCCGAAAAATTCACTTGTTTTAGCACATACCTGGTACCACGATTTAGGTTAGCTGAAACTCGCTGAACGGACTTCCCATGCGCCATCGAGATGTAGGGGTCTGGAAACAATGTCTCGAAATTCCGTCATTATGTTTTCAGGACATACATTCATGGAGCCATTGCTCAGAAGCGTCACATAAAATGATTTAGCCATTGTAACGTCTCACACTCGAATGAAGGTATTTTCAAACGAATTTTATAATTTAAGAACATCTGTGACCCAACTATTGAATTTAAAAGGTTTACTGTACCATTTTAGCAGATATTCTTTCGCTCCGTCTTTACCTTTTCGTAATCGAAGAACTTCTTTCTGGTTTTATAAACCGCGTCTGTTTCCTTTTTTCTGATCTTTTGTAATTCATCTCGATAAAGATACTGGTCACTTCTTGTCCTTCGAGATCTGTAACCACATACACGACGGATTTACGTCGGATCACTTTGTCGACGATAAATACTTCTTCGGTCCATCGCCGCAGATAGCCTTTGCGAAACGGTCGTGTAAACATACTCAAACGAACAACGTCTCCTGTTTGCAAGGTAACATCTTTCTTCTTTTTTAACGATTTACCGTATGAAGCTTCCCATAACTCCAATTCGTTAAGCTGGTGGACATCTTCCAGAGCCCCGTCGATGCTGCGATGACGAGCACCGTTATAGGCAACAAGAAGTTTGGGTAGTACGTCGACGTATTTGTAAGTGCTGTTTGCGGTGAAGTAGCGCCACATTCGAGTCTTGAGCGTACGGTTGAATCTTTCCACCACGCTGGCTTTGGTTTCGCTTTCCGTCGAGAAAAGTTGTACACCTTGTTCTTTCAAATAGGCCTGTACTTGACGATTATAGAATTCGGCTCCTTTGTCGGTCTGCAGCTTATGCGGTAAACTCCCTGAATCTTTGAACATCTTTTTGAATGCAGTCAATGCTCATTCGAATTTTGAAAGTACTTTTACGCATGTCAACACCATTTTGTTCCTTTCTTAAACCGTACGTAAGCACCGAGATCGACGAGATCGGCTTGCCGTTGATCTTCAATACCATTTACAATGACTCTGTTTCTATCGCACTTATGTCTCGAAGCTTTGTGTAAAGTGTACGTGTCTTGTTTTGCAAGCCATGCTGGTACCGCCGTTCGTTTCAGATTCGGAAACCATTTCTTGGCCGCGGCGTACACGCTGTCGACTCCTGCGAAGCTAGTGGGATGAGACGGATCGTAGTAGATTTCTCGAATATTTTTTCCAACGTCGGTGACATCTTCGTTTCGAATCACACGTCCACCGCAACAAGCGCTGACACAGGTGTTTTTAATAACTCGCGTAAGGTTACCCAAGGCAAAGATGATGTACCTGCCATGTCGGTTTCTTTTCTGCAGGTGTCAAACTCGAACGATGTCTTTTTATGTGCAATATGTAACCATCGTGTTACTCTCTTGTATCGTTTTCTGTAACGGGAACGCTATCTAAGAGAAGTTCTTGGCATATACATAGGTGTCTCCTTCTCACGAGTCCCAGGAATTTCTTCTTCTTCACGAGTCCCAGGGATTTCGTCTTCCCCAACGTCTCCCGTCTGATTAAATCGTTGAAGTCGTTCCCACATGTCTCTATTACCGACCAACTCTTGTGGAACGTTGAGGCGTGATAAACCTTTGATAAATGCTTTACGCCCGATCAGACTGAAAGTTTTTTTTGGAAACGGAACGCATCGTTTACCAAATCTACCACGTGACTCCCGGGTACGGCTTGACCCTCGACGATTAACTCTCCGTGAGGCGACCATTTCATCTCGCGTAAGACCGTCTTGGCTAATTGCTCGACTTTGCCGCGTAATGCGTTTAGCGCACTGGCGATCACATCGTCGACGTAGTGTGTAGCAGAGACGGATAGTGGTGGTGGAAGTATTTAAGATCTGATTGCTTTACGACAGTAAACAGTGTATAAATTTGATGCGCCTTTGTAAAGTTTGACTTTTTCTTCGTCTGTGATATCGTGTCGATCCAAAATCTCTCTCATTTTTTCGTCCAGGAACAGCGTTTTGATTTTCTCTGGAGCTTCAAACATCTGCGCCTGCTGTGTAGGGAGTCACGACTGGCATTTTGTTCATGGTTGTTACACCAGGAGTGGATTCACGGCAAGTAGTGTACAGTCGGCAGTTTATTAAGTACAGGTACGATAATGTTTTGAAAATTTTTTCCCGAGCCACATTGACGTTTGTACTTGGTCGGGACGTCATAACAAGCTACAATCAACTTGCGTCGATGTTTAGCAAGGGCCTTCTTCTGCTAGAGAGACAGTTTCATCGCTTCTTTGGGACGTTCAATGCACATTCGCAAAGACAATGCAGCAGTTGATTACTGGCGTGTTCCAACACGTGACGACGCAGTTTCGAAGATCCTTCGGCGATTGCTCTGAGATAGGCTTCTTGGTATCTCCACTTCTCCATGACGAATGAACGCACCCCACTTGGGTAGATGCATTTTATTTCCTCCGCACATTTATCAATGCAAAAACGGTTTAAAGATCCAAAAATTTGTAACGAACTATTTCATTACTTTGCATAAGGGTGCCATAATGTCAAGTGAAGGGAAAAGTCAACGGCATTAGTTTTTATTAAGGCAAATACACGTATCGGCGGTCGAAGAGCCCGGTTTGCAAACAAATTCGATCAGGCGTTTTAGGGGTGAAATCGATGAAAAGGTAGCCGTATAGCTCTCGCGTGGCATCGGCATAGGATTCTCTGATGTACCGCAGGCGACCAGGAAATATCTAACGCGCCAAATGATCAATAGAAGAAGCATCTCGAGGGTTTTTAAAAATACGAGGTAATGAGTGTTGAGACTGAGGGTACGTTTGCCTTTAAAAACTAAGTTTTGTACGAGAAGTATTACGGATAGGTGTCGGGGATGACTGCCTTTTGTGAACAACGCAGTCACGACGGAATTTAATTCGCTCATCAAATCGTCGATGACAAGCAACTTTCTATGATCTGCATCCAATCGTTTCAGTTCATCTTCACCAAGTAATCCTTCGATGAATTCGACATTAGGTAAAGCTTGTTTTAATGCCTCGTAATCAGGTTTGTATTCGGCATAAAACCAATACACACGTTCGGGAGATTGATCGATTAATTGCTCACAACGTTTTAACAGTGTTCTCACCCACTGGGTCTTCCCGAACCTTGTAGGTCTTGCGGAGATACAAGTGAGAGAATGATCTAATGTTCCATTCAACGTCTCCATCTCTTGAATGTTACGATTAAACTTGTGTCGTTCCTTACATTATCTAAAGCAATGATAAAAACATATATTTTTTTATCTTTCTTTTAGAAAACGATAGTAAATTCCTTATCTTTTTTCTTCAGAAAACAATGATCTATCTGTATTAAAAAAAAAATATTCTAGTAGTTCAGATTGTAAAAATCACCTTCATAATCGTATTTTATTTGCCCTCAGCTACCAAAGAAAGATTGTCAAAGTCACCTTGTACTTAACTTGTAAAATTCACCTTGAAAGTCACCTTCAGACGGATGCGCGGGCATCGTGTCAAGTCACCTTCAAACAGTATGTGTTGGCATCGTTCCAAGTCACCTCTATGAGAAGCTTGGGCATCCTGCCAAACGATATAAATTGGTGTGAATTCTTTGGAATTACATCATTCTATCTTCGATCTCGAGAAATTAACATCATCATGGCCCAACGAATGGTGGATTTGTTCGATCAAGGCTGGACGATAGGAACAAGCAACACTCATGGACAAAGTTACTTTTTTAATCATTTGACGGGTGAAAAAAGTTGGGAATTGCCGCACAAGTTTGAAGATTTAATGGATTGGGAAGCACAAATCGATACGAAGGAATAGGACATCGAGGATTGGGATGCACAAATCGACACAGAGGAATGGGATATTGACTCCCAGCAATGTGAACTGGAGGAGATGAGAGGAGTTCTAACCGAAAAATTTAATACGTTTGTGAATCAATAAGTTGCTGAAAACATGCCAATTTCCGTTGAACAATTATTGCAATTACCTTTCGTTCGTGAGATTTTACCGCTCGTTGATGAAATAGAAAGACTGGATCAAGTCGGGGGAGCAGATGAGGCTATGGATGTCACTTAGGACGACAACGACAATGAAAACGTTACCGTCGAGAGTTGCTATCGTATTGTGGAGACTAGAAGACGCCATATTCCCAGGTACAGCTCGGAGGCAAATGAACACGTTGTGCGGTTCGACGGGGAAAGAATCGGGCCACTGGCCAATCAGGAAGAGGACGTCGTCAACGTATTGCATGCTGTTCATGCACTCAGTCTGAAGTATCCGATATGGGATCAACTCATACGTAGATATCAAGTGAGTGCACAGTGAGCAAGTGAGCGTTGAAATCAGAATTAATCACATTGAGATGCCTCAAGGAAGTGGACGTACCAACATAAAAGTCTGGACCCTGGAAAGGCACTCTATCATTCGTATCACCAACAAAGACCACTTCTGTCTAGCCCGAGCTTTCGTGACCGCCAAAACCCGCATTGACAAAGAGAACGATAACTCCGTCAACTGGAATAGCATTCGTCTCGGTTTTTGTGAGCAAACAAGACTCGCCAGAGAGTTACACGAACGAGCCGGTGTTGCCTTGGCTCCTTGTGGACTGAAAGAAATAGAGCGTTTTCAAGCCGTGTTACCCGATTACCAAGTGAATGTCGTTACATCAAGCTCACACGACTTGTTTCTATTCAGAGGAAGTCCTCGTGCAAAAACACTTCATCTTTTCTACCATGAAAATCATTTCGATGTTGTCACTTCACTTCCTGGACTACTGGATACCCATTACTTCTGTAACATTTGTGATAAAGGGTAAGAAGTCTTTAACAACCATCGTTGTCATAAGGTTTGCAAATGTTATTTCAATAAAGCAAAAGAGGAAAGCCGGTTGGTCAAATGGATACATTTCACAAATTGTGACCGATCCTTTAAGAGTCTGACATGTTTTGCTAATCACAAGAGCATCCAGAAAAGAAGCAAAGTCACGATCAAACCTAAAACCAAAATAACAACACGCTTGATCTGTCAACGCATCTGTCGTTGTACTAATTGTGGAGTAACCGTCAAAGGGCAGCACAAATGTGGTCAACTTTACTGCAAAAACTGTGAGAGTCACCAACCGTACGATCATCTTTGTTACATGCAAACAATCACATTAGGAGGAGGAGGAGGTACAGGAGGAGGAGGAGGAGGAGGAGGAGAAGGAGGAAATGAGGGGGAGGAATAGGGAGAAGGGGAGGAGGAGGAAAGATAATTGTCGACGAAGAAGCTCATGATATTCTGAAAGACGAGTTGACGAAGAGTCTTCCTCTGAAATACATCTTTTTCGATTTCGAATGCATGCAGGTAGACAAGCTCGACAACGGGGGACCTTTACACGTGCTAAACTATCGTGTAGCACATCGGGTTTGTTTGAACTGCATCCAGAACGAAGGTATTCATCAAGATTGTGCGTCATGTGGTAGACGGAAAAACATTTAAAAAGCCTTTTGCAGTTGGTTTATTTCTCCAGAAAACAAAGGGAGCACGGCAATCGCTCACAACATGAAAACATAAGACTGTCATTTTTATTCTCGATTACATGAATAACTCGGGATGTGCCACAACGTTGTGATGAACGGAGCCAAGCTGATGAGCATCGAGTTGAAAGAAAAACCTAGGAACAAGAAAAAGATAAAATGTCACGATCCCAAGGATCATCGATTCGTGTAACTTCATTCCGGCTCTACTCTCTTCTTTTTCCAGGACGTTCGGGTTAACGGAAAAGAAGAATGGTTATTTCCCGTACCATTTCAACACCCACTTCTATGAAAATTACGTCGGTCCTTGGTCTGCAGTCGAAAACTACGATCCTGATCACATGAAACCTGCTCAACGCAAAGGTTTTTTTTTTATTGTGGCACGAAGAACAGACGAGCAAAACGTTTGACATGGCTCGTGAAATGTACCAGTACTGTTGCAGCGATGTAGAAGTACTCCGGCTAGGATGTTTACGTTTCCGAAAAGAGTTTGTTAAAACTACAGGCGAAGATTATTTCGAAAAATGCATCACTATTTCCATAAACTGCATGCGCATGTTTCGACAAAAGTTCCTTCGTACCGATACGATCGTCCTGGTTCCTCATTTGGGATACGAAAAACACATCCAATCCGTTAAAGCCCTTTAATGGTTGAAATGGATCGAGCAGCGAAAGAGTCGACAACTGCATCATTCTTGATCTTCCGGAGGAAAAACACATCGGTTCTTACAAAGTAGACGGATGGGATGAGTCGCCCAAGACAGCTTACGAGTGCTACGGTTGTTTGTGGCACGATTGTCCTACCTGCTACCCGAACAGAGATAACAAGCTGCCGAGGATCGAAACAACCGCCGAAGATATTCACAAGAAGCTTACCGTAAACGAGACTGGTTGAACAACGAAGGTCTTTTTGAGACGAATTGGAGAGAAACCCGCAGATGAAAGACTTCGTCGATAACCTGGAACTGAGCGAACCTCTCGAACCCCAAGATGCGTTCTTCGGCGGACGGACCAATGCCATCAAGCTCTATGAAGTCGTCAAAGAAGGTGAATAGATCAAGTACGTCGATGTCTGCTCGCTCTGCCCTTGCGTCAACAAGTATTGTAAATACCCTATCGGTCATCTGAATATCATCAAAACCCCGGGCATCACCGACGTATGTGACTACGAGGGACTGATCAAATGCACCGTCTTGCCTTCTCGTGGTCTGTACCATCTCGTACTCTCGGTCTGATGTCGAGGAAAAGTCACGTTTTCGTTGTGTACCACCTGCGCAGAGACTCTGGCCAAAGGACGATGTAAATACGCCAATGAACAACGAGCGCTTTACGGGACGTGGGTGAGCTGCGAGTTACAGAAAGCCGTAGCGATGAGGTACGAGGTGTTACGTATCGACGAGTTGTGGAATTTCAAGAAGATGGTGCAGTATGATCCTAAAATGAGAGAGGCCGGTTTGTTCTCGGCTTACATCAATACGTTTCTGAAAATGAATCAGGAGGCAAGCGGGTAGCCAGAAGGCTGCGAAACCGAAGAACAGCGTCGTATGTACATAACCGAGTACAAGACCCGCAAAAAGATCAGAATGGACTACTCCAACATCGGCAAGAACGAGGGAAAACGAGCGTTGGCTAAAATGATGCTTAACTCCTTTTAAGGAAAGTTTGGACGGCGAAGTGCACTTACCAAGACGGAATTTATCAACAGTCTTAAAAAATTATATCAGCTGTTGACGGACAGATCGAAACAAATGAAATACATGCAGTTTCACGACGAGTTCACCACCCGCATCCAATCGGTCGACACGAACGAGTACGACGAAGTATCGCCCAACACGAACATTTTCAACACGGCTTATACCACGGCTCACGCCTGTCTCAAAACTCTACAGTTACATCAAGCGACTGGGGGAGCGCGTCCTCTACTTGGACACGGATTCCGTGGTTACGTCAGCCGACCAGGAACCTACGATCCACCCTCAGCAACTTTCTCGGCGAGATGACAAACGAACTGGACAAACCTTAAGGTGCTACTTTACCGAGTTTGTTTCCGGAGGCCAAAAGGACTACTCTTACAAAGTACGTTTGACCAGAACAGGCGCCTTCGTCGTGGGGAAGTACAAAGTCAGAGGCATCACGTTGGACCATAACAGCAATTGATCGGTCAACTCCGAGGCGATAATCAACATAGTAAATCATGTAGATTCTGAACAGGCCGATCCTGGCAAGACGACAACGAACTCATCGTTTCTGTCCATTATCCTCACAGCATCAGGGAATACGGTCCTGGCAGAGTTCTCACCAGATCCATTACCAAGGATTACTTAGAAAATACGGTCCTGGCAGAGTTCTCACCAGATCCATTACCAAGGATTACAGACTGATCTACGGCAAACGCGTCATCCAAACAGATCTTTCGACCCTCCCGCACGGTTATTAAAAGAGCGCCATCATTTGACACTCATCTGAAAAAGAACATAAAAGAGGTGGATGTGGGTTGTGTTGATTCATTTAATCATGGGTGTTCTAAACGAGGAAGAGACATTTGTTTGGGAACACTTGTGGTGGCCTATGCTTGCAAAAAGTCTACCTGAAATTATCGCAGAGTATCCGAGTGCTGAAACTGAATATAGAGAAAAGCACATGGATCCCGTGTATTTCGCCTGTGTTTCATCTCAAGAAAAGGTCAGAGGAATTGCTAAAGTTTTTACGAAACTTCAGTTGTAGACGGTACAGAGATGAAAAAGTACACGACTTCATGCCAAAACCTTTTCATGCCTGGTTGGAAAGAAACGATGTAACAATCCTATTGAATATACGGTCATTGAAAACAGATCTTCAAGTCGAATACGATCCCACACCGACCTTTTCATGTAGATACAGAAAGAGCGCCACCATTAACACTGTTTCTTTGTTCTGATTTGTCAAAAAGAACATAAAAAGGCAAGCCTCGTTGAAGTTCGAGCCAGCCTCTGGGTTGGCGATCGATATGTAATGTCTATGGAATGTGAATCATATTATATTATAGTTCGATTCATTCTTTTATTAGACAGCAACATGGATACTACACCTAACAGTACGTGTTGTGGGTAAAACGTAAAGCAGCGTCGCAGTATACACATTCATCAAAGAAACCACGTAATGAGACCTTTATCGTAAAAAAAATAACCTCTTCGGAAATCATCATGGCAGAGATCAGATGTATGGTGCGCGACGACTCTTGCAACCCTGACATATACGGAGAACATACCGGCAGAGGAGACTTCACATTACCGTTCCACAACGCTTTAGGTTGCCTCGCAGCATTTGTGGCCCCTTACAGGATGTGGCGTGGATGAAGAAGGAGAAGTACTTGAACATTTGTTGAAAGAGGCAAAGAAAGACATGGGTAGGGGAGAGACTACAGACTCTGAGCAGATCGGAACAGTACCAACCGTCGAATTCAAGCCGACAGAAGAAGACTCTCTCTTGTTTAAAGAGAAAAAGAATTGGCCAAAATTCCTGAAAGAGATAACGAAGATAACACAGGACTTGCTGAAAGCCCAATTGACACAAGCCGCATTGGTCAACGACCTGATCGAGAAGGTCGAAAAAAGAAAGGCAAAGCAAAAGAGATTCGACGCTCGCTGATGACATATCTACTCACGAAAGACATTTTCAAAGCGCTGGTAAGAGGAATGAAGGAAACGGTTAGCAAAGACTACAGAGAAAAGAAGGTACTTAGTTTACTGAGAGACGTCATCTATGTAATGCTGTGAAGCTACGCTGATCGATTGAGCAATCTTGGTCTCAAATGCAAAGTCATGGATTGCCTGTGGGACTTGATCATTGCGTATGAATGTTAAAACATTGTATGTAATCCTATCGGGTTTACAAGGACGATATTAACACAGAAGGAAGATCCCATCAAGCTTACTACCGGTTCGGTTTGGCACACAAATTCGACAACAGAGTACGAAAAACATCTACCGTCAGAATACCACCGAGGTACTAGAATCAAAGACAGACTACTATTGGAACTTTACAACCAGAGATCACAACTGGGGGAAAGAACTAAACTCCAACGCTCGTAGGTTTTTCTACACTACGAGATCCCCTGCATATCGTCAGTTTCTAGACCACTACAAGGTAAAATCCCAGAAGAGGAAAATATTCATGTCTAAGCCGCCTTGTAAAGAGGAACGTATCGAGCCAAGTGAAGAAGCATCGAGAAATGCTGAGGAGGTCATGAGTAAAGGAACCGACGGGCATCGATGGACTACGGGAGGAGGACATAAGCATATCGATCGGCCGATCGATAAAGAAGCCAAAGGCTCTTATAAGAGCCATCACAAATATAAGAAAGAGAAAATTGAATTAAGACTATATTTTGTTGTGTGTTTGTTCCCGTCCCTCTAAAAGACCCGACGACCTTCAGTCGTGTGGTAGGTCACAAGGAGCCTATCCAGGTAGTGACCAATCAGGAGCCAGTATTCCACCTAATTGAAAATTAGTCACGTGACAGGAATACTGGCTCCTGATTTGTCACTTCCTAGATAGGTTCTTCTTACTACTGTGATACAACCCTCCAATATCGCTATCTTAAAAAAAAAAAAAAAACAGAGATATAGACACTTTCCTTTGCCGGTAACTACTCTATTTTAATCCGACATGAAAATAAATCGTATTTGACAGAGACATAGAAATAGATACGTTCTTTTTCTTGTTACCAATTGATTTTAGTTGACATGATAATTTGACATGAGAATATATGATATAATACTTAGATGATAATATATCATGCCAAAGTAATGTCACTATTGTCTGACTATTGTTCAGCATTTTAGTGGGGTTATAATGCACCCGTAAACACATTGGCGAACGACGAAGTATACCTTAGGTTCATTTTCGTGGCCCTCTTTAATTAAGGCTTGTTTTGTAAATTGAAAAATCTTTGAAATTTCAGTGCCGCTACTAGGTGCTTAATTAGTTCGGGAGATCATTTACTTCTAAGGGCCACGGAATCTCTTACAAGTAGTAAAACACTATGGAAACTGCCATTGAGCAGGGTTAACATCATGATGCAGCATTTCTGTTGTACTTGTTTCGCCCCTGAAAGTTGTTATATGCTTCAGTAAAATACAAAACATGACTATTCAAGTAAATGGGTTATAAAAAATACAAAACTCTTGACTCTTTTGTGGTTTCATCGTTTAGATGTTAGTGGGGATCTTAGTATCCAAATTTTAGGGTTTGTAAGATAGGCTTGCCTAAATTGATTTTATTGCATTTTCTTAATGTTTGTGGTATGCTGAATCCAAAAATGTAGAGCTCCATTTATCTAGACAACGTCGTGGCGGTCATCTTGAATTTCCAAGTGGCCGCCATTTTTATAGAAAAGGCACCATAACTTTCTTATTATAGCAGAGCTATAGACATGAATTTGGTGGTTAGCCCTATGTTTTCAATGTCAACTAACCCATTGGTAATATTGCCGTCCAACATAAATGGTGGCTACATTAAATTTCAAGATGGCCGCCATATATTTGTTTAAATCAAAAGCTCATTTAGATCGCTCAAAATGTCTTGTCAAGAGCAGATATGACCATCAGTTTAGTCCCAAATTCTATGTTTTCAACAACGCCACTTTACAATACTTTAAATTATTATATCAATTTCAGCCACACTACATAAAAACTTATTATAGATATACATGTTGGTACTTACCATAAACTATTGTCTAAGCCATATCTTCTGTATTTTATAGCTTATATTCATCTATTTGATTTAGTATGCTGTAGTCTCCACAGTTTTCACAGTCGATACAATTGCACAGAGGCGTACACACTAGAATATTCTTCTTGCAGGAAGAACTGTTTTTGTACATTTTTGGAACCCACATTTTACCAGCTCTATGACTGCTTTGGGTGCCCGGAAGATTTAAAGATGCTGTTGGCTGGAATGTGTTTGTCCATCCAAGATTATTTCTTGACGGAAGGTCTTGCTTAGCTGATATGTATGACTTGTCACTGGCTTAAACATAATTGATTCTTCGGATATGGGGAATTAGTGTGGGTGGCAACTGTTCTCCTTCTTGGTTCTTTGACCTGAACATTTTCTATCTAGTATCTGGGATATCACTTGCATCTTTTCATATATAGGGAGCATAGGAACTTTTCCAGAGATTTCAATCCGCCGGCAAGTTACCATCCACAAGTTCGTTTTTTACTGTACTGGTCCCAAGGTTGGTAAAAAATCGTATTGCAGGGCCGTTATTAGGTAATCCGAGATATGTCTCTACCCACCTTTTCATAAACCAACAAAATTTGCCACCCCAATCAGCATTAGAGAAGTTGTAAATACCATTAAAATCTTGGCATTTTGTTTTGCGAATAACACTGACAATTTATGTGACATTTAAGTTAGTGATATTGCTAATAGACTCTACTACAGTAAATGCTCGTGCTCTTCGGCTTGCAACTATGTCAATCAATAAGATAAGCAAATCTGTATCTGGCAAATAGACAGTAAATTCGTTTACTGCTGTGTCACAGAAGCAGTCTATAACACGGAGTGGTATGAGTGCATGCCTCTTTGTATTCATTTTCTTCAACATCTTCAGACAATTAGAAGTCCTTGTTGACATTATTAGCCTCGGTTTCCTTAACCAAGACAATCTTCTTTTGACAACAATTGTATTTCTCCGATTGAAAGTGCCAGGGGTGTTTACCTCCAGAAATATCAAGATTTTCTCTAATTTTTCTTTTTAAGCGGTAAGGAGACTACAAAATCTTTCGATTGATTTACGATATTCTATACTTGATTTTATTAACTACTCCTAATTAGCTGTACTCACAACGGCACAGTTGTACACATATTAAAACAATGTGGCTTAACTCCGTGAAAGCGGTAAGGGGTGTGGATAGCTATGAAAACAAGTTTTGCGTACCTTTCGGTGTTTAACTATCAAGGGGGTGTAGAGTCCTTTACATTAAAGTAAAAAATCAACAATAAAATGAATTAATCAGCCTTAATTAACCGTGTTTGCAAAGGAACGGACCATAACGTGACGTGGAGAGCAAACTGGGCTGTTTACCCGAAGAAATGTCAAGATTTTCACTGATTTTTTTTTTTAGGGGCAAGGGGAGTACAACAAAGTTCTATTGATGTACGAAATTATCAACTTAATTTTGATTAGCTGCCCCTAATTAGCTGTACCAACAACGGCACAGTTGTACGCACACTAAGTCAATGCGGCTTAAATCCATAAAAACGGGAGGGGCTTGGATAGTTATGAAAACGGGAGTTTTTAGCCCGTTCGGTGTTTGATCATCATTTGCTAGAAGAAAATATATCTTTTATAGACACATGGGTCATTGTTATATCCTTGTGGATGTCGTATTAAATTGGTGTTTGTGTTGTTCTATTTAATCTTGTTTTGCACTTTAGTGAATCCTCAATATCATATCTATCTAAAATGATTCTTCCTTCTGGGTAATGTTAAATATTTCTCTTTATCCAAGAGACAAATATGTTGGTCAAGTTATCAAATACTTTCATGCCTGCTTTAAGTTTGAGTGTTGCACCTTGGTCATGGTATCAATTATTGCTACCTTCTTCAGTGGCAATGTTGGGGTATTTTGTATCTAACTTGTACTCTTTCATTTCTGTCTTTTTCTCCATCATTTTTCTGATTTGTCTATTGGTATTAACAAGGTACTATCAGTAGAAAAAAGAGAGCGAGGAACAATCGAAAGCTCATAGTATGCATCTGTTTTTCATAGACTAAGTTCTGGCCTGCTACTTTGAATGATAAGAAACCTTGACACGAGATTCCTTTCTTCCTAAACTTGAACATTTTGTCCGCAATCTCAAGCCATTATATCACAGATGGAGGATGCATGACTCGGAGTATGCATAGCAGACTTTGTCAAGAGAGACATTACAGTTATTTTTCGCAGTGAATAGCATTAATATTTTAAAGGAAACGACATGTGGCAAGGATACGCTAGATGGAAGACTTATTGTCATGTGCCAGAAAGACAACAGCAACGACATTGATTATACAATTAGCACACCACTACGTATACCAGATACATTAGCAACTAATCTCCTCAGCTAAACACAAGCAGACACCGAAGATACGTCCACGTCCAATAAAGTTTGAACAAACTCAATATCAGTGTGAAAATGAACCTGATAAAAGACCACATCAAGATATGATCTTTAAGTAGCTATGCAACAAATAAAGTTTACGTGAGTGCTGATTCCCATACATTACGTGAGATGACAGATTCAAATGAAGATATATTGTCACCAAAAGGTTTACAATGTTTTGTCACTGAATATTCTATTATCTAGTAACTCAGTTTTTTAAGAATTTAAAATTGAATTCCAGCAACAATCTCCCAACAGCTATTGCCCGTTACAAATTGAACATTAGCTACTATATTTCGAGTAACAGAGTCATGAGACATGTATTTTGAGAAAGCCAATGGTAATACGCAACGCAACTGTACAGGGGACAGTACTTGGGATGGCACAGATGTTGTTTGTCAATGTATGTTACGTATGTCTCTTCAAGTGAGATGTATCCGTGAAGCTCTAGTCTATATCTATATGTAAGCTGATGTCTATCCCTCTTTTGCAAAATGTTAGAACCAGCGTGAGATTCTTTTTGGTATGTGAGAAAGTGACTTCACAAAAAAGAGCGCTTAATCTCTCTCAATATAACCAAAATTTGTAGGATGCTTTGTCACAGTATATTTGAATAACTAATAACTCAATTTGTACTTTTTAATAAAAATAGAGAGAGAGAGGGAGGGAAAGAGAGAGAGAGAGGGGAGAGAGAGGGGGGGAGAGAGAGAGAGAGAGTTTGAGAGAGAGAGTTTGAGTGAGAAAGAGTTTGAGAGAGACATAGTTTCAGAGACAGAGTTTGAGAGAAAGTTTGAGAGAGAGAGAGAAAGAGAGAGAGAGAGAGATTGAGAGTTTAAGAGAGAGAGTTTGAGAGAGAGATTGAGAGTTTAAGAGAGAGAGAGAGGTTTTGAGAGAGAGATTGAGAGAGAGAGAGAGAGAGAGAGAGAGAGAGAGAGACTTGAAAGTGAAACTCAGTGATAAAACTTCATTGCTTTTCATGCTAAATATTTTCCACGCCCTTGTAATGCCACGCCCACATCGTTTTTGAAATGTGAGGAAAAATCATAAAAAAGTTAGCCTTTTTAGCGCGAAATTGTCATTTTAAAAATCAAATATTTGTGACAGTATAAGTTTGTCATTGATATTACAGATTCTAAGGAAAAAATTACACATCGCAAAATCGTACATGCATATGGCAAAATAGCCTCGCACTTATTCTTTCTATACATTTGTTTTGCAAAATATGAACAAAATAGATGCATACGCCGATTGTCTCAGGCATTTTACAAGTTTCTTAATAGGACCTCTCTCAGACTGATAAATATGAATATGGCTTTAACTCTTAAAAAGCAAAAAGAGTCAAATCGCTTAATTTAGACATATACAACATGGTACAAATTTATTATCAAAATAAAACTAATACATCTTCCAAGTACATTGCTCTAAAAATTTCATATTAAAATTGTTTACGTTGATTGATTAATACAACTTTTGGTACACACAAATCACTAAAACACAGTTAAAGAAGCAAACGTAAATGAATACAAGAAAAGCAAAAATAATCTTACTTTCTTGTAAGTATGAATGTGGAATTATCCTCAAAACGGTCAAACAAGAAGTTGGAAATATCATGTTAAACCTAACTTACATTATACGTATAAAACATGGTGCCTATCTAATAGTAAAATATTGAAACCAATGCCGTGTTTCCTTCAAATTGATATAAATTCTGACTAGAAAATGATATATTACCAGATTACGCCAAGCCTATCATTTCGCTAAGATGGAACTATTTACATAGCCGAAACGAGTAGCCGTGATCACTCACCGAGGGACAAGAAAAACACACATTATTATTGATCATTATGTTATTTTATTAGTAAAGTGAGATACTGTTAATATCATTAACAAGCATACATTTGTTCATGGGATCCTTTACAATCTTTACATCAGTCAATACTATTAGCAGCTCTACCATTTCTGCAATGGTCCGATATTGTTTTGCGCAAGTTTCCCCATAGGTATCGGTTTACGAATATCACCGAAAAAGTTTGTGATGATAAATGAGATTTATGCGTAAGAAATGATAATTTTCCTGTTTAATAACTCAACATATAAACTCTTTGAAAGTTACCATAAACTTAACGCCAATTAATGCAAGAGAAGGTTATTTAGAAAACACATGTGTACTTTCGTTACCACTTTCGCAAATATATTAGCGTTGTTTAATGAAGATCATATATTGTTGACATGAATAGTTTTCATCAGGAAGATAATCCGTACCATTACATGCAAAATATGTACTAGTATATTCTACAAATTTAGAAAGTACCGTTTCATTCAGAGCGATGGGAAATTATAGGCCCACGATAGTTCGTCTGTTCTGTCTGCTTCAATAGACATATCATTTCCAACATTCACAAGTTTGCATTGTTTCCTTATCACTAAGATTATTACGGTTATCGCTGTTACTATGACCAGTATGATAATGTACACGAACAGGTTCGGGTGTTGCTCCAAACGAGTTTTAAACTTAAAAGTACCACCTGTGGGAAATTCTGAAATACGGTTACTCGAAATACTCTCATTTTTCACTTCATGCTTCCCTGGGGAAATAGTTGGTTGTCCCAAATGACTGTAGTGATCGTCAGATGGAATAACGACTTCAAAATAATGGTTTTTACTGTAGTTTCCATTAACTGCTGTGCAAATATATGTTCCGGAATGATGTGGAATAGCATTAATTAATGTAAAGATGCTTTCATTGTCTATTTCAAATGATGCTGCAGAAGAAGGTACTGCCCATGATATCTGTGGTGGCGGACATCCGACTATAGGGCATTGAATCTGTATCATGCTTTTTATATCGAATTGAAGATATTTGGTTGATATTGAATCAAAAAGTTCCATGTTATTAAGGGAGGTATTTTTTTTATAATTTGCTAATAATGTGGTATATATATCGTTGAAAGCATACATCATAGAGCGATCATCTATAATTTGAGTTGGACTGAACGAATATTCTGTCCCGCCATTTACGAATGCGCTCTTCTTTTCTATCTGCAACACCCAGTCTATATTACAGTCCCAATGCCATGGGTTGTTCTCAAATACAATAAAAGTTCTGGAGAACATAGGTCTAAGAGTAAACGCAGGAATTGTAGCAAATGCATTCAACTGGATATTCAGAAACTTAAGTTTTGTCAAAGATTGGAATATGTATGGAGAAAATTGCTGTAAACGATTGTCAAGAAGACTTAGGAATTGTAACTTTGTCATTTTCTTAAATGATTCATTTTCAATAAATTCAATAAAATTGTGAGCAAAATTTAAGTTCTTTAAATTACTCAATTCGAGAAAGTGTTCTTTCTTAATCTGTCTTATCATATTTCCCTTCAGTTTTAGATGTGTTAAATTCCATAATTTAGAAAATCCCAAAAGGTCTTCATCGTATAATTTCACGTCTGAGAATTCAAGGCGGGTAAGAGATGTGCTGCCTGAAAAGGTTAAGTGATGCAATGGGGCTATTTCAATTTCAGAAGAGAGGCTAATGTCTTCTAGTAAGTACAGACCTGTAAAGATCTTCAAGTCAATGTATTTAATTCTATTACCCCGTAAGTCAAGGTTTTTAATGTTTGCGGTATATCTAAAAGTACCAGTATGCATCCAAACTATGACATTGTTCGAAATATCCAAAATTTGGAGGGATTCCAAACCTCTAAAAATCCCTTTCCAAAGATGTGTTAAGCGATTTCTTTCCAAGTATAAATGCGTCAATACTGACAGTCTTGCAAATGTCCCGAGTGAATCTCTTGTTACAATGTTGTTCTTTGTAATTTCCTTGACTACTGAACTCTTTGAAGAATCAGCAACGTCAATAGATATTTTTGAAATATGATTAACACCGAGATTTAGACATTTCAAGTTAGTAAGATTCGAAAAGATCGCACCAGAAAGTTTCGTTAATTGATTTCTGTTCAAACTTAAGCTTTCTAAGTGATTTAATTGAGCAAAAGCATAATCATTTACAAGGCTGATACCGTTTACAGATATGTCCAATAATCTAACGTCACGTAGTAATACAAATGTATTTATTTGTATATGATCTAATCCCTTGATAAAGAGAATCGTTAAAGAAGGAAGATCAATGTCACCATTGACGAAGTTATTCTCATTACAATTAGCTACAGTAACCAAATTCATTTGTGTACACATGTTGCATGGGTTGGGATATGGCCCCTTTATTAAAAAGTTGCATTCGTATGCGAAATTTTGATCCATTAACAAGAACAGTAAAATGAAAATCATCTTGAAGGTCGAAATGTGAACAAAAACAAATCGAAGTGAATTGAATGCTAAGAATTAGAAAACAGTTTCTGTATACGTTACTCCGCCAAAGCCTTATCTTTCCAAACGTAGCGTCCTCCTTGTCTCACTAATGGGTGTGACCACTTCTGTTTTGTATAACATTCACACGTTGATCATTTTCCACAATGGATTTTAAAACTTTTCCGCTAAATTTTGAGAGCTGTACTAGCTAAATATCGGTTTGAGGTGCTCATGATTTTACCACCATAACTTTGGAAAAGTAAATTATCCTATACCAAAATGCCCAATAATAAGCTTTTAGATATAGCAATGAAAATATAACGCGAGAGAAGACAACGTCAAAACACGTGCATATTGTGATTACTCGAAGCGAGATTAAGTAGTGTTGATGAAAAATAATTACATTTGACGTAACTTAGCATATACGAGAAACGCGTTGCATGCACGATATAGAGTTGGAATATTCTAGGCACCCCAAAAACCAAAGAGCACCTCGTCATGTTTTGGCACTCTCCCAATCGCATGAATTGAATATATCTAACAGTCTAAACAGATATTGATTTATTGAATTTGCTCCTGAATGATATTAAACTTGACATTAAATTAGATTAAAAGATAATTTACTTTGAAAATTTTCATCACGATAGAAGCATCCGTAACCCCATTGTCTGCCAATAAAGCTCATAAGATCCAGGATCACTAAATGTTATTGGTGTCATGGCAACGGTATTGTGTTATTGACTGCATTATTAAAACGTAAAGTAGATGAAATGTGGTTCACGTTTTTTGTTCTAGTTTTGATAGTTTCTTTAGATTTAAACCATTATCTTAATATCACACTGTGCTCCATTTCTTACTAAACAATAACATCAAATAACATTTAAAGTAGATTTTTAGCGGGAAAAGAATGGTTTGTAGCTTATGCGTCACATGGTTTGTCTAGTTCTTAGAAGCACTGTACATTGAACTGTATAAACGTTGAACACAGTGGGAAATATGATTAGAAAATTTATGAAACTATCTTAAAGTAATATCAAATAATACCTTCACGCTAATTTTGTTAGCTCGTCGGAATGATAATATTAGTAGAGAAATCTTTTTGCACTTGGTATGTTAATTTGAAGCGTCAATCAACCTTTTATTTACACTCAATCTTTGCACATATTTACAATTAAATATCAATATCAATTTTTATTGTAAATTTGTTTGCAATGTAAATATTTCTTCGATTAAAGGATCATAACAGTCTCACGTATTGAAGAAATCAATGCGTTTCTTTAGGCAAAAGTTCTGGGGTCAGAGATGTCGTGTATTATAAACAACAAGATAGAAGGAACTGCGAAGATACTGTAGTAGTCTTTTCCGTGCCTAAAATATGAAAAAGTACAAAATTCACAAAGCATTGCATGTATTGGACCAGTGCATACAATCTGCTGAAGAAAAATGACATTTCTGCATGATTAAAAAATGATAGTTTATTTTAATAAAGATTGATTTAGGATTGTTAAGCACTTGAATATCTCAAACTTTAATATATTATATCTTAGTACTCCTCTTACATATACCCGACTTGAAATAAAACAAAGGATTTTGTCTTAGGTTAGATTCATTTACAGTGACACCATTGTTACATCAAATAGCGGCGATATCGTCCGATTTGATCTAACACCCTAATATCATGATCTATCGCTTGTGCACATTGCTAGTTAAATATATTATATTTGTTTTCTGTTCCCAGTTGCGTCTTAAGTTTTAAAAAAGCAGATTAAAAAGGATTTGAAAACACTTTTGCACTGCGTGTTCCGTTTTGTCTCTGGTACTTCTTTTTAGGATAGAAATATCAAAATTATATTACATATAAAAGCAGTTAGCGCCTGAAACTAAACAAAAGAAATATTTAAAATTAGCTGTTGAGGTGACACTCCTGATCAACAGCCATTGAACTTATACATACTATCTGTCAGTAAATTCCTGCCAATTTATGTATGCAGGATAGAATAGAAAAGTCATTTTTTTTATCATACATACAGTACTATATGAATGTGATGTGAATGTGATTTTAAAATTGCGTTTAAAATTACGTTATACATGTATACCATGTTCAGAATGTAATATTTTCAAACAAGTACTTCCTTCAAGTGCATTGTCCTGAATCACAGTTAACGTCTTGTTCCCTTTGTCATTTTATTGAAAATTTCAAAGTGAAAGTGTTTACGTTTTGGTACATACAAGCAATCAGTAGAACATTAAGTGAAAAAGGCTTCTGGATGAAAAGCAAGACCGTGTTTTTTTTCTTCTAATGTGTAAGAATTCTGCATAAACTTGTTGGTATCTTATGCCGTGCCGCCGTGCCTCTCATTTCCGTAACATCATAGTTTGTACATACACTGAGTGTAGTATACCAGCAGTGATAACCGAGGGGCAAGATACACATAAATTGCTAATGACCAATATCTTGTTTTAATTATTAAAGTGTTTTTTTGCTGATATAAAACCTACCATGCACGGAAAACTTTAAATCTTTATATTAGCCAAGACAACCCTGTGTCTCCTGTGTTTTCTCCAATTTTCCTGATAGGAATACATCTCTGGAGAAACGTTTGATGGCAAATAAGATTTATTCATCAGAAGTTTTCATTATCCTGTCAGACAATATATAAACTCTTTAAAAGTTGCCATTAACGCAACGTCAATTAATGGCAAGAGAAAGTTAATGGAAAACACGTGTACATGTTCATTAACCGATTCGCAAGTATAGTAGAGTTGGTAAACGACGATTATATACGATTGGAAGAAATATTTTTCATCAGAAAAATAGTCGGTATCGTTACATACAAGATATGTATTAGTATACTAGGAATCTGGAAAGTGCCGCTTTATTCAGGGTGAAGGGAAAACATAGGAACAGATAGTTCGTCCTTTCTGTCCGCTTCAATAGAAGTATTCTTCCCAACATTTACAAGTTTGCATTGTTTCCTTATCACTAAGACCACTACGGTTATCGCTGTTACTATGGTCAGTATAATAATGTACACAAACAGGTTCGGGTGTAGCTCTAAACGAGTTTTAAACTTAAAAGTATTACCTGTGGGAAATTCTGAAATACCCCTACTCGAAACATTCTCATAGCTCACTTCATGCGTACCTGGGAAAATAGTTGGTTGTCCCAAACTACTTTGGAGATCGTCAGATGGAATAACGACTTCAAAAGAATGATTTTTACTGTAATTTCCATTAACTGCTGTGCAAATATATGTTCTGGAATGACGTGGAATAGCTTTCATTAATGTAAAGATGCTTTCATTGTCTATTTCAAATGATGCTGCAGAAGAAGATACGGTCCATGATATCTGTGGTGGCGGACATCCGACTATATGGCATTGGATCTGTATCATGCTTTTTATATCAAATTGAAGATATTTAGTTGATATTGAATCTTTTTTATCAAAGGTTGTGAAAAAGCATGGGAATATTCATTAAATTGTATTTATATCAGTCTTCTCCACAATTAAACATATTTACTAGTTATTAAATAGTCTTTTGATATGAAGGAACGTATAAAAGTACGATTCCTTTGTCGCACAAGCGAATAGTATGTAATAGAAACGATTAAAAACGTGTTGAGAAGATTCATTTGATTTAATCAGATCATGTTCCGTTTGAAGATTTCGTATTTCAAGTGTTAAAAAAGAAAATGGTGCATGTATTACATCTTATTTATTAGTATAAAATCCATTTCCTTGAGAATATACAAAATGACCACCATATCTTTTCGCTAGAATGGGGTATAGGATATTATTTTCTTATGTGCATGTTTGATGTATTTGTCTATTTATCCAATTATTCCTTAATGACATTCTTTTAATGTAATATACACAAAGACTGGGGAACGTGATGGCAAAATTTAACACTTCATCGTTTTGTCAAAATGTTCTCGGCGCTTTGAATTTGAATTGGATCTCTAGAAAGAAAAAGATATCCTCACATTAATCCTCACATTAAGCAGTTGCTGCTTAAATTAAACTTTTTCATTCGAAATGCACATGTCTGATCACGCCAAGGTTTATATTTTGACATTTGAATCCAAGTGCACATCCCACAAAAAACTAATCCTATATTTTTAATAGGAACACACTAAATAAATATGAAGAACATGCCGCACATTTTGATTGATGATCTTGACGTCACCTATTTATTTGACCTCTAATTATTAGAAAAGAAAACTTCTTTAACCTCTCTCTGTTTATCTAAATATCTGAGTATGTTTTATCACCGGATTTTCTAATAACTTGTAACTCAATTTTTCTCAATTTTTCGTTTGATGATTTCAAATTTGATTACAGTAATAATCTGCCCACAGTTAATACCCGTTACAAATGGAACATTAGCTATAATCCGAGTAACAGAGTCGTTAGAAGCGTTGCTACTTCGTCATGCGACATACATTTCGAGATTGCTTTTAATGATATTCAATGCAACTGTAGAAGAAACGGGACTTGGGGTGGAGATAACGATGTTTGTGAATGCCAGTACCGCATATCTCTTGAAATTACATGGATCCCTTACTATCTAATTTAGGCCTATATGTAAGCTGAGGTCTGTCCTTATTTTGCGAAAATGATTATATCAGTGAGTGATTCCTTTTGGCATGTTACACAGTAACTTAAGAAAACTGCTTTAACATGCCTTCATATATCTAAACATTTGAGTATGGTTTATCACCAGATTTGTAATAACAAGTAACTCAATTTTTCGTTTGATGATTTTAAATTGATTACAGTAATAATCTGCCCACAGCTAATGTCCGTTGCAAAAGGAACATTAGCTATAATCCGAGTAAGAGTCGTTGGAAGCGTTGCTTCTCCGTCATGCGACATGAATTTCGAGATTGCTTATGGTGATATTCAACGCAACTGTAGAGGAGACACATCGTATATTCGAATAACTAAAACTCAATTTTGAGTATTTTGATGTAGAACATTAATTTGCAGCAATAATCTGCATAGCTCTCGCTCTCTCTCTCTCTCTCTCTCTCTCTCTCTCTCTCTCTCTCTCTCTCTCTCACTCTCTCTCTCTCTCTGCTCTCTCTCTCTCTCTCTCTCTCTCTCTCTCTCTCTCTCTCTCTCTGCTCTCTCTCTCTTTGCTCTCTCTCTCTCTCTGCTCTCTCTCTCAAAATGATCTTTTAAATTATCGCGCTTCCTTACTGTTCAAGCGCATTTACTACGCGATTCCCCTTGGTAACCTTTGCTTATTTATACGAAAATACCGTGGCAGTGCGGCAGAGCTTCGGCCTACCAATTTAGCGTCCCGGATTTGATCCCCAATGGGTCCCGGAGGTGGGGCGGGGGGCAATAATAAAAGTAGTAGGAGTTGCAGCCAATCAACCGAAAAACATGCCCGCAGTATGACATATTTTTTTGGTAACTGTAGTAAGAAATTATACAATTTTGATACTCGCAGTATGAAAGAAGTCAATTTTGATACCTGCAGTATGCAAGAATTCAACAAAAATATTGTAAACATGGACCAGCAGTACACAATTAACACAGTAAAACCTTAATTTTTTGGACCTGCACTACGAAAATGATGAAAAAGACAATTAAAAAAAATAGTACAATTATTTTGTAAAAAAAGACACCTTCACTACAAAAATGGTGCAAAAAAGGCAACTGTTTGGGAGGCACATATACATATACCTCACATATGGAAGTGCCCCCTGGGCAATGGGTCTCCAATCAGTGCTTCACAACTAGTTAATAAAACGGCCATGGGCGTCTAGATGGAAATGCTCCAATGGAGCTATGTCGGGACGTTGTAAACCAAACAAACCAAACCAAAGCACACAGTAGTTAGTATTTAACGGTTAGTTTAGTGCGTGCATCATTTTTTGAATTCATTCTTGAACATTTTGAGTATGCAAATGCCTTTTTCTATAATATGTTTAGCTGTTTTCTGCAAAAGGACCTACCGTTCAACTTTGGTTTACAGGCAGTAGTCGGGGCGCTGTTGCTAATTAACTGCGTGCTTGTTGTATTATTGATGAGGCGACTTCTGAACCAACAATATAAATTAGTCAATAGGAAGAACTTAACCTCCGAAAACATCCGTTTCTTTAAAAACATCGTGGGCATAATTTTCCTGACGGGACTGACCTGGCTGTTTGGACTCCTGGCCATAAGGAAAGCAGCTGGCGTGTTTCAGTGGCTGTTTTGTTTTTTCAATCCAATGCAATGTATGTTCTTCTTCTACCTTTACTGCATTCGAGATCCGGAAGCTGTGAATGTTTATCGGGCATCCTTTATGCGGGAGGCAAAAAACGTTTCGGTGCTTTCGAACGAGAAAGATGGAATCGCCAGTAGCAGCAAAGATCACACGGAGATGTAACTCAAAGAACGCAAACCCGCATGTACCCTCGAAGAGGATACATAGAGAGTAGAAGCATCCGTTTGTAACTCCAATTTGATCTCAAAATGACTACTCCGTAGTATAATTTAAATTTTGAGCTTGACAACTAATTTCTATAAAATTATTATGAAAAGCGGTATTTTGGGCCATTATAGATGCCCAAGACTGCAGCCATTTATCGATAAACTAGAAAGTTCCACGTTCCACGTTAAGGATTAATTAACAAAAAATGTTAATTTAATGTAAAGGTCGTCCTCTATTTTCAAAACGGTCTTGTTTTGGACAAGACTGCTGCCAATTGACTGATCACTTAGGCCACAGTGCCAAGTAATGGAACTGATTAAAATGCAGTTATTGAGTAATGTTTCTTTTTAATTACAAAATATAGTCTGTGCAAGAAATTATGGTGGAACTTCTTAGTTTATCAATAAGCAAGTTATACCCCGCAGATTGATCTATTTTTTGTGTTGCCCCAAGAGGTGGACTACGAAAGTACAGAATAGAGACCTTCGGCCCACCTCACAGTATAATAGCTATAATCAAAAGTTTTGAAAATGCTATGTGAAGCGAAAGCCAGGCTTGAACCGCTGCGATATTCTACAATGTCACCTTCCTAAGGTACTATGTCTATATCATCTTATTTCCCCCAGGTTTTAACTTAAGTTTAATGAACTAAGCGTCTATGAAAGTAGTAGTGCTAAACAGCAAGTATTATCAGTCCGGAAGTATGCCTATTATAGGAACATTTGTAACACACAAGATGATTGAAGTCATTGTTCAGATGTTGCGATAAAATGTCATTATTTCTAATTTATATACTTGAAATATTAAAAATCATTGGGTTAAAAAACATTTGAATTTTTAAAATAGCCGTTTCGCACCTAAAAGCCTAGCTCTATTATCTATTTTATATAATATTTCGAAAACGGTGTGGTGAATATATCAAATGGGAGTGGAAAAGTTTTAGCCATGACAGTAATTAAGGTATTTTCATAAGTTTTAAATTTCCTATCAAAAATATTTTTCTCAGACGTATTTCAAATTTGAAATTTGTAACATTGCATGAGGCTTTGACATTAGGATAGCAAAGGATCATGGAAATTATCACAAAATGGCGGCTTCCATGTAGGAAAATGTTCCCATTAATAGGAACACTTATGTTCCCATTAATTGGCATGCTGCCGGATGGATTATGCCTTATGCATTAAAATGTATTATATCTGTAAGTACATTTTTCATAATTTAATTGAATAAATGTTCTGTGATACAAATTACTGCATTTTAGAAGACTACTAATACAGAAGCGTTTTGACAAAATTATGTAAATACACAAATAAAATCAACTATATAAATTATTATTGGCAATAGTTCAAAAGGGAAGTAAATTCTCTCACAGAAAGCATGCAGGTCTCGACAATAGAAAGTAAAACAAGAATAAGTTGTCTTACTTTGAAGAATGAAGAGAAAGTTTTCATTAATCGGCTTATTGTTCGTGGAATGTCATACTAATACACAAGAAGATTGTCATCCGCAATGAGTATAGCATTTGAAACAAAAGATTAAGCTCTGTATGTGAAATAGATAAAAAGCAAACGTATACATGTACACGTTTATATCCAGCTTTGCTCTTGACGAGAGTGCAACATTAGCAGAATTCTCTATACTCGAAGCAAGAAAAGACATCTGTAAGTAGTGCACTATTTAAAATGTATTTTCTTAATTATAGGATTCCTTCATTGATTTTATTTAAAGGATTAGTTTAGGGTCATAGGTCTATCTTATTTGAAAGCGAACTTCCAAAGAAACAAATTGGTGAAGAAAGCATTCGAAAATCGTATTCCGTTATGGAGATATCTAAGTTTAAAGTTTGGTATCATTTTTGTATAAACGACTGAAATCAGACTAGTTCTGATGTCATAGCCTCAGATTCCTCAAAATCTTTAGATATTCTATCATATTTTGTCCTGCGATTTTGTGGCTTAAAAACCATGGGATATGTTTAAAAAAAGTAGTAAAACTGAATCTAAAAAGGGTATTTATAATATATCACCTGAAGAAAGTTCAGGGAAAATAATTTAAATAGTGAAAAGTTAAAAAACTTTCTTTAAAATACATTAACAATTGTTAAGAATGTGAGGATAAAGACGCCAACTTTCCGTGGTAGACTTACTGCACCAGTCATTTCTATACAGATAAGACAGAGCTTTAAACTTTCCGTTGGACTGTGGCGTACCTCAAGGCAGCTGCTTGGGTCCCATATTATTCTTGTGTTATGTTTCTCAACTCTTCAGTATTGTGTCAAAGCATATCCCACAAGCCCATAGCTATGCTGATGATACTCAGCTTTACTGCTCATTCACTGCCGGCTCTATCTCAGAGAAAGAGGCAGTCGAGGCAATGCAATCTCTTATTGCTGAAATAAGGTCTTGGATGGTAAAGAATAATCTCATGATCAATGACTCCAAGACTGAATTTCTTCTAATTGGCACTCGTCAGCAATTAGCTAAAGCTGGAGTCCAATCCATCAAAGTTGGTGATGCTGAAATAAAACCATCTGTTAGTGTAAAAAACTTGGGTGTTTATTTGGACAATCACATGTCTATGAATATTCATATTGGGAAAGTTTGTTCCAAAGCTTATCACGGTCTTTATAACATTCGTCAGATTGCCAAATATCTTGATGTAGATTCCATGAAAAGCCTTATTAATGTTTTTGTTATAATTCACATTGATTATTGTAATTCACTTCTTGTTGGACTACCTGATTATCAACTTTACAGAATTCAAAGAATACTTAATGGTGCTGCTCTGGTTGATTTTCAGACTACCAAAATTTTCTCACATTAATGCTGTTTTGAAATCCCTTCACTGGTTACCAGTCAAACAAAGAATTGATTATAAAATTATTTTACAAGTTTTCAAGTGCATTAAAGGCCTTGCTCCAAAATATTTATGTGAAATGGTAGTTGAAAAACCATCCCGCTATGACTTTCGCTTCAAGTCCCTATTTGTTCCCCGTATTAAGCATAAAACTCTTGGCGAAAGGGCCTTTGCTTATAAAGGTCCTTGGTTGTGGAATTCACTCCCAACTGAACTCAAATGTATTAATAATGTATCCCTGACCTCCTTCAAAACTAAGCTTAAAACTTTTTGTTTAAAAAGACATTAATCTAATGTGCAGCTTGATCCATTGTATTTCTATTTATGTTGTCATTTCTGTATTCTTATTTTTGTTTTCGTATCGTAATTTCCTTGTATGTAAAGCGCTTTTGAATGTTTTTACAAAATTAGCGCTATATAAATTTATGTATTATTATTATTATTATTATTATTATCTCCTTAAGGGAAAATGATTTTTGAACGCTTTCTCCACCATTTTCTTTCTTTTAAAGCTTCTTTCATATAAGATGGCCATGCTTGACCACTGAACTAATCCTTTAAAGAAACACATACTAAGCCGTCCCCTCATGTTCCCTTAATAAAAACAAATTAATGTATAACTGTGTATGAATGCGTGAGCTCTTTACTTTAGGTCTTAAAAGTGAAAATAATTTCGGGTTGTTAAATGTCACAGTGGTATATAGCTCTTAATTTCAGATTTACAGCAGTGATTTAACTCAATCATAGGCCACCCCTCTCCACCACATACATCATAGGCCACCCCTCTCCACCACATACATCATAGGCCACCCCTCTCCACCACATACATCATAGGCTACCCCTCTCCACCACATACATCATAGGCCACCCCTCTCCACCACATACATCATAGGCCACCCCTCTCCACCACATACATCATAGGCCACCCCTCTCCACCACATACATCATAGGCCACCCCTCTCCACCACATACATCATAGGCCACCCCTCTCCACCACATAAATCATAGGCCACCCCTCTCCACCACATACATCCATCCCAAACAAAACGTATATTAATCAAAAATATGATCCATACCTGGGCCGCACATTATCTAAACCATGTCTAACAGCTTTAAGTGTGTAACCCTAATTATCAGATTATAGGCATTCAATATCTGACTTTTCTGCATCTGCTACTGATCAGCGCGTGTTCTAGCAGAGCTAGGAAGAAGAACAGATAACAGATAAAAGTTAACCATTTACAAACTGTTTTGTCTGCACTCTCATAGGTCACATATGTAACAAGAATTGAAATATTAACTTTTCTAAGACAATTAAATGCAATGGGATGCCATATGCTGATTTACGGTAGTGCATTTCCCCCTCCCCTCGATAATTGATCTCGTGAGTTTTTCGTATAAATAATGCGATCGTTACGGTCGTTTTTACCTTGTACGCCCTCCCCCCCCCCCTTCCCCCTACTCTCCATCCATGCACATACACTTACACGCACAAGCACGACAAGGTATCCGCTATGGGATACAATTAAACAATACGTCACACACATTTCATTCAAATTTTTTTGCAATGTGTTTGTCTCTTATTGATGTGGTATATAATCACGTGGAAACTGATGACGTTGTGAAAGTTAGTCAACTTTTCAGCCTTAAGTATATATCGCGTTTAAAGGAGCACTAGACCGAAAAGTAAGGGCGTATTTTTAGGGGTCCTCCCCCACCCAAATTATTTTTTTTGAATACATAGCACACAACGGTATAGCAATTTTCTGGTTAATATGAATATTTAAGTGACTTTTGTTCTCACGTCTTCTGTGGGCTATGGAGGCACGAAGTGTATCGATCTGCTGTTGATAATATATCTTTGAAATTTGCAAAAACAGCGCCCTCACTTTTCGGTCTAGTGCTCCTTTAACTTAGTTCGGTGGTTAATTATGTTTTATACCTTTTAAACTGTTTAGTTCAATATTTCATTATCGTTTTGAAACTACTTGAAACTACTATTTATTTCTACAGAGTGGGTATTATTTTGTCTGGCCGGAAGAGCCAGTCCGGGAGATTCCTGGAAGTTTGGTGTAATAATAAATAAACAAAAACTTGGAGCTTCGTATTCATTAGACAATCCATGGAGGTCGCCATTTTAACTAATGATAACGTTAAGTCAATGGGGATTTTGAATGAGAACGCGGGGGTACTTTTGAAAAGGAAAAAAACATATCAAATGAATATTCATTAGATTTGACCGCGGACTTTTCAATTTCACCGTGGACTTCGCGACACCGTGTACATGCATCATACTTTATATTACACAAATACTACCGTGCTCTTAGTAAAAATCCCGTTGATATAACATTATCACAAGTTAAAATGGCGGCCTCCATGGATCTTAATGAATACGAAGCTCCAAGGTTTGGTGCATTTTCTAATTACACCAAGAGATGGATAGGAAAATAAGAGAATAAGTAGTTTATTCCAGAATAACTTTCAGTTATCAACTTGTCTACTTATTAGTCGACAAGTTGATAACTGAAAGAATCAATCACAACAGTAGTATAGTAAATGACATTTACCTGAAATTAGCTGAATCTGCAAATTCAAGACACTGAAAGAGAAAGACGAGTGGAAAACGAATTTGAAGGATGAATACTTTGAGCCAGGTCATTCTTTGGATCAGACAATGAATGATTAATTTAGCATGAAGTCAGTGTGTTCATCATCTTTGAATTAGTTTCCTTTTACTTTATCTTGATATGGTTTTGTTATCAATAAATTTGTGGGTTTTTCATTAAGGTATGATTACAGGTATGCAATTAAAGGCAGGTTGTCGTTTCTAACGCACGAGGTAAATATAATTCAATTCATGTGTTTTGATTGGTCGAAACACAATGATACAATGTGCACTTACATTGATAGGCCAATCAACATCGTTTTGGAATAAAAATGTACGCTCCACATTTTAATCACGATATACTGATATATGGCCTTTAAAAGGTTACTTGATCATATTACATTGTTTATCCTATCTTAATACGGATGGGAATTTGCGACTAATTGATATTAAGGACGTTCAATGAAATATTGTGAGTATATGAGTATATGATGTTAATAATGAAAGTTTCGCGCTTTAGACGCACGCGTTGCATGTTCATTGCATACGTGACAAATATTGAATTGAAGCGACTGGCGGCGAATGTAATCCTCGTAAAAATGGCGGAAAGAGATGTAAAATATATTTTGAATTTTTAGTAAAAGGAGTCCTTGGATCTTTTTTGGTGCTTCATGAAACGCCGTTCAAATGCTTATTTGGTACATACATATACCTGCTAACTGGGAGTTACCGTACAGCCTAATGACCTAACGTTTCTCAAGTCGAATCTTCTCACACGCTCTCGTTAGAATAAAGCTGAAAGCAACGTAGATGTAACGTAACAAGGGAAATTTCCATAAGCATCTTGTATTAACTTGTTAATATTAACGACACAGAAACACTCATTCGACTCTACCTTTAAATATAGGAGAAAGTTCCTTTTGTTATTAAGAATTCAAAATATCTCTGATCCGACATTTTGTCTTGCCCGTTTTCTAGTAGTCAGAGGTGTAGGGAAGCTTTCAAAAACTGGGGGAAGCAAGCTCTTAGGGGCGCCTCCCAAATCATATGCATGTGTCTTTCATTCTATTTAGTAGATAGAATAAGTGAGCCCAAAACAACAAAGTAAACTAAAGAGACACTTTTAGAAAGGGACACTTTTAGAAAGGGAAACTTTTGGGACACTTTTCCAATGGGGAAACAATCCCACCCCCACCCCCTCCTCCTCCCCCTCCCCTACATTGGACTTGCAAAAGTCGCCAGTTTACTACAATTGGATCAGTAATTAAGGGGAATTTTTCATTTTGAAAGGAGCATTTTTGTAAATTGTTTTGCAGAAAGTGTTCGCACACTCTACCAGTTCTTGCACCTTTGACAATTGAAGGTCACTTTTTATTTTCGAAAGGGCCACTTTTGTTTTTTGTTTTTCGTTGGGGTAGGTTCCCCCCATTAGTAGTAGTTATTATTCCTCCCTAGTTCTGTAAAAAATAAACTATCACATTTTTAATAAAAACAAATTAGGGTAGAGATATTGCCCAACTTTGTAGCAAAGCCTTTTGCGACATCCAGTTTATCAATGAGTACAAATAACTATTCACGTGCTATGGCGCCCAACTAGTAGCAGAGTGTATATTGTCTCAAAGCAATCCATTTTGATCCATGAATAAATCGTATAGGAAATCCATTTACAAATCATGTACGTATTGTTATTTTTTAAAGTTTGCCATACATAGAAAATAAAATTATATTCAAGTTAAATTAAAAATGTACAGCCCTTTTTATGAGCAACATCTTTCTATGACTTCCGTGTATCTTTAAATGGGTATGGACGTCCAGAGGCGACATTAGCTAAATTGCTTTAAAACAGTCTGCTAAGAACAACAAAGAGAGGAAAACAAATGTTAAGTTCTATTTTCTGATCTGCGCAGAGTACAAGCATAATTATCAGTCAATTTTTTTGATGGGAATTTATTTGAACGTACTTACTGACATACAGTAACATGAATAATAATATCAGATTCAAAGATTTAACAAAAAACACTGTTTTCAAACTTCAATTTTCCTTTTTCGTTTAAAACATTACAAAGTTCATTCATGCCCCTACATCAAGGCTCACAACGCAAACAAAATTTTAAATTGCCGAATCTTTCACTTTTTTTCGCAAAAAAATAAATAAATAAAATAAAATAGGAAAGAGTTCCTCTTCAAAAAATCTCTGATCAAACATATTTTTTGCCCGTTTTTAGTTGTTAATATTAGTCTCTAGTTGGGTAGACAAGAAATTAACACATTTGTAGCAAATAGATATTCCTGCAAATTTAGTAGCGATATTGTCCAAATTTGTAGCAAAACCTTTCAGTCCGAGAGATGGTCCTAAAATAAGGAACCTTTAATAGGAACTTTACGTGACTTGGAAGTCGCTATTTTGTGATATTTCCCATGATGCTTTGCTATACTAACGTTAAAGCTTTATGTAGTGCTATAATTGTCAAATTTTAAATATCTCTGCGAAACATTTCTTTGCCCGGCGAAAGATAGAACTCAGTGACAAACCCTCGTTGCTTTCATGGCTAAATATTATTCACTCCCTTTTAAATGTTTACCACGCCATTTTTGAAATATGAGGTAAAGCAAGAAGAAAGCTAGGCTTTTAGGCTTGAAACAGTCATTTTTAAAATACAGATATTTGTAAAAGTATAATTTGTCATTGAGATGGCAGATTCTAAGGAATAAAATTACACATCGCAAAATCTTACAATCTATATGACAAACTGGTCTCTCATTAATTCTTTCTGTACATGTTTATCTCACAATATAAACAAAACGGCTGATAGACGTCTACTAGCTCAGATAGTTTACAGGTACCTTAAAATAGGACCTCTTGCGGACTTCCTTCTGATACATATCATTTTAGAAATTAGAGCGAAGAATTGTTCACGTGCTATATTTCCCAGACAAGTGGGAAAATAATTCTTCTATATTTTGCACTTTAAGAATAACTGTTCTAAGAGTGTATATATTTCTGTTAGCAATCGAGTTTGATCCATGATTAAATCGTATAGGAGATTCAAGTAACAAATACTGTATGTATTGTAATTTCCTCGAACTTTTGAGCACTTCGCCAAACTTAAAAAATAAAACTTAAATTTAAGTTAAAAATTTAAATACTGCCCTCCTCAAAATATATAGCCCATCTCAGTGAACAAGAAATGTTTACAAATTCCGTATATCTTTAAAGGTATGGACGCGTAGAAGTAACGTGACCCGCTAAAATTACATGCACCACCAGTCAAATACGTATAAGTACTGACTGACAACAGTAACATGAACTATTCAATCCAAAGAATTAACAAAACAAGTTTCAATTTCCTTTTTCGTGTAAAATCTGTAAATCGAAAGTTCACTCATGGGATAAGTTTACGGGATATTGTTTGAGAAATGAAGAAGAAAAAAATCCTGCAAATTTCATGAAATATTCAGCAAATTAAAGGATTTACTCGGCAAATTTTAGGAATTTTAAGGGCTCGTTTCGGGAAGTTGTGAGGGTTGAAATTGTAAATGAAATTGAAAATTTCTACCTAAATCATGAATAAAATGCATACAATTTACAGTCCAGTCCACGCTCCCGATTGGGAGATCTCCCGATTAGGAGATCGAGACATAAGCAGTGACCATAATTTAAATTGTTGCTATTAGGTTCAGCCGTTAATTTCCTTTTACTTGTCAAATTCTGTAATTCTAAAGTTGTATACTTAGGAAATTATATTGGAATAATTTGAGCTATTGCTAGTGAAAAAAATGCTAAAATCTGCTCTTCAAAAAATAATAAAATTGATTTTTAAACATTACGTTAAAATTTCTTGGTGAAAGTCAACTTGGTGAAAATGGAGAAAACTTTATCGTTCTGTTACATCAATAAAATTCGAATATTTCGCATGCATTTTTCCTACCTTTGACTTAAACCTATTTTACCGTTATGTATTTCTTTAGAGAGATTTGAATTTGGAAAGATGCATTGTGGGTTATAATGACAAGAAATATCCCGATTGGGAAATCTCCCGATCTGGAGCGTGAACCGGACTGATTTAGAGACTTGCGTGTATTACTGAAGATATTTTGTTCTCCCTTTTGAGTTGTATACAATTTTATTACAAACGTTTGATAAAACTCCTACAATCTCAGTTTTTCCCCCTAAACATTAATTCTGCCGGGTTACAAATGTAGTGAATATTCCCTCAACAGCAGCATGGTACTGAGAACTTCCGTCATCCAGGCATGGCTGATGTATTTGATGTTCATCAATCTAGTGAAAAGCAACCACTTCAGAGGGGCATCGTTTTCTTGGAAACCAGTGATGACATCATCGACCATACCTTCTGTACGTAAAATTAAAGATGACATTTTTTCTCTCTAAGTGACGGTTTTGAATTGTTTTGGGTATTCTGTCGAAATAGAGTGCCAGAACAGATATTTGTGGGAAGGGTGGGCCTAGGAGGGGGAGGGGGGTTGACGTTATTGCTCGCACATTTTGGGGAAATGGCAAAAGTGCCCCTCAATTAATGTCAAAGGTTTAAGAACGGGTGGAATGTGTACACACTTTTAACAAATCTGCTGACTTCAGAAGGGGGAGATGGACCGCGGAGCAATATTTCAAATAGGGGGCACGCAAGTTTGAAACGAAAGACGGAATCAGCGAATTGGTCAAATATTAATCTCTTCGGTTTAATCGGTACCCCACACCCTCCCCTCTCCTCCTAAATAGAAGATGAGGATTGTTTCGATGAGATATTGCTACAAATGTTTATTTTGTTATAAAACCTGGAAAAACAAATACATGTGATTACGTCAGCGGCGTAGGAAGAAATTTGACATTGGGTGCCAGGTTTTATTTTGGTCCCAACAATCCAGAATGTATGAAATATCATGGTCCAGAAACTATCATTGTAAAAGGAGGGGGTGTAGAGGGTTAGTAAAATGATTGGAAATTTGGCTGAAATATGGAAACATGTCCCGAAATTTCAAGACAATTGAAGCAAATTTCGCGAAAATGAAAAAATTTTTACAAAAATTGGTGAAAACCTACCGAAAATTGAAGAAAACTTCTCAAAATTTGAAGAAAATTTTCCCCAAATGAAAATAATTTCCCGCGGGGACTTAGAAGGGTCCAAAAACTATTTATAAAGAGGGAAAGGGTTCGTAAAATGATTCGAAATTTTGGTAAAATTTGGCAATATTTCTAAAAAATGGAAGACAATTTCCCGAAAATGCAGAACATTTCACCAAAATAAGTAAAGCGAACAAATTTCACGAAAATGAAAGAAATTTTTATGAAAATTGAAAGAGATTTGCCGAAAATCAAAGAAAACTTCTGGAAAATTCAACAAAACTTCTCGGAAATTGAAGAAAATTGTCTAAAAATTGAAGAAAACTGCTGGAAAATTGACCATAAATGAAGAAAATTGAAGAAATTGAAGCAAATTCCATGAAAATGAAGGATATTTAACGAAAATTGAAGGAGATTTCACAAAAAATTGAAGATATTTGGATGAAAAGATGCCATGGAATCTGATTCTTCAAAATCAGTTCATTAGACTTTCTTTCATTTGGTGGCCAAAATGCTTGGCCCCCCGAATAAAATTATGGGGAGTGGGGATGTAGCGCTCCCTGACTCGCCTTTGATAGTTTAGAGTATAAAACGACGTTGTATTGTAGTTATTTAACCAAATATTTTGCCAACATTAACGTTTTCAGTTCTCGTGGCCTTAATTTATTTGATTATTTTCTAATTATCAGTTTTTATTGGACATGATCTGTTGTTCATATATTTTGCAAAAGTAATTGTTGCAAAATTGCAGGTCATCCTTCTGATGGTTTGCGAAAAGTGAAGGGACGTGCCCCTCCCCTACTCCGCGGCACATGGGGTATGTATATAACATTCAAAAGCTTCCTACACCCCTGCCAGAACACGAGTATGACTAATCACGACTGCCTTAATCAACGTAGCCAAAATAAGACAAATTATGTCGCGTCTACCGTTTTATCTAGCCACATGTCAAACAGCCAAATACATGACAAATCTAGCCACATGTCATACAACCAAATACATGACAAATCTAGCCACATGTCATACAACCAAATACATGACAAATCTCGCCACATGTCATACAACCAAATACATGACAAATCTAGCCACATTTCATACAACCAAATTCATGACAATTCTAGCCACATGTCATACAACCAAATACATGACAAATCTAGCCACGTATCATACAACCAAATACATGACAAATCTCGCCACATGTCATACAACCAAATACATGACAAATCTAGCCACATTTCATACAACCAAATACATGACAATTCTAGCCACATGTCATACAACCAAATACATGACAAATCTAGCCACGTATCATACAACCAAATACATGACAAATCTAGCCACATGTCATACAACCAAATACATGACAAATCTAGCCACATGTCATACAACCAAATACATGACTATCTAGCCACATGTCATGCAACCAAATACATGACAAATCTAGCCACATGTCATACAGCCAAATACATGACAAATCTAGCCACATTTCATACAACCAAATACATGACAATTCTAGCCACATGGCATACAACCAAATACATGACAAATCTAGCCACGTATCATACAACCAAATACATGACAAATCTAGCCACATGTCATGCAACCAAATACATGACAAATCTAGCCACATGTCATACAACCAAATACATGACAAATCTAGCCACATGTCATACAACCAAATACATGACTATCTAGCCACATGTCATGCAACCAAATACATGACAAATCTAGCCACATGTCATACAACCAAATACATGACAAATCTAGCCACATTTCATACAACCAAATACATGACAATTCTAGCCACATGTCATACAACCAAATACATGACAAATCTAGCCACGTATCATACAACCAAATACATGACAAATCTAGCCACATGTCATGCAACCAAATACATGACAAATCTAGCCACATGTCATACAACCAAATACATGACTATCTAGCCACATGTCATGCAACCAAATACAGGACCATGTAGCCACATGTCATACAACCAAATACATGACAAATCTAGCCAAATATAAAACTGATTACTTATATGTTTATTTTGTTTATGATTACGTATATGTTTATACTAAATACGATAGCTGTTTACCTTAAAAACTACAAATGATGACATAGTTGTTTTCGTTTATCAAACAAAGACGACCATGCTACCATCGTGTTATCGCAATAATACTAATAATAATATTGCAAGCTTATAAATGCGGATATTCTTTTTCTCTGAAGGTAAATATTACATACTACCTGTATTTGAAAAGATTGGTTCTATCTGTAATTCTGCTGAGGATTTTTATGCGGAGTTCACTGGAAAGGAATACTGGTTGCAAATCATACCAAAGGATAGGCAATTTCCAGTAAACTACCGTTGTGTAAGTTGTAACTCCAGGGAGAATTGGGTAACAACCACCGGATTTTTTATCTACCAGCCAAACATCACTTCATTTGAATTCAAGTAAGTTTCCTTTTCCAGTTCGGTTTGTACCACCGATCGGGGGACTCAATAAGTCTCCCGATCGGGAGACTCAAGCATGCGCACTGAGCTTACAGTGATATATGGAAGCCGCCATTTTAATTGTGAAGTTTTAGTCATAGACGCTTATCAGTTGCTTCATTGAAGGTTTACAACAAAGGTTGCATTATTCATGTTCAATTTCGCGAAAGTAAAACAACTTCGTTACTATCACGCGGTTATTGCTAAATAATTTTCACAAATCCCCAAGTTATTTCTCATAATGTCAGAAAACCTTGTTAAAGCGCGACTGCCTAACAATAACACATAATAAGAATTCATCACTTTTCTTCAAATTTCTCGAAAACCGCACGGTGAATTTTAAAATCGCACGGTGAAAAGATAATTCATATGCCATTATTTCAAATCGTGAAGAAAAATTTAAACCCTTCGCAGTGGTTGAGTTCCCCGCGCTCAAAATGTGTCTGATTCTTATGTTATTCCCATACGAACTTTGAATTTGGATAGATGCATTGTGGGATACTTCTGTAAAGGATCCCCCGATCAGGAGAACAAAACTGTTCTCCCGATCGAAGGTACGAACCGGACTGTTTTCTATTGCAAATCCACTTATTGATCTATTTAGTAAATATCATAGTGGTAGACAGAATTCATTTTATCCGAATTTGCCTAGTAAAAAAAGATTATTGTAGGATTAAAGTATATTCGTTCCGATGTGCCCCGCGAATGGTTATTTTTTATATTAACTGCGCGAGATGTAATTAGAAATCGTGGTTACAATATTTCTTAGCACACAGTCCGTTGACATTTTGCAGTTTTACACAACAAAGGACATTTGCACTATATAGCTCCGTCGCCTTGTTTATATGTATAGCACCTCTAGCTAAGCTGCTAAGGTTTATTGAGAAATAGGTTGGCATAGGCGGGATTTGAGATGGTAAAAGGAATACTTGCCCCTACACTTTTGTCTTCCGAATTTGTATATTTTGTATGGTGATTTTTTTATTTCGTAATTTTGAGCTATTTCCCTCTTCCCTACATACTTTTGACTTTTCCCCCTCCCTCACTTTTGACTTTTCCCCTCCCCACTTTTGACTTTCCCCCTCTCCCACTTTTGGTCGGCAAATCCGATCCATGTAGGCTGATGTATATATTATCTTCTTTTTTGAGTGGTTCAATTGAAATTAGGCTTGGATGGTGGGATTGTGCACGAGATATAATAACATAATGTACACATTTGCACAGGAGAAAATAACGCTTTCAGTTATCGATCGAGTTTTCCACAGATATTTGTAAAATAAACATTCTTTATCAAAAATATTTTTATAAAAACATATCAAAGTTAAATATAGCAATGATGTGAACACTACATGAACTAGCAAATTCAATCTTTTAAACTACATCGTCCAAAGGAAAGACATATATTCCAATCATTGAACTAAAAAAGTATACTGAAAAAAAACGTTTTCAATTTCTATTTAAGTTGTGCATACATTATATAACTATTAATAGCTCACATTTATATCCAGATGAAGTATTGTTCGTAAATGTTGAGAACATAGCAAAGTTTTAAAACGAATTTCCTGTGTTCAAATTGTAGATTTGAACACGGGGAGTTTTGGCTTGATGATAACGATATTGACAGTGATTCCTGGAAGTTTGTCTCATCCGTGAATCTCACTCATCGCACGGACATTGGACGTCCCAACTCCGCCCCTAGGTTGTTTGACCTACCGGTGATACGTTTGCAAAATGGCTGCAACTTGGATGTGTCTTTACCAGGTAGGTGTACATACATGATTCATACGATTTGTTATTCATCTTAATGAACTGGGTTCAGATCGTGGTGTACCCGCAGCAAATCAGTGTCTGGCACTTCACTTTAACAACGTGACCAAGGTCCATGTTACATCCCACCATGATACAAGATCAAAGTTCATAACGTCCTCCGTAGGCTGGTTTGGTCACCGGTGCGTATGTTAACCGCAATAGTATATCAATAGCTACAAGAAGAAAGTGTAAAAACGACTGACATCATACTAAATATGATATCAGACATTTTGAATTGGGTTACAATATATTGCCATTTTTGTGTAATGAAACGCATTGGGTACATAGAAAGATGTGCAAAGCGAATATGCTATACCTAACCTCAATAATGATAAATGTATCAAATCAGATTCAAAGATATCAGTAAAAATAAATTGTCACGGAAATGATTATTTCACTACTTAATGAAACTACTGATTCAAACCTAATTCATTAGTCACATTTAAAAAAAATAAAAAATTGCAATCCCTTAAACTGAACTTCGATAACCTGTTAAACAAATATAAATTTGTCGCCACTGTGATTCTATAATTGACCTCTATAATGTCCAGTAGAATGCACCTGTCATCATGCCAATATTGTGCCTCAACATCTACGATATTACTACTCGCAGCGCCCTCACTCAATATTTCTTAAATAATGTACACGCTGTATCCGCTTAAACTATTCCCGAAATAAACTCCGTACGTACATTGCGTGTGAAATTGCACACTGTATGTATGGAGTGTGAGGGCAGTGATGCGTGTTTTTGGTGGCCTTGAGATGTGGAACATGAGATGTGGAAAAACCAAACATCGCTGATGTAAGAGTGCGAATCTTACATGTAGCCACATGATTATTCATTCAACGGTAAATTTCATAGGAATTATTCAAGTTTGAAGAATACGTGATTCACCATTAGGGAGTTTCTTTACATACAATAAATCTAGAAGTGCTTTCATTTCTCTTCTTGATGTCCAGCTTATGATCCCGATGGAGATATCATCCGCTGCAGATGGACGAAGAAAGACGAATGCAAAGGATTTTGTAAAGTCAACCCTGGTGATCAACATTTCAGACTTATTGAGGTATGCAGCGCTTTAAAAAGTGTGGTCAATTAAAATCTAAAGACCATCCAAATATTCATCTTGATGCAAGATTGATATTGATATTTGATATCTGTACATGATTTTAGTCAATACTGCTTCTCCAGTAAATGTCAATAATCATTTCAGTAAATTAATGCTTTCGTACTTTTCCTCAGCCAATCATTTTCAAGAGGTAATTCATTTGAATAATTTTAACTAATACATCTAATTTTTAAGGTACTTTAATTTCATCTTTAGTAAATATGAATATATCGACACATAGTTTAATGGCTTGGTCCAATACAGAAGCATTTTCATCTTATAGTGAGAGAACAATACGAGAAAAATAATAGTGAATACAGTGTCTAAGAATAGTTACCGGTTAAGGGGGAATTCTAGTCAGAAGTTCCATGTCATTTTTATAAAACGATTGAAATCAGACTAGCGGTTACATCACATCCTCCAATGTTTTAGTGCATTCCGTAAAATAAAAAACACTATAACTTTATCCTGAGAATTTGTGAATTTCACGGAAGAATTAAATTATTACAATGACTTCGATTAGCCACTTAAATAAATTTTGAAGGAATAATAAAAAAAAGATTAACAGGTTATGTTAAACACGAGTTAACAGCTCCGTCCGCCATTTTGAGTTGCAAGTAACAAACAATTTTCCATATTGACTCTAACGATAACAAATTCTTAAAGTCACTTTATTTAAAATTTTCTCGATTGTTTTTCTTTTCTTAATATGTTATGTAACTTATGTTATGGGAACAACTTATGTCGTCCTAACACAGAAAGTGAAATTTAGGGCCGATTTTTTTTTTTACCTTAGGCCATGTGCGATAGATAATACCACGGAAACCAAGAGCGGGCGTATATTGCCGTGCGCTCAAGCTGGCTGGTGTGTTTACTCGCAACTTGAAGGCGATACGTCCTTGTGCGCATGAGCACATGAGACTGGAATTGTGAACTCGTGTATTTAATATTTTATGAAAGCAAGGGTGTGACGTGCAGCAATCTTCTAAGTGTATATTTTCTACATCTGACAATGTCAAAGAAACTAATAATTCACTATCTTCTTAACTGCTTAACGGAACAAGAATAGTCGTCAGTAGTTTGGTTGAATTTTTTCCCTATTCACATAGGGGGACCCGGGAGATGACGTCATTTGCTGGAGTGAAAACAAAGCTTTGCGCGTTACACGAACGGCAAGTTCGTGCTTGTGTTTGCATGTGGCATGCAAAGTGAGACAAACATTTTCCGATTATCAATTGTTAATTAAACTCCCATTTTCATTAATTTCGTTAGTTGATTGTGCAGCTAAGTATAACAATAAATTGAAGTTTATATCGTTTTTTTACGGACGATCAGACATTGTATGTGTTACTGGTACACCTGCTGGGTATTTCAATGTACGCATGTTGAATACACATGGTTGAAATTTGTGTCAGTGTCAGAAATTTTGATTTGACCAAAACAGTGATATATTTTTACCGAAATTTCAACAAAACGACGCCACATATTCCGAATCGATCATTATACATTGTCTCAAAGGATTGGAGATTAAGTTGGAACATTGATCAGTCAATTTTTAAAATTTGTTGAAATTCGGGCCTATCATGCTACGTATGGCATATAAACAAACACAGTATACAGCTAGCTGGTCGCTTTGTTTTCACTCTAGCAGCGCACGGTTACTATGCGGTCTTATAACATAAGGTCACGAAGTTCTCGGATATCCAACCAAGTTTCAGCTGACATCATGAGGTCACATGACTTTGTTTATATCGCCATTTTGTAGGGAAACGAACACTGTCGTCTAAGTGCTGTACACATAATTAAACTATACGTTTGCATGTTATAAGATTTTTTTTGTAAGATAATTATGCCGGAATTTTGCTGTGCAGTAGGTTGCACTAATAGACGTGTTTAAAATCCACTGATTAAGATTACTTGAAGTACTTGGAGGGTGATTTTTTCTCTAAAATAACATTTTATATTAAAAAATAATTAATCTGGCCATTTTATTTTAACCAGCGCGTATTTTATATGTCCGGCGCGTGTTTTACGTGGCCAGCGCATGTTTGTTTTACGTGTGATGTAACCGAGCTGTGTGAAGATCAGACGTGTGAAACGCGCAAAGCGCAACGCTTTGTTCGACAAAATGGCTTCGAGTTGAATTTGAGTTACGTGATGAAACCTCTATTATGAAATAAACATGACATTCTGTGAATATTTGACTTATCATTTAAATGATATCTTCATTAGGAAAACTGCACAATTCAATGGCGAGAAACGATTGAACCAGCAATATATGGCATCGCGATAATGATCGAAGATTTCACCCAAGATCTCGGACCGCCTTTAAGCAAGGTTCCAGTGCAGATTTTTGCAAATGTGACTGGAAGCAGTGCCTCATGTCACAACACACCCGTATTTGTCAGCCCAACCCCACAAGACGGCCAATCCGTTATAATAAGCAAAGGCAATCCATTTTATGGAGCCCTGGTTGTGGAATCAACTTTATCAATTCAAATGTATGGTTTCTTATATATATACATATATATATATATATATATATATATATATATATATATATATATATATATATATATATATATATATATATATATATATATATATATATATATATATATATATATATATATATATATATATATATATATATATATATATATATATATATATATATATATATATATATATATATATATATATATATACATATATATATATATATATAAGTTATACCAATTCTGGTTGATAAAGTGCTCAATACACAAGGCAGAGCTAGAATATTAATGATAACGAATCTAAACTTGCTACTTTAAGTTTCACGCCCTTTCGCGTCCATCAGGCAAGTGTGGTACTAAACATAAACCTAGCTTGGCTCTCTTTGTCTTGTACGTTCATATATATATATATATATATATATATATATATATATATATATATATATATATATATATATATATATATATATATATATATATATATATATATATATATATATATATATATATATATATATAGATATATATATATATATTTATATATATATATATATAATATATATATATATATATATATAATTAGGTGCAATTTCGTGGTTGATCATTTATATGGACTACTATATATATATATATATTTATATATATATATATATATATATATATATATTTATATTTATATATATATATATATATATATATATATATATATATATATATATATATATATATATATATATATATATATATATATATATATATATATAAATATATATATATGAAGTTAGGTGCAATTTCGTGGTTGATCATTTATATGGACTACTACGTGTGTAAACTTTTACATATTAATTTACATTTAGCAGCATTCATGAAATCGAGGTCAACGTTTACTGGCGGAAGAATAATTCCGTTTAACACCAACTCCAACGTGTTTTCACATTTTAATTTTATGAGCATATTTAAGCACAAGTCAATTCCCGCCCTTATATCTGACGACTTCGCTTTGAAAATATTGAAGCGCTACTGCTTCAGACTCGTTTCCAAAAATTGAAAAAAGTCCATTGAATTTACGTTTACTAAATGTATTTCTTTTTTCCGAAATGAACCACGTACGTAAGCACGTACAGTGCATGTATTATTGTACAGTGATCTATACGGGGTGTGTGGGCCGTGATGCGTAACGTTTGGGCGACTTTGAAATGTTGTTTCGCTACATGTAAAAAATCAGAACTTTGCTAATGTAAGGGCGCGAATCTTTCATGGTTGAAGTACAGTAGGTTAATAGGTAGACCGTGTAATTTGAGGATCGTTGGGTGTGATGTATGTACATTATGGAAAGAACTACGAGTGAATAAAATGGTATGCATGCAGCAAACTAGTGGGATAAACTTATCATTCAGTATGCAATACATGTGATACTATACAAACGATATGCCTCCTATGGCTATAGTACAGAGTCAGAGGTTTTCTGACTAGCAATTAATACGAGAATCAGATATCTTACGCATGATAATTTTTCTTCCGTGGCTTTCTTCCATTATTCAGTCTTTAACGTGTCCTACTGTTTTATATATAGTATCTTGGTATTCCAGCATACAAATCTATCAATTTGCTTTCATACATTAAGCTTCGAATCAAGTAAAGACAACTTCATACAAGGTAATGCAACAATTCATGTGAAGGGTACCTTGCTATATTATGTCTGTGTTTCGTACGACTGTGAACACTTGGAAGACATGGATGAGACCATTTGCTTTGTAGCTCGAGACTCAAAAGAGTAAGTGAGACATTGTACAGTCCAGACGTGTTTGGAATTATCTAATAAAGCTTTTCTTACCATGTTTACCTGGAGAACAATATACAATACAATAAAATTCAACGTTTCTGATTTCAAAATATTAACAACAACAAAAAACTCAGAAAACCCGTCACTAGTAACGTCACTAGTGACGTAACTAGTACAGTTCGATCCACGCTCCCGAACGGGAGATCTCCCAATCGGGAGATTTTTGCCATTATAACCCACAATGCATATTTCCAAATTCAAATCTCTCTATAGAAATACATAACGGTAAAATAGGTTTAAACCAAAGGTAGGAAAAAGGCATGCGAAATAGTCTAATTATATTGGTGCAACAGAACGATGAAATTATTTTCCCCATAGCAACTAAGTGTCCAGCAAAAGTCAAATGATACAAGAACATTTTTTAAGTTCCATAAATATTCATTTCAGGTTCATTTTCAAGGCATACAATTTTTAGAATAACAGAATTTGAAAAGCAAAATAAAAACAATGTTTAACGGCTGAACTTGTTAGGAACAGTTAATTATGGTCACTGCACATGGAGATCTTCCAATCGGGAGCGTGGATCGGACTGTTGTATGTGTCAGATTTACTAAGTATTTTTTTTATATTGCAACGAATTTCAAGCACTCATTCCAGAAATTAAAACTTTTGTAAAAGTAATAATTTGTCTTTGAGCGGCTTTTAATTAGAAATGATAACACATTGAAAAAGTTACATTTTAAATCACTTCAGATCCATAGCTAAGTCTTTCGGAACATTTTTCGTGACTTTGTGTAATTCCTACAATAGCAATTCTCGTTGAATATCGGTTATAATTCAATTTAAGGGATTAATGGACGAGCAAATTTCTTGAACAGGAGATGCCTCGCAACAAATACCCACAACGCAAAATGCTATTTGCATTTAGTATCCAATATGATCTAAATATTTCTTATTGATTCAAAACAATCACAGTTAGTGGGATTATTTAGAGGGTTCGACATTACGGCTAATTAAAGTTTAGTGATAAAAAGGAATGACGTATACACTTCAAAACTAATTCACGAAACAAAATATAAGAAAGGCACTGTGTCTGAGAATTTTATCAGCTAAATTGAACCCTAATTGAAGAAATTTGCTACGTGAATTTTAGCTTGAAATAACAGATCAGTAAAAGGGACTATCAAATTCATAAAGTTGTTTGATCATTTTCCTCCTGTATGAAAACTACAACCTTTAAGCTTTATTTAATTATCTTTTAACCCATACGTAGTTTGCCGACAATCAAATCTTGCGTCACTTTTGTCAACAAATGTGAGTTTTCCTTCAGCTTAAAATTAGCTTCTATAATTCTAAAATACATGTATCCTATCCATCGCAAAACTAAGACGTTTTGGTATTTTAATGGTGAACATTTGTCAAGGTTGATTATCAAAGTTACCAAAATAATTTAAGTTGATTGGGATGAGGGAGGGGTGGGGTAGTAACATGATTGGGATAAGGGAGGGGGTGGGGTAGTAATATGATTGAAATGAGGGAGGGGTGGAGTAGTAACAAGATAAAAGTCTCATGATAAACGTTTTCGACGTTGGTTCAATATTTCCAAGGGCAAATTTATGCCATACAGGTTCATCATAGTTATTTTTCATGATTCACTTTGTATATTCATTTTGTTAAAGATTAACATTAAGAAAATACAGAGATACCTCGAGAGGGTAAATACTACATGTTATGACAAATTATCACCTTTTTTTTTTCTTTTAATGATCATGTTCTTACTTATATTCTTTCCCGAATCGGCAATATTTTGGAAACAAAAGTTTTCGGCCAGTGAGAAACTTCCCCCTAGCAACTCTTAAGCTGCTGAATTTAATTTTTAGGTTAATCTTAGGTTTACAATATTTTAAACAGTAAATGAACAATAAATAAAACGATGATTTTTTCAGGCAGCTTATCTGAAACGAATGCATATGTCGGTACTTCCCAAGTTCTAGAAAATTACAAAAACATAGTAAGTATAAGTTAATATGTTTCCTAATCTATATTATTTAATTTAGTTAATATGTTTCCTAATCTATATTATTTAATTTAGTTTATATGTTTCAAATCTATATTATTTAATGTAGTTATTATGTTTCCTAATCTATATTATTTAATTTAGTTAATATGTTTCCTAATCTATATTATTTAATTTACTTAATATGTTTCCTAATCTATAATATTTAATTTAGTTAATATGTTTCCTAATCTATATTACTTAATTTACTTAATATGCTTCCTAATCTATATTATTTAATTTAGTTAATATGTTTCCTAATCTATATTATTTAATTTAGTTAATATGTTTCCTAATCTATAATATTTAATTTAGTTAATATGTTTCCTAATCTATATTATTTAATTTATTTAACATGCTTCCTTTTTTTTTTTTTTTTTTTTACTCCATTTATTGACATCTTCAACAACAACAATAACAATTCATACATTTGTAAAATAAACCTCACATAACAAATAATAACTAATATTTGATTACTTTTTAACATAAGTGAGAGCAGATAATGATATAATGTACAATACAATCAATTGAAAATAATGAGAAGAGCACATCTGTGTATTCTCCGACTTCATAGAGTGATAAGTGAATGAAAGAAAAATAAATCGATAAAAACACAACTAGGCGAAAAATTAGCAAAAGCTAGCTAATATAGTAAAAACAATAAATTAAGAAGATTACCAATGAAAGGAATGCGCAAAATTCACAGACGTACCTTGTCCTCCTTCCATTCACAAAAAAAAAAAAAAAAACATTAACGGGGGTAAAGGAATAAGTAACACAATATGACGCAATGAATATCAACCGTCAGAGAATGTGAACAGTACAAAATATATATATATATATATATAAAGTTAAACAAAGCAAAAATTTCACAGTGTCAAAATGGAGAATTTTTGGGTTGAGATACATAATAGCCTCAACCACATACAAAAGGAGTAAATTGAGTATAGAATAGATGCAAGTATAAGTGCAAAGAATGCAGTAGTTTAGTCTACATACTAGTGTTACTTAAAGAAATTATAAAGGGTGCTATTTGGGTTGCCATGACGATTGATATACCCGTCAACTTGAAGATTAAATAACAAAATGCGATGAAAATGATTAACTTGGGGTAAAACAGACTTACACCTGCAATTATAAATATTATTTTTAGCATGAATTAGAAAATAATTTAAAGGGGCTTTCAGATTATCTAGTTGTCCAAAGAATACAATGACTTTATTAAGAATAACGGGGTTTGAAATAATAAGCTTCACAGCATCGCTCCAGAAACAAGTAACAAACGAGCAATCCCAAAAGAGATGAGATAAAGTCTCATCTGAGGCATTACAAAATGTACACAAGGGTGAATCTAATAAACCTATCTTATTCAAAAAATAATTGGTACCTAGTATCCTGTGAATGAAACGGAATTGGAAATAATGAAGTTTAGAATTCTTAACAGCTTTAAAGGATAACAGAAAGATTTTGTTCCAATCAGTAACATAAGGAAAATCGTCGTTCCACTTATCTAAACAGGATGGTAACTTCTTGTACTGTTTTACGATAGAATAATAGATTGATCTGTTGGAAATACAATTGGAACAATAAAGTGATAAATTTGATTCATTACGGGTAACATTAACAGAGTTGGCAACATGGGGAGGTAAATTATCTTTCCAAGAGGCAGGTATGCAAGAGATAATACCAAAATAACGGGTGAAAGGTAAGGATGTAACCTTGAACTCTTTTATAAAGTCAATATAACTTTTCGGGGAACCATCCATGCAGAAAAAGTCACGGACCCGAAATGCCCCGGCGTTTAAAAGATTCTTATCAAAAAATGTCTTGTTCCCAATTTTTAGAAGTGAGTTGTTTAAAATAATTTGATTATCAAAGTGATCAAGCGACATATTAAAGTTAAAAGAGAACCAAGCTTCACACACCTGTTTTACAAAACAGGTGTGTGAAGCTTGGACTCATATTACATTTAAATAGAAACATATTTCCAAAATTACGTAAAGCTAAATCAAAAAAGATCTTCCAATTATTTGAAATAGGTGAACAATAACGACGAATCCAAGAACACTTTAGAGTAGAAATAAAAGATTCAACATGCAACATACGAAGTCCACCCTCATCTTAATCATTAATAAGTGAAGAGCTTTTAACTTTATGTGGTTTACCATTCCAAATAAACTTATACAAAATTTTGTTAAGTTCTTTGATATAGGAATGAGGGGGGTTTGGAAGCACAGTAAATAAGTAGACTGAGTTGGGAAAGAGCAAAAGATTTAATATGCTTCCTAATCTATATTATTTAATTTAGTTATTATGTTTCCTAATCTATATCATTTAATTTAGTTAATATGTTCCCTAATCTATATTATTTAATTTAGTTAATATGTTTCCAAATCTATATTATTTATTGTAGTTATTATGTTTCCTAATCTATATTATTTAATTTAGTTAATATGTTTCCTAATCTATATTATTTAATTTAGTTAATATGTTTCCTAATCTATATTATTTAATTTAGTTAATATGTTTCCTAATCTATACTATTTAATTTAGTTAATATGTTTCCAACTCTATAATATTTAATGTAGTTATTATGTTTCCTAATCTATATTATTTAATTTAGTTAATATTTTTCCTAATCTATATTATTTAATTTAGTTAATATGTTTCCTAATCTATATTATTTAATTTAGTTAATGTTCCTAATCTATATTAATTAATTTAGTTATTATACTTCCTAATTTATATTATTTAATTTAGTTAATATGTTTCCTAATCTATATTATTTAATTTAGTTAATATGTTTCCTAATCTATATTATTTAATTTAGTTAATATGTTTCCTAATCTATACTATTTAATTTAGTTAATATGTTTCCAAATCTATATTATTTATTGTAGTTATTATGTTTCCTAATCTATATTATTTAATTTAGTTAATATGTTTCCTAATCTATATTATTTAATTTAGTTAATATGTTTCCTAATCTATATTATTTAATTTAGTTAATATGTTTCCTAATCTATACTATTTAATTTAGTTAATATGTTTCCAACTCTATAATATTTAATGTAGTTATTATGTTTCCTAATCTATATTATTTAATTTAGTTAATATTTTCCTAATCTATATTATTTAATTTAGTTAATATGTTTCCTAATCTATATTATTTAATTTAGTTAATGTTCCTAATCTATATTAATTAATTTAGTTATTATACTTCCTAATTTATATTATTTAATTTAGTTAATATGTTTCCTAATCTATATTATTTAATTTAGTTAATATGTTTCCTAATCTATATTATTTAATTTAGTTAATATGTTTCCTAATCTATACTATTTAATTTAGTTAATATGTTTCCAACTCTATAACATTTAATGTAGTTATTATGTTTCCTAATCTATATTATTTAATTTAGTTAATATTTTTCCTAATCTATATTATTTAATTTAGTTAATATGTTTCTAATCTATATTATTTAATTTAGTTAATGTTCCTAATCTATATTAATTAATTTAGTTATTATACTTCCTAATTTATATTATTTAATTTAGTTAATATGTTTCCTAATCTATATTATTTAATTTAGTTAATATGTTTCCTAATCTATATTATTTAATTAAGTCAATATGTTTCCAAATCTATATTATTTAATGTAGTTATTATGTTTCCTAATCTAATTTTTTAATTTAGTTAATATGTTTCCTAATGTATATTATTTAATTTAGTTAATATGTTTCCTAATCTATATTATTTAATTTATTTAATATGCTTCCTAATCTATATTATTTAATTTAGTTATTATGTTTCCTAATCTATATTATTTAATTTAGTTAATATGTTTCCTAATCTATATCATTTAATTTAGTTAATATGTTTCCAAATCTATATTATTTAATGTAGTTATTATGTTTCCTAATCTATAATATTTAATTTAGTTAATATGTTTCCTAATCTATATTATTTAATTTAGTTAATATGTTTCCAAATCTATATTATTTAATGTAGTTATTATGTTTCCTAATCTATAATATTTAATTTAGTTAATATGTTTCTAATCTATATTATTTAATTTAGTTAATATGTTTCCTAATCTATATTATTTAATTTAGTTAAAATGTTTCCAAATCTATATTATTTAATGTAGTTATTATGTTTCCTAATCTATAATATTTAATTTAGTTAATATGTTTCCTAATCTATAATATTTAATTTAGTTAATATGTTTCCTAATCTATATTATTTAATTTAGTTAATATGTTTCCTAATCTATATTATTTAATTTAGTTAATATGCTTCCTAATCTATATTATTTAATTTAGTTAATATGTTTCCTAATCTATATTATTTAATTTAGTTAATATGTTTCCTAATCTATATTATTTAATTTAGTTAATATGCTTCCTAATCTATATTATTTAATTTAGTTAATATGTTTCCTTAATCTATATTATTTAATTTAGTTAATGTTTCTAATCTATATTACATATGGGAATGTTTTACCCCAAAACGCGCATAAGGAAAAAAAAATAGCGGAATTAGCTGTGATGTGTTACGGAAACTATAAATAAACTTGGGAGAATTTCGATTATTCCATTATTACGCGGGTTGGTTTTAAGAACGAAGTCGTTGAAACAACAGCGAATACTTTAAGTTGCACGCAGTGGAGGCCAAGTTCGTTGAGATAAGGTTTTTTAATGAGGGCAAAAACATTATGGATTTATCAACCGTTCATGTGTGTATAAGGCCGTTCATGTGTGTATATTTATCACACAAAAGTATTACGTGGTTTCACAGATTTGAGAGTGTTTACGAGTAGCGTTGTCATAGCCAGGATTGTCACTCTTAACCGTCAGAGGCTGAGGTAGGAGAGGGTAGGGACAGCATGTGAGAGATGGTGGGACGGCATGTGGAAGAGGGTGAAATGGCATGTGGAAGAGGGTGGTACGGCATGTGGAAAAGGGTGAAACGGCATGTGGGAGAGGGTGGGACGGCTTACCATGTTTGCCGGCATAGCATGCCGCATGTGGGATCTAGTGGGATGGAACTTTAGATAACATTTTATTTAACAACTAGCCAGTTCCAATGAAATATCTTTGAAGCAAAACAAATTAATTGAAATTTAATGCACACACAACTTCAGTTCAAAAGTTTGTTAGAAAAGTAATTACTGATGAGAAACTTTTTTTAACTCATTTTTCTTAAACAAATGTATGACAAACTGCACTTGTGCTGACTAGAAAACAATTTTTAAGAATGCAGTGATAAGAAAAGATATAAAGAAGTTTCTTCAAGGATATAATAAACAGATATTAATTCATACAAAGAGTTTAATAAATAGCATAGTTCTTCATTTTTAGTATCATAATCATTGAACCTAACGTTGTCGTTATGCCTCGCTCTTGCACTTCTTCGTGTATGATTGTTGTTGATAATATTTCAGCCAATTAATGTTTTAATTTCTGATTATTATAGTCATATAATAATAAATAAATCTCATTGTAAAAAAATATACAAGAAAAATGTTAAAAATGGAAGAAAATCAGCCAAAATCCGACATTGGAAAAGGCTTATTTGGCTCTTAACAGCGAGTTTACAATTAAGGAATCAAGTAGATGGTGCCGAGGTCTCTACTGCTCATTCAAAACCGGCTATGACGTCACAGAGGAGGCTGAGAGGCCCGAGGCGCAGCCGAGGGCCTTTGCCCCCTGTGACGTCATAGCCGGTTTTGAATGAGCAGTAGAGACCAAGGCACCTTCTACTTGATTCCGATTCATAAATTCTGACATAAAATTTAAAAAAAAGAGAAAAATGCAAACAAATTTGAATCATGTTGATAACAAGTTTATTCTCCTAACACATTAAAATAGATTCATTTAACAACAAGATGATAACATGAATATACGTGTACGTACGGTCGCGAGCAGCAAAAAAAGAATAGGCTACTATTTTGTTTTGGCGTTGAAATATCCAATTTTCATTATAAACCAATAACTACAGGGATAATGTATAAAACAAAAGTGTAAAATTAAGGTGTATGATCTAAACGACACATTGAAAAGCAACAAGTGGAGATTCATTGTTGATCAACAATTTTAATTCTCCCAACTTGTTTATAGAAATTCATGTGGAAGCTCAAGCCATGTCTCGATACTTCATTCGAACATGGGTAATTAACCAATCAGATGCAAGGATTTCCTTAAAGTATTTATGAATACACAAACAACAGGAAACACCCTGCACACAATAGTACATTGCATGAAGCTCGGCCGTGTTACAATTACGTCATAATTAAAATAAAGAGGACGCGAAATGTTTTCTCTCATCGATTTCTATTTGTTGGAAAGTACGGACCCTTTTTGCACCTATCACGTTGGATTATATATATATATATATATATATATATATATATATATATATATATATATATATATATATATATATATATATATATATATATATATATATATATATATATATATATATATATATATATATATATATATATATATATATATATATATATATATATATATATATATATATATATATATATATATATATATATATATATATATATATATATATATATATATATATATATATATATATATATATATATATATATATATATATATATATATATATATATATATATATATATATATATATATATATATATATATATATATATATATAAATAGATATATGTTAATTATCAGGCCGTGTGAAGTGGACTCCTAATACTTTCATTCATAAGTTACAAAGGTCAAACCGGCGGTAACCTTATGATTTTGCTTGTGCTCTCATTGAAAAACAAGAACAAACACATTTTATAGTTTACAAAGTACGGTCCTTTTTTTTTGAATAATTGAATGAAAATGGTCTCAAACGATAAAAAATCAATTCACGTTCTTTATACCGTTTGAAATGGAACAAAATATTAAGAGACTCTTTAGTTATGGCGTTTAAAGTGCAACATATGTGTGATTTTTCAGAGCGTTTTACACAGTTAAGGAGATTATCGCAAGCGTATGAACCAAACATTCCCATAGCTACGTAATTAATTACCTCCCTTCTTAACAAATTCTCACCAAGACATATATTTCGGGCAGGGCAAGACTTGCATGAACTTGACAATAATATTTATATTTTCCTCATTTTCTGTTTGCTCTTAGGAAACTTTTCCTGAATGCTTAATCAAAGTTTTAACTCTTTTTACATCTGACGGAGCAAGCATTACACAGGAGGAACTGAAAGAAACGGTGAAAAGTCTGCTAAGCATTCTTCAAAAGAATATCACATCTTCAGAGGTGAATATCAGCATGTTTATTAAAAGTGTTCTGTAAATAATTTCACGTCCGGATATTATTGGTCTATCGAAATTATGTTAGTGGTGTTCATTTCATTTTAAATCTTTTTGGTATAAAATCTCAGTTTATTCACTTGGTCGAAAATGTGACCTGAGGTCATCAGACCGCATAGCAACTGCGCGCATTCACACGCATTGGATTGAAAACAAAGCGATCAGCTGTGTTTGCTTACATACCATAACGTACCGCACACAGTAAACGCATACGAATTTCCCCACGTGTATCGCGCAAAGGTTTGTTTTCACTCCAGCAAATGACGTCTTCTCCCGGATGTGACGTGGCACCGACCAAGTGAATAGCACGACAGTTGAAATGTATAATTTAAATCAAAACAAAATTCAATTTGCACATACTGCCAAATAGGCAGTATTAGATTATGACAGTTGTGTTGGTAGTACGTCATGACGACCAGTACTGGACCTTGTTTTTGTTTTTCATCTTGCCAAATTGATGATAAATTTTGCAGATCACAACAGAAGCTGTTTCAGTTGTCAGTAACCTGCTTGACGCTCCTGATGACGCTTACGAGTTTGTGAACAATCCCATCGATATTGTAACTTCCTTGGAGAATCAAATAAGACTGGTGCAAAGGGAAAATACCGTATCAATTTACGTTCGCGAGAACGTTGCTATCCACACGCATTTGCCTGCTAATCATTCTCAATCGGTTACCTTTACAATAGATGATGGCTTTACTACTAGGGTTGTTGCAAGTAGCGGATCACACGATAATGACATCTTTACCGCAAGCCTTTCATTAGGTAAGAATCGACACAGTGATGAAGATATGTGTTAAAAGCAGGGCAGGTAGCAACAACATGAGCTTCAATGTATACTAACACTCCTGCAAACAGCAACAAAATCCCTATCAAAATCGGTTAACGAAATTGATCATTTAACAGCAGTTTAAAACTTAGATACCTAACAAGCATAGATTGTGCAATATTTTTGATCTCAGAATGAGACATTAGTTGTTATGCTGCTTAAAATTTCAAACAGTCAGACCCGACCTGATATATAAGCAGGTCGGGTCAGACTTTCCCCCTTTATTTGCTTTATTCTGAAAACCACAAGTGATTAGAATCAAATTTCCCTTATCAATGGCTCCATTGTAATAGTTCTCCTGTTGGTTCTGGGTTGTTGTGGATATTGGTGTTGAATATCATATTAGCAATGGATGAAGTCCTTATTGTGTGGTTATTTTAATTAAGATAAGTGGTCTCATTAGAGAACTATAAAATTGCTAATGGGCCTTTCATATATCATCATTTTTACACATCACATACTGAAATGATATTGTGACCGTTTAAAGGCCAGTTGTCGTCTCTAACGTATGAGGTAAATACATTTCAATTCGTGTGTTTTGATTGGTCGAAACGCAATTGTATAAGGTGCACTTACATTGATAGGCCAATCAGTATCGTTTTGGAATAAAATGTACGCCGCTGCCACATTTTAATCACGTTAGATGGCCTTTAAAGACTGTTTTGATCAGATTGCCATGCTCTTTCATCTATGTACGAAATCTGTCCATATACCTTTGAAATAAAGTAACATTCAAATCATCGAAAGGCCGAACAGCATTTGTGACATAAGTGTCACAGCTTAACTTTCTTCTAAGATCAAGAGAAAAATATTACCGCCACTTAATTAATTAACTTTTGCAATTTTGACAAGCTTTTCCTCGAAATAATTATCAAATGGATAGGGGGATAGCCAAAGGTTAACCCTACATAATTTATTTTCCACCAACCCCATCAATTTTCTGGGTAAGTTCTTGCGTATCCGTATACATATATTGTTGTCGTGCATTTGATGTTTGATTTTCTTATCAAAATATTTTTTCTTCTTTTCCTAGTTGCTTTTTACTTGTATCGGAATGATAAGTTATTTAAGACAGTCAGAAATGAGCCAGATATTGCCGGTATTGTAATTAGCCCGATCATTGGCTATTCCCTCATTGGTGAATTGCTACAAAAGGCATCAATTCAAAATAACCTGCAAACTGTAATAAAATTGGAAACTTCGGTAAGTTGATAGTACTGTATTGACATGTAGGAAGTCATTTAGCGGCAATTTGTATATATTATACCTTGAAGCCCTGGGGGGAGGGGGGGGGAGGAGTGGGTACTTCCGTATGTGAGGTATATGTATGTGCCGCCCGAGCAGGTGCCTTTTTTGCACCATTTTCGTAGTGTAGGTGTCTTTTTTTACTATAAAAAATGTACTACAAAATGTTTGAAGTTCTTTTTTAGTTAAAATAATTGTCTTTTTTCATTATGTTCGTAGTGCAGATCCCAAAAAACGAGGTTTTACTGTGTTATTTTCGTACTGCTGGTCCATGTTTACAATATCTTTGTCGAATGCTTATACTGCATGTATCAAAAATGTATAATTTCATACTGCAGTTTACCAAAAAACTGTCATACTGCGGGTATGTTTTTCAGTTGGTGGGCTGCACACCCATACCACTTTTAGTATGAGGTGCCCCCCCCCCCTCGGGCTTGAAGCTTGGCAGAAATATCTTCTTCTGTCTAACACGCCATAATAGTTGTATAGTTAAAACGCGTTGCTAGAGGTTGTGATAAAACAATCACGGCCTAACCTTTGTACAATGCATATTAGATTAAAAAATAATAATATCCGTAAATAGCTATAAACTTTTAAAGCTTTCTCTTGCATGTCACTGATTTCTAACAGTCATATATGACAATATGCCAATATAATGTCTGACAGGGCCTTGGAGAGCGAGGGGCTTGGGAGGGGAGAGGGGGAAGGGGTAGCGGGATACAGCCTCCAACTTGAATAATTTGTAGACCAGTGATTCAAATGCAACCATCAAATTGAAGAAATTAAGCATATCCATATAACAGACAAACATGTCGTGAAAATTTGACGGATTTCGGGTGCATGCATTTAATTCATATAGTTTTTATTGGGTTTCTTCCATTTGATTAATCTCAACTTTTGCCTATTTCTCTTTTCTCCTTGACAGCTTGAAGAGTTTTTAATTTGTATTAACACTTTCAAGTAAGACCGTTTTATAGAGTGTACCAACTACCCCGAATTACAATAGTGATTTACATTCAATTTTAATTAGGCGCCCTCTGATGCGGGTCCCGGAGTTCTATACAATCAAGACTTCTTGTATACAGACAATTAAGGGAAATGTTGGTTATGTTATTTAAGGTAAACTAATAAGTTCATTAATTGTTCTGCTTTTTCAAAATTATTGTCTTAAATGTTCCGATAGTATTGGATTTGATCTAAAATATAACAAATTTCCAGACATCTTGTTGTACAATTTTTAAATTTACGATGATCTAAAAAAATTTCAATATTCGTGGTTGGCAATTGAAAAGAAAAAATGCCAATGGCGGCAATTTTTTGACCAATCAAATTTTCTAAACTTTTGTTGAAAAGGGGGTTAGGGAATCGATCTTGAAGATATGCCATACGGCCGTGTGCCTTCAAAACAAATTGAGGGTGCCATTAACATTTACGAACTCATGGGCATTTTAATTGCAGATAAGAACTTGTCTGCCAAAATGTGTATCCTGGAACAAGCAAGTTAGACACGAAGGTTGGACCACAACTGGTTGTCAAATGCAAAGAAAAAACGACCTCCCGGAGACTAACAATCAAACATTTTACTGTATCTGTAGGCCTACTACATCAACAAACTTCGCCGCAATCCTTGTAAGTATAATATGAAAGGTGTAGCCGGGTGGATGGGGTTTTAGGCAGGTCAAGAAAATATGTCCAGTTGCCTTCAAGATCCCTAACAAACCCTTTGGATTCGCCAGTACTGTAGTTCAATTGCTAAAAAAGCTGTACATGAAAATTAGAAATAACATGTTAATAACATGTTAATAACATGTTAATCGGAGAAAAATATCTGGCACTATCTTAAACAGTAGGGGAGAATCCTGGACTTTTGGTGTAATAATTAATACACCAAAAATTGGAGCTTCGTATTCATTAAGATCCATGGAGGCCGCCATTTTAACTATAGTGATAACCAATTGGGATTTTTAATGAGAACGCGGGGAGTATTTTTGAAAGAAAAACTGATGTGAAATGAATATTCACTAGATTTGACAGCGGACTTTCCAATTTCATCGTGGACTTCGCGATAAAATAACAAAAGATTTTCGTTGACAGATCGTTGACCTTTTGAACAGCCCTCTCGACACATGATTATGTGTTGGCTTAGTAATCGCTGATACCGTGTACATGCATCACACGTTACTTTACACAAATACTACCGTTCTCTTAGTAAAAATCCCATTGATATAACGTTATCACAAGTTAAAATGGCGGTCTCCATAGATCTTAATGAATACGAAGCTCCAAGTTTTGGTGTATTTTATTAATACACTAAAAGTCCAGGTTTCTCCCGGACTGTTTAAAAAGGGATTCTCATCTCAGTCAAATTGCGAAGCTCATATAGTTTATGTCACATCCGGTTGTGGCGCGTTAATTAAGTGCGTACTGCATTGCATGTGTGTACATACATTATGTGCAGCGGCGGTTATTGATTGTTGGTATTTATGTATGACCAATCAAAACATTGACTTTTATTGTATATTGCAGTCTATGTATACACGATATTTGACATGATACTATATAACACAACAAACTTGTACAAATCTGCCCGTAATAAGCTACGGTTGTGACGTACGGCTTATATCTGGAGAAATAAAATAAATATGAATAAATAAACGTTTATTATTTGAGTACCTCTAAGTAGAATCGTACTTGCCCTTATGCTTTAAATAGTAGGTCCACAGCGTAGATAACAGATAGCTAGAGTACCGCAGAGGTTATGTTATCTAATATTTATATTAATTTGAAGCTAGCACGGCACTGTACTAAGCCGAAGAAGGGGGTCTATAGGGTTTAACATTGGGGATACGTTCTGGACCATATACTTTAATTAGCAGGTCCAATAATAACTGCGCAACGTAGATTGCAAATATCCAGACTACCACAGAGTTTTATTTGTGTTAAGAATATGGGCATTAATTGAAGATACTTGACGTTTCCTCTTCAGATGAAATGTAAGTGCTTTCATCCCTTCTACGCAATTAATTACGAAAACGTGTATCTTATAACAGCAGCACATGAATAAACTTTATATTGATATTAAAAAAAATCTCTTTTTGCGTTTTTATTTTCTTTGCGCTAAGGAAACGTTTCCTGAATGCACCAACGTTGGACACTTTCTACATTCGAGGGAGCAAGTATTACACCAGATGAACTGAAAGAAGCAGTAAACAGTCTGCTAAACATTCTTTCAAAGAACATCACTTCTCCAGAGGTGAATTTCAGCATTCTTAACAGTGTTCTATGAGTAATTAAAACTACACCAAAAAAGTGCTGGATTGGTTTGTTTATCAACATTGCAAGTGATTATTTTTTACATCTACATAAAGAGGAAACGTTGCATAGAGGTAGAGTACAAACTTGCACAAAATTAGAGTACAAAATTTGTTTATGTCGTTCACTTCTTCTGGAAATCGGTGGTCTAACATCTCAGTTTGTCTTACTTTTCAAATGTATAAAATTAATTACAACCATTTAAAATATGTAGTCAGTAGACATGTGGTCTTTTCTTTTAATGTACCATTTTAAAACGAACAGACAAAACTTCGAAATATGGCATACTGTAGTATTAACAACATTCAGCAGTTCAGTGTTTGATCGCGATTGTTAATCTGTATGTAAGAAAGTTCAATGTTAGTACTAATCCCAGCCTTCCATACGCATTTATACATTTTGCAATTGAATGTTAACAGGTCACAAACGAAGCTGTATTAGCCATAAGTAACCTGCTTGATGCTCCTGGCGACGCTTACGAGGTTGTAGAGAATCCCATCGATATTGTGATTTCATTGGAGAATCAAATACGACTCATGCAAATGAACAATGGCGATTCCATGTACGTTAGCAAGAATGTTGCAATCCACACCTACTCCCCTGTAAATCACTCGCAAGATGTGGTGACGTTTTCATTTGGTGATGACTTTACTACTCGGATTGTTGCATGTAATGACAGATCACACGATAATGGCACTTCCACCGCAAGTCTTTCGTTAGGTAAGAATGGGCACAGTGGAAAAGATATGTGTTTAAAATAATGAGAAAATAATTTAAAAGGGAACCATAATTTTTTTAAATTTTTTTTTATCAATAGTGGCTTAGCTAAACTTTATTCCAAGTTGAAAAACACCTAAAAAGTTACGAATTATGAACACTATTTTGACTCAGGATCTAAGCATTTTTCGATTTTGTTGGTATACATTTTCTAGGTTTTCTTCGCATCTTTTATTTGGTTCAATGAATATTTAATTACTATGAAATCATTGACTACGCAATATGGATACATTTATTGTTTTGTCCCATTACTTTGAATGTCTTAATTTCTTAACAAAATGAAACTTTCTTCTTTTTCTAGGAAAGGATGTAGCAAACCAACCAATCGCATTTTACTTGTATCGAAATGATAAATTATTTCAAACAGCCAGAAACGAGCCAGATATTACCGGTTTTGTGATTAGCCCGATCGTTGGCTATTCACTAGTAGGTGATTTTTCAGAAAATATCGAAGTTGAAAAAAGTCTGGAAGCTGTGATAAAATTAGAAACTGTGGTAAATTTGAAAATATTTAATTGTAGAAGGTAGCTAAGTCATTTGACAGTAATTTGCACGTGTTTTCGTTAATTTACAACACGTCATAATGGGGTTACATTTAAGCAAACACAAAATATATATTACAGTATACCAAAGAAGATTATCTGCAAAGAAGCTACAAACTTCTTTAAAGTTTTAAGTTTTACTACAATATTTTATTACATTCATATATCCAAAGAAAATATCAACAGACTACAATAGACTGATAGATGGTATGGAGAATTAAATGACGCCTCCGTTTTTTCAGTGTAACCTTTCACCTACAAACAAATTACAGACTCCTTTCACCTACAAACAAATTACGGATGCTAACAGGTACTAACAAGAATGAAAAACGGTTGTAATAAATGTACATGTTACTTCATTGCTTTCATGGCTTAATATCATCCACTCCTTTCTTGTATGTTTATCACGCCAGTCTTGAAATATGAAGAAATTCAAGAAAAAGCTAGGATTTGGGAGAGGGGGGGGACACTTACTTTAGAAATTATAATTTTGTCGTTCAAATTACAGATTCTAAGGAATAAAATTACGCACCCGGGGGACACTGCATACTAAAAGTGGTAGGGGTGTGCAGCCCACCAACCGAAAAACATACCCGTAGTATGACATATTTTTTTGGTAACTGCAGTATGAAATTAAACAATTTTGATACCCGCAGTATGAATGAAGTCATTTTTGTTACCTGTAGTATGAGTATTCAACGAAAATATTGTAGAAATGGACCAGCAATAAAAATTTAACACAGTAAATAATACAATATAGTAAAAAAAGACACCTGCACTACGAAAATGCAGGGTCGACATGTGGAGGCCCATGGGCAACTTTAGGAGTGGAAGTCCACACTACTTTAATGACCGCCGTCCTGGGGGAGGTCTAAGGGAAAGGGATTCCCCCTTTATAATTTTTTGAAATAATTAAGGGTGCTTAGATGCAAAATGGTGCAGTATTTTGTGAGTTTTGAAGGAAATTTATGTTCCAAAAATTTTCATTTTGTAAGCCTCTTTGCCTGCCCAATTTTCAATGGTTGCTACCACTCCTACCAATGCAAATTAACAGGTTGCTACCACATTTTCCCCTTACAATTTGTTTTCATGAAATATGTGGAGGCCCCTGGTTGTGGAGGCCCATGGGCAACTGCCCACCTTGCCCATTGCTAAATCCGGTCCTGCGAAAATGGTGCAAAAAAGGCACCTGCTCGGGAGGCACATATACATATACCTCACATATGGAAGTGCCCCCCCCCCCCTTTTCCCTTCCCCGGATTACGCATCGCAAAATCTTACATTTTATATGACAAAATGGTCCCTCACACAATCTTTCTGTATATGTTAATCGCAAAATAGGAACGAAACGGTTGCAGGATGTCTATTATCTAAGGTATTTTACAGGTTTCTTTAAAAAGGACCTCCCGGAATGTTTATACAAATTCTTTCTTCCCTTCCTTTCATGTAAACCTACTCTATGATGTGCATTTTTGCATTAGATTTCTATCCATCGTATAGCAAAGCAAAATGAAACAAGATAATATCACCTATGGACAAAAAGACAATTAGATAAATGATCAGATAATGCATATACTTTAGTGAACGAACGTTGCTAACATTTTCAATGTATTAAACCTCTTACATTTTCTAGTTACAAAGTAGGGCCTGTAAGGCAAAATGTGTATCTTGGAACAAACAAGTAGGACACGAAGGCTGGACCACAACTGGTTGTCAGATGCAAGGAAGAAACGACCTACCAGAGACTAATAACCAACAGTTTTACTGTATTTGTAGGACTATCGAACCGAGAAACTTCGCTATTATCCTGGTATGTACTATGTAACACAATCTGCAGCCTTATTTCAACGGAAACTATAAGATATTTTCATTACCAACAAAATAAATTTTAAGAAACATTTGAAGAAAATAATACAATTCATTGATATTATGTGTAATTTATGTATTTTATCAAAAGTGGCGTTGTCGTTTGGTTTGAACATTGAAAGATATGTTATTAAGTACCATCACGTTCAAGAAAGGGGTACTACATTTTCTTAGAGACTACGGAATGATATGCACTCTTATTGTGGCCGAGTGCCCCGCTAAAACAATACCTAATGTATTTTCTAGAGTTCTGAAGAAACATCCTCTACAAGCCTACGCTTGGTGACATACATTGGCAATGTTATTTCCATTGCAACCTTAACACTGTCTTTGACAACGTTTTTGCTTGTTGGGTAAGTTTTTCTTTCCATTGAATATACATTCCCGAGGAAATTAAGCATTTTACATGTTAGGGGACAATCAAAGAAACAACTAGACGTTTCCAAGCTTAGAGAATTAGATAAAAACGATTGAAATCAGGCTAAGTGTGAGATTACACATTCAAAGCTGTTATGTGTTATAACATACTGTCATGTCAAACTAAAACATATTGGGTTTTATAAAGATGGTAAATCCGGTTCAGATACATTGGAAATATGTTATAACGCTCATCTCATTAGCATAAACATGAAGCCAAACAAAAATGTATTCAATGATCATGTTCTGAATTACCAACGCTTTAGAATGTAATCACGATGGTGTAGGTACTGGATTGTTCTTTCTGCCTAATGTAATAAACGTCGTATCAAGGAGATATATCCCCGTCTTACATGTGTCTTTGTAAATGTTTGCTTCTCAATATTTCCTTCATTTTTAATTCACTTTTTAGGAAACTCCGAAGGAAGGATAGCACAATGATTCACATTTTCCTGTGTGTATCTCTTCTTGGGCTGTACACTGTATATCTTGGTATCGGAATGACTGATTACGACGTATTGTGTAAAACCATTTCTGCTTCTATCCACTACTTTTGCTTGCTGTCAGCTGAATGGATGACGATGGAGGCAATCAACATTTACTTCAGGATTGTGAAGCTTAGACGAACACAACTACCACATTTCTGGAAAGTCACAGCTCTGCTTTTTGGTATGTTGAAAACGTTAATTTTACCGACACTAATTCCCGGAACTAACTCCCCATGATGAGAATTAGACTGTCGCCCTACATCAAATTTTTTAAACATAATAACAAACCATTTTGTTTTCTCCAATATTAGTCATCTAGCTGATTGGCGATACTAGTAGTTTTTGTAATTAAATTTGTTCTGTCACTTTGTCTTCTATTTTGCGTTTCATCTCTATATATTGTATGGGGTGTAGTGGCTCAGTGGTTAAAGAATCATGCTTGTATGCTAACGGTACCGAGTTCGATTCCCACCGCGAGAGCTGAAGTGTGTACTCGAGCAATGCACTTTACTCTACTTGCTTCATTCCACCTAGCTGTAAAATGAATACCAGCACTGATGGGGAGTTAACCTTCGATGGACTGGCATCCCGGGATGCCTAGGGGGAGTCATGTACTCTCATCCGCTTGCGCCATGGAAATTGGGGAAAAGCACCGAGCCTATTAGCCTAATGGTCCGAACGGATTTAGTTTAGCCATATATCGTGTAAATGTTCTATGCTTAGCTGTCTGTACGTTTTGTGTTTTCTTTTGTTGTCGTTTATGTGGTGTATAATCGCAAAAAGCCTTGCTAGGGGATATAAGCTTTTAGTATTTTGCTATAATATTTCCATTAGCCATCGTAATACGTCTTTTTATTTAATCCTGTTCCTTTTTGCATCTTAGTTGCAAGTAAAGCCTGTGACATAAAAGAAAATTATTCCAAAGATTGCATTAGTTTACAATAAAAGTAATGAAACCCTTGAGTTGAAAAGTCTAATATATCAACTATTTCATGCCCGTGTGACAGATTTGTTATGAATGACAAAATAGTAGTAAGGTTGCGCCATTAAAGTTGAAGAAATGAGCGCCTTTACTTTCAGGAAGTTCGAAAATCATCCGGATAAAAAAAACGTGTCTTCAAGATCCTAAGGCATATCAGTGTCGTGTACACAACGGAAATAGCAATCCGTTGTGCATTTTTAATACGAGCACTAGTTGCGCGAATAATGTGTTCACATAGTACACATCTGTCTAATTTGTGTTTTAATCCCGACCATGCACACGACACCATTTATAATTTTTCCAAAATAGTACAAGCAGTTTGTTGAATATTTATATAAGTCCAAGGGACGGTGATGACGCTGCTAAGTGATATACCATTAATGTATTGATATATTGGCATTTGGCACTGGTATTCATATATGTAATCAACCGAAGTTCATTGGATGCATTTTTGTCTTTTTAAGAAACAGATCATTGTTGATGGAGGCTATTTATTTGGCTCATCTTTCCCTTACAGCTATGCCGACTTTGGTTGTTCTCACGTTAGCGGTTCATCCGTCCATCAGCATCCGGTATTTTCATTGTCAATAGTACGTTTGTTTCATATCCTATATTCAAAACTAATCGAGGTGAAACCTTTATTTTAATGATCACTCAGATCCTTAAAAGTAAGTATTTTGGAACACTGATATATACTGATATTAAGCAATATTATCATAATATACCATACTTAAATACATTTATTGTATAATGTTCAAAAACTGAAAATTCAAAAATGTTCAAAAGAGATGCTTTCCTAGCATTACATAAAACTCCAAAAAATCTTGATTTTCAGACATGACTGTATTTGCTATGAGATATGTCTAAAGAATTTTTAGCACTTACTAGATGTTAACGACTATTTGTTGTGCAACAGCTTCTTTCATTATTGTCCAGCGTATCAAATTGGAGCGCAAGGCGGTGTCTTCTCTTAAATATATATATTTTTTAACAATCTCTTGAACTTGAAGTAAGGAATACTTAGGAATCCTTAAAATTGAAGTCTCTTCGGGCTGTCGGGAATCAAACACGGCATCCCTATGAACAAAAGAAATACATTGTTCCACTGATAAAGAATTAATCATTCAGACCTAGAAATCCTCCACTAGTGATTGAGATTATCTGTAAAACGTGTTTCTTTTTCAAAATATTTTTAGCTGTTTCCTACAAAAGGACCTTCCGTTCTACGTCGGTCTTCAGGCAATAGTGGGGGCGCTGCTGCTAATCAATTGCGTTCTCGTTGTCTTATTGATGAGGCGACTTCTGAGCCAACGATACAAGTTTATCAATGGGAAGAACGTAAGCTCTGAGAACATCCGGTTGTTTAAAAACATCGTGGGCATAATTACTCTGACCGGGTTGACTTGGGCGTTTGGACTCCTGGCCATAGGGCAAGTAGCTGATGTATTCCAATGGCTGTTTTGTCTCTTCAACCCAACACAAGGAACCTTTTTCTTCTTCTTTTACTGTGCCCGCGATCCAGAGGTGGTGAAGGCCTACCGTGCATCCTTTATGCGAGAGGCAAAGAACATCTCCGAGATGTCGACTGAGAAATATGGAATCGCCAGCAGCAGCAAAGATCACAAGAACAACTCAATGAACATCAACTCACTTCTAACCCCGACGAAGTTACACAGAGATGAGAAACAGCCTAGTGAAACTCAACTCACTTCTAACCCCAGCCTAGTGAAACTCAACTCACTTCTAACCCCGACGAAGTTACACAGAGATGAGAAACAGCCTAGTGAAACTCAACTCACTTCTAACCCCGACGAAGTTACACAGAGATGAGAAACAGCCTAGTGAAACTCCAATTCCATTGTCAAATTGACTCGTTTTGAGTTATTTTTTCGTAGTATAAATCAAATATTGAACTTCACAACTGTTTAGAGCTTAATGTGGAAAGAGAAATTTATTGTAACAATGAGCAATAATAATTATAATTTGCTTAACTTTTAAATTTTAAAGATTTATCAAATTATATTAGGTATCGTTGTAGTATGTTCAGATATTACTGTTTTTATTTCAGAATCTTTAACATAGTATCTTTGCTGAAATCCGCTCTTGTGTGTGTATAGCGCGTTATTCTTTCTTTATTTGGATAAGAGCTTCGGAGGCCGAAGTTTTTGGCGGAAAACTAGGAACGCGTAAATTATGTAAGAAAAAAAAAGGATAAAAATGTAAATACAGAAAAAGTATATAACAGCGTCACGTTTTGAAGTGCCACGCTTTAATATGCAAATAGGACGACTTTAGTATTTCTTTTCGTTAATTTGTTTGTTTTTAACGTCTTTAATAAATCCTTAAATTGGTACAGTAAATTCTGACCAACCGTTTTTGAGTCTTTGGCATACACAATCAAATTCTAGCAGGAATAGAGTTTACCAATATTTTCAATGACTGATATTAAGGAAAATATTTAAAGAAATGCAAAACGATTTTGAGCTCTCTGTCCAGGCAAACACCACAAATTTAGCATGAAAAAAAGAAATCGATCAAACTTTTTATCAGCCATAACGCAAAACATATATAGTCTCAATTATAGTGATTGTAGTACATGTATAGTCTCAACTATATTAAATTTAGTACATGTATAGCCTCAATTATAGTAATTATAATACATTTATATTCTGAGCTGTGGTAACTGTAGAACATATATAGTCTCAAGTGTAGTAATAATAGTGCATATGTGTTTTTAATTATAACCGTAAACTGCTAAATGAGTACGAGCACAGTTATGGCAGGCAAACAAAAAACATAAGATTAACATATGAAACGAGAACAACTTTGGACGAATTTTCCCAAAAACGTATTATTATTCGTGATATGGTTCACACAAGTTTGAGGCCATTTTGCTTCAAAATGTATGATATTATTGTGAGCATTGTGAAAAAGGACGTGTGAAAGAAAAGACGTACATTCATTATGTGCTCTTGTATATTTCTATCCCCAACCTAATTTTTTGGAAATAATGAAATAATGATCTTTTATTCTTCATGCTTTTATTTCCTGAGAATCACATCCTCCCAAAAAATGTTACACAATTTAGTTGATGTTACTTTTACTTGTATATAGAGTATGTGCACCAACGTCTTGTACGCACAGTGCATGAAATTAGCAAATCACTGATCAAAGAATAGTAAAAAAGTACAAGCGCGTAAAGTACGCGTAATAAGTAAGTATTGGCAATGTAGATACAAAAAAAAGCATAACGGAAAGGAATATTATTCATTTTTTGCTGTAGATGTTGTGTTTTGGTTACTCGTGTTGTATGGTCACCTTCCATACTGTCAAAAAGTTTATTTGGTGCACATAGTGAGAATAAATATGATATTACTTCTGGATCCAAGATCCCCCGGCTCATGTACTTGTGACCATAGGTGTAGGAACCGGAGGAACTGGGGGAATGTCCCCCCCCACACACACACTTTTCCGACAAATGACAAAATTGGCTCTTTTGAAAATGAAAAGTGCCCCTCAATTACTGTGAAAGGTACAAGAGCTGGTGAAATTTGCACTCACTTAAAAAGAAAAATATTACGAAAGTGCTACTTTCAAAATGAAATCCCTTTAATTGCTGATCCAACAGTAGGAAAACTGCCCCTTTCTAAAAATGAAGTGCCCCTTTTACTTTACTTTATTATCTACAGACAGAGGGCGGGTATATGCATATGACTTAAGAAATGAATACGAGGTCAAAATGAAGTCAAAATTGTTGACCGAACAGTAAAAAAACTGCCCCATTCTAAAAATGAAGTGCCCCTTTTACTTTACTTTATTATATACATACAGAGGGCGGGAATATGCATGACTTGAGAAATGAATACGAGGTCGTGCCCACCCCCACCCCCTCCCGCTTCACTTTACGAAAGCTTCCTACGATACGAAAGCATAAGCACTAGTGGATTTCATTTGTTGTTATTATTCATTCATAGAAGGCCATAACAGCTTGTAGGTCTCCGAAAGGAGGGTGTACTACAACGGTACTGCAAACATTTACCAAATGAATATACGACAATCAAAAATTTATACTATTAGTATTAAATATTGCAATTGAAGTTTACTCAAAAATTAGACGCTTTTTCCATCAAATTTTGGGGTTAAGTCGGTGAATTTTTGAATAGTATAACTGTTTGCTTTTCGCGTTCTTTTGGTAAAATTTAACACTAATTTTCAGTGAGAAAACATTTCAAAAATGCCCTGTGTAGGCTGAAACAATGTAGCACACCATTTAGAATTATGTTTGAGAGGTCTATTGGGCAGTAGGGAACTTCCCAGCAAACACAAAATGTCTTCATAACTTTGTGTGTAATAACGTTTTTACAATATTAAAATGTGTGGTCGTAAAACATTAACATAACATATTTCATATTATATTATGCAAGAAATATTTTCACTATATCATTTTTATGTTTTTTTTAAAACTAATGATGTTATAAAAATCACAATTAAAAAAAAATGTTTCATGATGTTGAGAAAACATGATTGTGTTTGCTGGGTAATTCCTAATAATTTACAAGGTGGTATAATGAGTGATATATATATATATATATATATATATATATATATATATATATATATATATATATATATATATATATATATATATATATATATATATATATATATATATATATATATATATATATATATATATATATATATATATATATATATATATATATATATATATATATATATATATATATATATATATATATATATATATATATATATATATATATATATAAGATAAGTTTGGCTAGAGACATTGTCATTTTTTCCTATTTTGTTTTATATATATATATATAAAACAAAATAGGAAAAAATGACAATGTCTCTAGCCAACATAATTTTTTATAAACCAAATATTTCGAAAACTCCTGTTTCCTTCTTCAGCGGTATGAAGTCAAATGACGCTAGAAGATAACAGCGATGATAGCTTGCACGCTAGCTCATTACACAGAGCGCCAACAAATGTACGCGTAAAAAGTAGGCGCAAAATGGAAAAAGCGCGCAGAGTAAAAAACCGGCGCCAAAATGCGCTACGGCACGAAACCAACAGAAGGACTAATGAGACGAAGTGGAAGTGGAAACATTTTCCCTAAAAACAGAAAAAGGAGAAAGATAAGACAGGTCTCTATTAAGTCCATGGATGTGGCTCTTAGTTTTAATCATGAATTGCAATTCAAACAACTTTCTATCTTCCGTGCCTTTAAAGTTCCCCCTGATGAGAACCACCTTCAAATGTTCCAACTTATGTCTAGGCAAGTTGAAATGCCCTGCCACGGGATAACCCTCACTGTCACCGTCAAAATCGCGAATAGACTGCTTGTGTTATTGAACCTCAATCGGAAAGAGGTTCCATTCTCACCAATATAAGACATTTTTGGACATCTCGAACACATCACGCAGTAAACCACATTTGAAGAATCACAGGAAAAAGTTCCAGGTTTAATCACGTGATTCCTCGGGAGAGATACAGTCTCATCCGTGACTATGTGCCTGCAGATTAGACAACGTGGCTTCCTGCAGGGTTTATTACCTCGCCCAGGCATCCTGCGCGATATGTTGGAACGTACCAACAGATTCCTAAGACTCGGCGGCTGCTTTAGTGCCACAACCGGTGGTGCAGAGAAAATTCCTCCAATCTCTGGGGCCTGTTTCAATATCCCCATGACGATTTAATACACTTCAAGAGAGGCTGTATCTGTGTACTGTGCGAAACTACGAGGGGAATGCGTGTGGTCTTAGTCTTAATCCGATACTCTAAAAGCTCACTGCGATTGACAGGAATAACCTTGTCCATGAATTTCCTTAACAGTTTCAAGGGATAGCCCCTTTTAAGAAAGTGCCCCGACATAACGTTAAGTTGGATCTTGAGATCATGAGGGTCGGAATAAATTCTCTTAAGACGAAGAAACTGGCTATAAATGATAGATTCCTTAGTGTGTTGGCGATGATTGCTATCATAAACTAGGTAAGCATGACTATCAGTGGGCTTAGTGTATAAGGAAGTAACCAACGAGCCCTCACGGATTTTGACCAGAACATCCAAGAAAGGTAATTCATCCCGGGAAAACTCATAAGTAAATTTAATCAATGGGTGATACGTATTCGCGAAACCAATACATTCCCGCAACGAAACTTCGCCATGCTGCCAAATCATAAAGATATCGTCGATATATATATATATATATATATATATATATATATATATATATATATATATATATATATATATATATATATATATATATATATATATATATATATATATATATATATATATATATATATATATATATATATATATATATATATATATATATATATATATATATATATATATATATATATATATATATATATATATATCTATATATTAACCAATGCTATAGAAACCAAGTTAAGAAAACCGAGTTTAGCCGAATGTGATTTCTTCAGTACTTCGACCAATCAAATGCTGGGGGAATTTTTCCTTTGTTTCCCAACGAATCAGGTGCAGTTTTGAGGAAAATATGTAAGCAGCAATGAGCGCATAATTTCATGTATAGCGCACGTATGATACGTGCCCTTGAAAACATTTTTTCATACGCTTCGTCCGATACCGTGCGTGAATCGTGCAGACGGCCTAGAATCCCCCAGCATTTGATTGGTCAAAAAGATTCCTCCAGTACACGATTGGTTTATTATGTACACGTGATTACCGATTATTATTACTGATTAAGATTTGAAAAGGTCTATGAATCAAAAGCCAGGATTCGTTCCAAGTGATGAGAGTAAAAACGACACGAGTTGAACGTGAACAAAATTAATTTCCTAGGGCCTTGTTTATTGCAATTGTCACCAGAACTTTATCCTGCAATGAACTACTAATCCTAAACAGCAAGTATTATTTATGTAGTAATACATAAATTCTTAATTAATAATTGATTTATTCTTTTGTGATAAAAATAGGACCTGGGTTTTCAAGGACTATTTAAGAAAGGGTATTATTTTAACTAAGAAAGTTGTATTACTAAAGTGCAAACAAAAGTAAAACTATTGTTTGCAATTGTTCAGCGTAACAAAATGAAAAGAGTTGAAAGTGAAATAGCACTGACGTATTTCTTTGAACAATAAAAGCAAGTTTAACATTAATCGCTTAACTGCTCAACGATTGTTCAAAAGGTCATTTGTCACCAACAATGAAAATAGCTTTTGTAACAAACAATGGATCGCATTATGCAAATTGAAGATAGGACAAGCTCAATGAGAAGTAAACGTGTTTCACTTTGCTCTCGAGGGTGTGCAGCATTAGATTCTCTGTGCTTATATCAAGTAAATAAATTTGTAAGTATCATCAACTTTTGATATATTTTTCATTCAAGCTATCTCAACTATTTTAAAGGAGACGTATAACAACCCACTCTTCTCGCCAGCTCGAAAAACAAAACAAAAACAAATGCACCTGCCAGCCTGGTAGAAAATTTGGTACAAGTGTCACCTTTCTGGTCTGAACTCTTGAAAGTCGTAAAAGCGATCCTTGATCGACATACACTAACAACTAATACATTTGTTGCCCTGTGGATGGAGCAGGGTAAGGGTCCAGGATTTTGTTCTGTTTGTGGGTACAGCTTTGAATGTCCCCGCACACAAAAGCATTGCAAGAGTATTTTGCTTCTTATTATTATTACTTTAGTTCATGAAGCGAACTTCAAAACAATAACAAACACAATAGTTATATGCATGCGTGTGCAATGTGCAGTTCAACGTGTATGTTCAACTGACAAGTTGTTTTGTATGATGATTAAGGCTCCTTAGAAACAGCCTCGTTTTCTCGCCAACCCTTTTTGACGGCAAAATTATAAGAAGAAAAGACAATTGACGGCATTATTATACTAATTTTTGACGGCAACTACAAGAAGAAGAAAGTAATAAATATAACATGAAGGCCCCAGATATATAAATAGATAAACATGTAAATATTTCAACAACAGCAACATGGTACTGAGAACCACCGTCATCAAGGCATGGCTGATGTGTTTGATGTTCATCAATCTAGTGAAAGGCAACCACTTCAGAGGGGCATCGTTTTCTTGGAGGCCAGTGACGTCATAATCCATGCAAAACATTACCTTTTGTATGTTCAATGCAATTCCATATAATAAATAAACAGGTCATTTATCTCTCCTCTGTTGATGAAGTAATTCTATATAATAAATAAACATGTTATTTATCTGTCTTCTGTTGATGGAGTAATTCTATATAATAAATAAACATGTTATTTATCTGTCCTCTCTTGATGAAGTACAGTTTTCTGTATATTTATCATTAATTAAACAACGTAGAATTGGGTGGTTTTGTTGTGCCATGGCTTTAAAAACACAAATTTTCTTGTATTGTTGAGCTGCTGTGTGTTGATAATCTTTTTATTGTCTTGTTCTAAAGGTGAATATTACATACAATATGTATTGGACCGAAAAGCCACATATTTGTAATTCTACCACGGATCTCACGGGAAAAGCTAGAAAATTGCGTTTTACCCTCGAATGACTTTATCTTAATATATTATCGCTGTGTTCAGCAACACTCCGAAGAGAATTGGTTTACAACCACTGGGCATGTTTACTACCAACCAAACAGCACTTCATTGAATTCAGGTAAGTACACCTATATATTGCAAATATATCCACCTGTGGTTCAATTTCTAGCGATTTTCTGACAAGCAGAAACTGTTATGTTATGTGTTGCAAGATGATATCGTTCGTGCTGTAACGATCTAAGGACATATATCTATAATGGTTCAAAGAATGTTAAATTCTGAGCAGATAACGTTTTGAATTTTGAAAATAAATATTGTTTTTAAGCTATGTCTGATCAAAGTTTGTTCAGTTATTAATTCATCGACATTTGCTATGTATGTCTGAGTAGACAGCCCCCACACCGTTATATAATTCTTAGTCACTGAATATGATGGAAATGTCTGCTAGAATTATATTAGGGCACAGAAAGTTAATGATCCGAATTTGCTGTATCATTTCAAGAATTATATAAAGTATTCAGAAAAGAAAAAACCAAGGTCGCCCCGTTATGCATCAAAAGCATTTACAAACAAGTTCATAGTGTTGCCTAGTGTGCAAGATTTTCAGTGGAACATTGAAAGCCGTAGCGCGTACGGCAAAAAAAGTTACATGATGTTGAGTTTAAATGACATTGAAAGGAAGTTATCTGTTCTTTCTAAACTGAATTTCCATGCATATTTTCCAAAAAAATGATGATATTTACTGTAGAAGTAAACTTTTTACAATTTGGAAAGCAAAACTCGAGCATCTATTTGGGCAATGGATTCAATACTTTTGCTATACTGGTTGCGCGATTTGTTTACTTTCCATCATAAATTTGGAGCAATTTTGGTGTATTTCCAAAAATTACGGTACTAAACGCGTGTAAACGATACACGTTCGCTTTTTTGGCGTGTACACGTTTACTAAAATCCCTAAACGTTCACAGCTCTAGTATGTATGCCTTTGTTGATTTTGCACTTTAAGAATATTGAAGTTTTATTTTTTTTGACAAGTATTGCCCTCGGATATTCTATGTTTTTTTCTGAAAGTGATACGTTGTTCTGAAAGTGAGTAAGTGACCCAAAGATCTTACATCCCCAATATTTCTTCTACTTCAATTTTAACATCAAATTCATAATTTCACCTGTTACCCCTAATGTAATATACCCACCTTAGCCAAGTCTTACAAAATTGTTAGGATTACTAATTGTTAATTAAATTCCATTAGATGCTTCATGGTTTGGTTTGTTGATGTTTAACGGCACTGTGACAGTCAGAGTCAAATGTGCCAAAAGGGGAATAAAAGCCGTCTTGGCACATTTGACTCTGACTGCGGCAGATGCTTCATAAGTTGCAGGTAAGGATCAAAAATACAGTGGTTGAAATTCTTGTCAGTTGCACTGAATCTATCATCAAACATTGTTTCAAAGGATTGAAGATTAAGTTTGAACATTGATTAGTCAATATTTTGTTTTCATATTGGAAAAAAATATTGCAAATTTGTGCCTTAAGTGGTTAAAATTCTTGCCTACAGTACCATACCACTACTGGGTCGGGTGTGTTTTGTAGCCCCAGGCTGTTTTTGTCTACCAGTCATGCTCATTGAGGAGGTCGGACATCCGGGAATGTTGTGGTGCACGGCGACGTAACAATGCTTTTTTGACGATCTCTAACTTCAGTGAAAGGGGAAAACAAACAGTTAGTCATTTTGCTAATAATACTCGACATAATTTATTTTTCTTAACTAATGTTGTGTATTAGATAATAGTTTATAATATATATGAGTACCAATAATTTTCGCTGACAGGCTAAGGCAACACAAGTATTCATAAAAAAAAAACCATTGACTGTAATGATAAAGTTTCCCCTTCAACTTGGCAAAACCGTACTGAGCCCGTACACGGTTACGTTGAACCGACCACCTCAATACGTGTTTAGGCGAGTTTGAGTTTGAGTATTCAGGGATTTGCCAATAAAAGCTACTGTTTTCTTTGATAAATATCTCGATCAGAAAATAACATTACTAAGAATAATTTTATCATGGATATAAAATGGAGAAATTAGAGAATTAATTTTTACATTATATTCTTAAGTTCCTTTGGTACACAAATTTCGGACCCACCATGTTACACCTGTTGGAAAATTATCAAACTATTAAAAACTTAAACACACGAGTGTCGTGGAATGTTCTAACATTAGGCCTAATTTCTACGTTACTTCGCCGTCTGCGAATTGTCTTAACATAACAGAACTCACCCAAAACTATGCAAAAAGTCACGAAATTGTTCATCCCTATGGGTCTGCAACCAGTGACTTCACAACTGGTTATCAAAGGCCGTGGCAGTCTTGATATAATGTCCAGCACTGGATGCTTTCGGGACGTTAAAGTTGCTATGCAGTATTACTGCACAGCTAGCTGCAAACCACTGATTTGGACGGTTTGCAGCTGCGCAGACTATAAAATTGCGTGACCTTTTGCAAATTTCTGGGGAAGTTTCGGTTTGTGGAATTAATTCGCAGACAGCAAATTGACCAAAACTGCACTGAGATATCTAATTTTTTACCGAACATTAAACAAAGCGACACAACAAATACTAAATCGATCATCGTAACATTGTTTAAGATGATTGCAGAAAAAGTTTGGAACATTGATGAGTCAATATAGGCTTGGCCAAAGTAATTTCATTTTGAAAAAAAATATCGCAAATTTGGTCCTTAACTTTTAAGTTTTAACTTAGTTAAAATTCGGAGAGGCATACCATGCTTATCATTCAACATGCAATTGATTGTCGCTACTTTCAAATATGCTTAAATCCGTTCTTACAGTTGCAGTATTAATACTTAAATATTAAAAATCTAATGCCTTCATTCCGATTTTCAACAAACTTTCGTTTAAACCTAGTTAGGCATAATGTTAACGATTTCTTGAAGTACGTAACGGTAGGCTACTTTAAAAGAACGCCACAACACCTGAGTTAAGGAAAGATAATTCCTAACTTCTAAAGTTCAAGTTTGAGCAATCCATGATGAATAAATCTGTCAAAAATCACGACTAGCCATATTTACTTACCCTTGAAAGAATCAGTCAAACTTTCTAGCCCCCATTCTCGCAGTTTTTCTTCCAGAAATACATCCATCTCTTATGCACAGCGAAAGTCAAGATGGCGTCGATTAAATTGTGTATAATCGGAATAAAGGATAATGCCGACAATATCAACCAATTATATTTCGGCATTAGTTTTGAACTGTTTACCAGTTCAAAATCTGACTAGGGATCGGATCAAATGTTTTCAGTACGTTTTGAATTTGAACAGAATCGGTTTAAATTCGAACCGGACGACTGTTCAGAACGAACCGATTCGGATCAAATAAAAATGAACCGGAAAACTAGTCAAATATTTGACCCGGGCTTTTTAAGAGTGAATGATCACTATTTAATCGGTTGTAATAATGGTATTTCTATTGAGATTTTGTATAATAGAATTTAATTCCTATTAATGGGAACATTTGCTACATGGAAGCCGCCATTTTGTGATATTTCTCATGATCCTTTGTTATCCTAACGTTAAAGCCTTATCCAATGTTATATTTTTCAAATTTGAAATACGTCTGGGAAAAATATCTTTGCTAGGGGGAGCTTAAAACTCATGAAAATACATTAATTACTATCATGGTAAAACTTTTCTACTCCCATTTGATATGTTCAACACGCCGTTTTCGAAATATTATAAATAATAGGCAATAAAGCAAGGCTTTTTGGCACGAAACATCAATTTTGAAAATTCATTGTTTTTCACACAATGATTTTTAATATTTCAAGTACATAAATTAAAAACTATGACATTTTATCGCAACATCTGAACAATATGGCTGCATTACTTCAAAATTCTCGTGTGTTAGAAATGTTCCTAATAATAGGCATGCTGCCTGACTGTCCATGAAGTTATTAATTAATAAAATTATATTTACGTAATGATGTCTATATAACGATTCTATATTTGTTTGATAATGTTTCTATTGAAATGGTAGTATTTCCTGAGTTCATAAATACTTTGATTACCGGCAGATTTAATTTACCCTGACTCAAAAGATGATGCCCCTACTGGTGACAAGATATCCCTAATCTGTTAGCTGGTAGCGAATAAGCCACGCCCCAAAATTGATGTAGTCTTACAATTACTGATTCGTTCTTTCACGCAGGTATTCAACCCATTTTTAGATTAGTGTGCATGAATAGTACTGTCAGAAATCAAACTTATAAAAATATAAAAAATAGAGGTAAACTGTATTAAAGGAACTTGCAAGCATAACACGTACGCCGTCTGACGACGGTCGACCAGGTTAACGAAGAATGATATACTGTCAAACACAAAATTTACTGCCGTAAAAAGATATTTATACAACAAGGTAAAGTCACTCATTGAAGATGTCTAATAGAGTCCTTTTGACCGAGCCTTCTCCTGCTGTATCAACGTACTACTACATACTACGATTGGCGTGCTTATTGTGGGTCTTTCTCAATATCCGGTGTTCAGTTATATTGCATAGCTAACTTCATTTGAAATATGGGACTTATCTTGCACTATGCGCCATTCGGTAACGTTTGTACGTCAATTAAAACATTAACTTCACAAAAATAGATATCAAAAGTGTACAATGAAAAGTACAAAATGTGTTTATGACTTTTGCGTTCCATTTCGTTTGTCACTGGTTGTGATATTAATATTGTCTGGCGGTTAATTCCCGCCTGTGTGCCACCATTGGATTGCTTCAGGTGATACCGATGTTTGAGAGATGGGAGGGATAGGATTATTTGTTGTTTGTGCAGCATTCGTGTCTTTTGTTGCATGGGATACTTACGTGACTGAGAATCCAGAGGAATAGGGTAGATGGGATATTTGTGTACAATGTATCAGGATATTATATTGTACTGGATATTATGTTCGTCAGATCATGTAACGGATGTTATAGATTTACATATGCCAGTTTCGTGAAGTTACAAGAAAAAGTAATATCGGAATTATCAGCTCTTCAGTATCCCTCTTGAATATTGAGTGCCTGATTAATAAAGATCATCGCTCTTGTTGTATTGTTCTATTACTTCAAATGAAGAGCGTTCATCTGACAGTCCGGGGAGCAACCCGAAAAACTGGGTACTTTGAAATACCCAAAAAATTGGGTACTTTTATGTATTACGTCATCGGATTAGCCTACACATTTAACTAGCCCACACTAAACGTATGGTGTTTCTCATTTTCCGCTCCGGATTGTCCAAATTTTCACTGGATATCCTGAAATTTTGGAGAAGGATAGTAAATAGATATTCATAACTTTTTGCCGCTGCTTTTTGAAATTCATCGTTGCCTTTTGAAGAAAATCAACAAAACAGGTTGCTCATAATCTTTTTTATTTATTTTCTCAAAAAGGCGAAAATAAATTTAAAAAGCAGCGGCAGAAAGTTTTGAATATCTATTTACTATCCGTCTCCAAAATTTCAGGATATCCAGTGAAATTTTGGACAATCCGGAGCGGAAAAATGAGAAACCTCATACGTTTATTGTGGGCTAGTCAAATGTGTAGGCTCATGCGATAACGTCAGATGAAGCAAGTTTTGATTTCAAATGTATTATTATTTGTGTTGAATATCTGTATTATATGTTTCAACTCTACTATATGACTGTATGACATTATGGGAGAGCTTTTCTATGGATGTATCTCATTGAAAAGAAGCTTTAAAGTTAAATCCATCTCAGCCATTAGTCTCATAGGGCCGGTGCATACCCCCAGTTCCATAGCGCAAGCGGATGAGAGTACATGCCTACCCCTAGACGGGCGCCATTCCATCGCAGGTTAACTCCCCAGCAGCGCTGGTACTTATTTTACAGCTGAGTGGACTGAAGCAAGTAGAGTAAAGTGCCTTGCTCAAGGACACAATGCAGCGCCCGCGGCGGGAATCGAACCCGGTACCTTTCGCATACGAGCATGACTCCTTAACCCCTGCAGACCACTGCACTAAAAGAAGCCTTACGCCATAACATTTAGCTCATAATTCGAGCAGTTCCTACTTTAATGATTTATGTCTAGAAGCTATCTAGTTTCTTCTCTTCTTAATATCCAGTGTATGATCAAGATGGAGACATCATCAGCTGTAGATGGATGAAGCCCAACGAATACAAAGGATTTTGTCAGGAAAATCCTGGCAGTCAATACTTCACGTTTATTAAGGTTCGTAACGCTTATTTTTTAGACAGAAACATAAATGGTTACTTCAAAAGTATATTCTATAGAAAATTAGTTCTAAATTTCAAGAGCCTTTAAATCTAGGCTTTGTCAGAAGAGTAGTTAAAAGGAGTATTGTGTAATCACGGTGATTTTATACTTTCAAGTTGTTTTAACAAACTAAATTATTTTCAATGCCAATAAATATGCGAAGATGTGATTGTACTATTCTATAGTGGATTTAAAATTAGATTAAAAAATTCTAAACGGACCAAAATATGATAGTAACATTCTTCAATGGTTATCTTGTATAGTTCCCCTTTATCAAACAAGATAGACATATTTGACTACTGAACTAATCCTTTAAATGTTATTTTCATTAGGAAAACTGCACCATCGAATGGCAAAATATGATTGAATTAGCAATATATGGCATCGCGATAATGATCGAAGACTTCACCCAACAAGTCGGACCTCCTTTAAGCAAGGCTCCTACACAGATTCTAGCCAACCTGACTACAAGTGCTACCTCTTGTTTTGAAATACCAATATTTGTTAACCCAACACCGCAGGATAGCCAAAGCCTTATTATTAGCAAAGGCAACCCATTTTACGAGGCCTTTGTTGTGGAATGAACTTTACCAATCCAAAAGTATGGTCTTTGTATTTTAAGGGTTAAAATATTATTTAGTTACTGATAAATTTGATATTATGTGTCATGTAAAATATATTTTCGTGATCATAACACAGAATATTACACGATCTGTACGTAATGCTTCTTAGTATATATAGGCCTACTTTGAATTAGGATATGAGGCGACGGTTATTGAAAAA
>JAIGNY010000765.1:612500-632500 GCA_020152595.1 Chiridota heheva | reverse complement strand
ACATGTGTTTACTACTTTCTGATGATATCACATGTGTTTACTACTTTCTGATGATGTCACCGACATTATTTAGTGATTGATTTATTGATGTACACTGCGAATTGTGTTAAGAAGTGGCATCCTACACATTCGTCTTGTATCAATTCTCGTTGTCGTTTATGGAAAAGGATTTTTAAAATGCATTTATGCAAATATGGATTAAAATAGGAATTATTTTGCTTGTATTAATCGTCTATACATCGGCATTCCGTGTTCGACAGACATATTTCTTTTTACAGTTTCTTGTTGCAATTACAGAAATAAAGCGAAACAATTGATCTTGATTATGGTTGGAAGAAATTGTAAGATGCTATACAACACTTAACGCAACAATTTCAAATTTTCCGTGCACTTAAATTATTTGAATCAACCTCGGAAAGACTATGGTATTGGCTACGATATTCCATGTGATGATAAAAAAATCATAAAATATTTATATTCTTTTACGCAAATGAATAGCTGTCAAATTTTTGCGTGAAATTTAAATCGTTGAGGATGTATGTTTATCAACTACTGTCATAAAACCTTCAACGTCTCACTATCTGACTATAGAACGTTCTTGACTAATGTTGATAGTATTCAAACTGAAATCTTTATTTAATATTTCCACAATCGAGGAACTATAGCAGTTATTTGTTTGAATTTATCATTTTAGGAGAGGTGTATGATCTACGAACCACAAACTAAACGTTTCACTTTATGAATACGTTTTGCTGGTTTTAATAGAATGTGAGGGTAATTATCTTGAATTATAATTGGAAAATGCTATACCACATGATACTGAACAATTCAGCCTTTCGTTGTAAGTGTATGATTTGATTCAACCCTATGACTGTATCACTTTACGAAACCTTACAAAATGAAGCACGGATTACGACTCTTCCTCATCTTTACAGCTTTTATCCTTTACTTATGCCTAGGCGCTCTTATCTTTCATCTCATTGAGTATTACCATGCAAAACATATCTATAACAAAGCCCAGGAATATCATGACAACTTCCTTGCGAGTCATACCTGTGTGTCGTCAGAGGAATTTATAGATATTGCTCAGAAATCTTTCGAAATCTGGAGGGACGGAGTAAAATGGTCCAACATCAGTTCTTCGCCGTTTCGTACCAATAAATGGATATGGAGCAATTGTGTGTTCTTTGCTGCAACAATTATCACTACAATTGGTAAGGTAATCAGTAAAATTAGTAAAGTAACCGTTGCAAATTGGAAGGTAACCGTCAGGGTTGGAAGTGTATGTGTACGCTTCTGATTCGCTGTGAGGTCTTGGGCATGTTGGGTGCGTATATTTTATTGGATCGAAGATAGAAGAGGGATGAGAGAAGTGGCGCCAGTAGACCGTTTTGATTGGGGTGGGGGGGGGGGAGAAATCGGGGGTGTAAAATTTAAAATTTACCGACAAAAGAGGTCGACGCTGCCGACAAAAATATATTCCACATTCCCCATGACGTCGAAAATTTTGAAAAGCAAAAAAAATAAAGGTCATCGGTCCAAAATTGCAGAACGAGTTCCATAATATTTGGTTTTTTCAATCTGTGTGGTAAAGTTTTCATCGTCTTTGATGGAAGTTTTACCGACGCGGACCTTAATTTACCGACAGGTCTTCAATTTTACCGACAACTTAACCGCCGAAGTTGGGGGGGGGGGTAACATGCCCATACCCCCTGGTATTTACGCCCCTGGATGAGTGTTGATGTCGGCCCGGAGTGGAGTTTACTTTACCAACGAAAGTTATCCGTTCTTGCCTTGCCGACAAGTGCATATGCATAAATTGCGTGATGCTGCAAAAGGTATCACTTCAAATGGTATGATAATTGTTACACTTGGTAAGGAATCCACTTAAATTGGTATGATAACCACTGCACTCAATATTTCTTAAATATTGTACACGCAGTGTCACGCTTAAACCATTCCCGAAATAAACTACTTACGTACGTGTATAATCGTACACTGTATGTATGAAGTGTGAATGCAGTGATGCGTAAATTGTCGGTGGCCTTGAGATGTTCGAATTTCCAACAAGCGGAAAATAAGAACATCGCTGATGTAAGGACGTGAAACTTCAATGAGAAGAAACAAATTGTGTAAGATTCATTTCCGGTCATTATTTTAGAAGAGGGGTAGCGTGATGCAGGCTAGAATTCGGCGTCCAAGCGATTGCATGCTAGCTTCTCTGTATAAGTCAAATGGTGAACTGCAATGACAGTAAATGTTCTGAAACTCGGCGAGAAATTTTGTGAATATACTGTACATGAATCTCCTTCTTCCTACTCCTACCATTCATTTGTTGAATGGGGTCTGGGGGAAGGAGGGGTGGGGTGGGGCAAGAGGAAGGCAAATTGGTCTGATGGAGCAGAAGCCTATGAATCGGACCAAACATGTTACTTTACAAAAATTATGTGGGCAAGTGGGAGCCAAACGATCTTGAGGGGACAAATGTCCCAAAAGCGCCGTCATTTAATCATCCCCTTTCATTGGAATATAGCCTCCGAATAGTACGATGTTTTTGAAAGCATTTTTTTAAAAAAACATTTTACGTCGTCAGCAGGTTTTTCCCTCGTCGACACTCATCAGAATATCATAAACCTGTGACATATATCAACATGTGTCCTTCTACTTGTTTTCCAGGGTATGGAAATCTTGCACCAGGCTCACACATAACCCGATCGATATTGATACCGTACGCATTGATTGGAATACCCTTAATTGGAATTCTTATTCACACAATTGGGAATTCTTTTGAGCGTATTTATAAACGCTCAAAACGCTATAAATTTTTAAAACATATTGGTAAGAAAAAGCCAATACCTTTGAATGATTTCATGTCTGCCTTTAAGCTTTGCCCAATGATTCTTTCATGAATTATAGTTACTAGTTATCATGTCCCCATAGATATACTTATCTCCTACAGTACTTTCACTCATATTAAAATGATATGATTATGTATTTATTTAGACTTGACTCCATATACATTTTGTACGTTGTATTCTTAGTGTCACTCTCATAAGAAATTAAGATTTAAACATATAGGTAGTAAATTATAACCTACTATTGTCACAGTCTATGCCCTCATAGCCCGGAGCACAGGTACAGGTGTAAACGTCAATCAAGTCATTACAGGTGGCACCATTCTGACATGGGTTAGATAAACACTCGTTTGTCTCCGTTAAATACTCGTTTGTCGCTGTTAAAAGTTAAACAAGGAAATGCTTGCTAAATATTAAAGAAGGTTATACTTTTGCAATAAAAAAATATGCAGACCTGTGTACGAGTTCAAAAGTACCAAGACATTACCAGTTCCACAAGTTGTTCACTTATAGCCTGCAGTGTCAATCATATAATTATAGGTGGCACAATTCAGACATGGGTTAGATAAACACTCGTTTGTCTCCGTTAAATACTCGTTTGTCGCTTTCAAAAGTTAAACAAGGAAATAATAAGTATGTAAAGATATGTTTGCTAAAAATGTATCAGTTTTTACTCTTGCAATAGATATATGGAGAGCTTTCTATAAATTAAGAAGTACCAAGCTCTCACCATGTCCACAGGTTGCGCCTTAATAGACTGAAACACATGTACATGAGTCAATCAAATCATTACAGATGGCACCATTCTGACATGGGTTAGTTGACCACTAATTTGCCTCTGTTAACCAATGAAATGATGATCATTACTAACCTTTTGTGGTATCATGATTGATTAATTGTTTGCTTGCTTGATTGATTGATTGGTTCATTGATTCATTGATTCATTCATTTATGTATTCATTCGTTCATACATTCATTCATTCATTTATTTAATTGTTTATTTATTTTTTATTTATTTTTTATTTATTACCTTCTAAAAGCTGAGCGGAGTTTATGTTTTCATCTGAGTATTTGCTTGTTTGTTCGTATATCTGTTCGTGTGGTTTTCATAAATAAATGTCAACAATATGAAGTTCTGAATATGGTTAAATTTGGTATGGAGCTTTATTACTGCTGAAGGACGACGTAATCCATACTGGGACATATTATAATTCGGAGATGGCAGAAGGGGGAGGATGGGAATGTTGTAGTGACGAGATCTGAGAACAAGCAACGGTAAAAATTTTAAACAAGAGCGCATATATAAGAGTGTACACCATATATGACACAAAGGTAGATATACGGCCTATGAATTACATCATCATTTCACATGAATTAACAAGATTTAAACTTATAGGTAGAAAAACAATTCTTAATATTGGCACAGCTTATATCTTCGTAGCCTTTTACACGGGTACAGGTGTAAGAGTCAATCAAATTGTACAGGTCGCACCATTCTGACAGCATTTGATGAGCAGTCATTTATGTTAAGCTATGGAATAATGAGTATGGTAAAGCTTACTTGCGATAATAAAGAAGTTTGTACTCTTGGAATGAATATATACAGAGTTGTTTACGAATAAAGAAATACCAGTCCCTCACCAGTTCCACAGTTTGTACTCTCATAGCCTGCAGCACATGTACAGGTGTAAAAGTCAATCAAATCATTACATGTAGCATCATTCAGACATGAGTTAGATGAACACTCAATAGTCTCTTTCAAGCAATAACATAATTCACAATGAAAACTTGCTTGCCAAAAATGTAGAAGTTTATATTTTCATAAATATATGCAGTGCTTACAACCATATGAAGCTCATGTACACAATTACTATTGAATTATTATATGGTGGTGTTGTTTAATGTTGGCCTCCGTCAGAATAAAAGTCCTTAATTTGAAGGACATCAGAGACCTTATCAAATTAAATCACCCCCTGGCCTTCCTGCCAAGCAACACTTTTGGATTTAAAAAAAATGCATTAACCTGGCTTTACCTGGACAGCCACACCCTCTCATTTTTTTTTTTTTGCTCGGTCAAGAGTAAGGAAGCCTTCTGGCCTACGTAGTACCCTTTAAAATCCTTTTTGATGCTATAGAAATTGTATCTAATTTGAAACTGCAAGAAAGAGAGAGCTAGAATCCTTGACAAAATCAGGTAGAGCATTCTAATTTTAATAATTCTCTGGCTGAAAAGATGCTTAAATATGTCCAAATGGAAGTGTGTTTGTGGAATTAAATTTTACAAGATTTGAAATCCGTTATCATGGTTTGAAAATTAACAATGGTTTAGACTTATGATAGCGAAACTAACCTTTGCATGTTGGCAAAGGCTCTGACCACACGCCAGCGGCTGAATAATTACGAGACGAAATGTCATTTGAGTGGTAACCATCCATGCAAATGTAAGAGCAGACGCTACCAGATGGTAAGGTATCACCTCCGGTTGGACACGAGTTCTGCCGAATCTGCTGCAGTCCACGTGGTTCACATAGCAAAGGACACGGTACCGAATCTGAGCCTGGATTAGGAAAAGGGGGTATTGGCGCATTAATATCTAGTGTAAATGTTCATTATTAGCAGTACTAATAGTCTCTATTTAATACTACAACACTGTGCTATGACGAACCAAACACATGGAACGAGTTATAGTGACGAAGCAATCTAAAATGAATTCTGTTCATGGTAGCATTTGCAAAATTATATATATAAAAGGTCCCCAGCAAGTACACAAACCACAGTCACACTTGCAATACCAATGTTAACAACAAAGAATCATGCAAATGAAATAACATATGATTTTATCAATGCAACTGAAGGTACAATTTGTGCAAAAGAACAAATAAACTTAAACACCAAAACAGGATATTATATACAGAACAATTAAGCAAATATCAAAAGTGTTTGTTTTTGGAATATTTAACAAAATTCAGAAAAAAGTGCAGATGAATGTTGTACACAGTCAGGAAGGCTAGCATTATTCCAGCAAGTGAGTAGAGGTCCAACAAAATAGCTGCTGGTTACGGAACTGGGTTCTTTTGCAATGACTCCCGGAGAACCCAACTAGCAAATAGCCATGTTATCAGTAGCCATTTTAATTGAAACTACCGTATTATTCATTTTCTAATTAACTCAATCAACAGCTCAGAGAAATCAGTTACATTATGCGTATGTCTCCTTGTAAGTCCGGCAGCATGCCTATTCATGGGAACATAAATATTCCTATTAATGGGAATATAAATGTTAATAGGAACATTTTGCTACATGGAAGCCGCTATTTTGTGATATTTTCCATGATTATTTGCTATCCTGAAGTTAAACCTTATCCACTGTTACATATTTCAAATTTGAAATACGTCTGGGAAAAATATCTTTGCTAAAGGAAACTTAAAACTCATGAAAATACCTTTATTACTGTCATGGCTACGACTTTTTTACTCTCATTTGATATGTTCACCACGCCGTTTTCGAAATATTAGAAAAAATGGACAATAGAGCTATGCTTTTAGGCGCGAAACGGTTATTTTAAAAATGCTAATATTTTCCAAGACAATAATTTTTAATATTTCAGGTACATCAACTAGAAACTATGACATTTTATTGCAACATCTGAACAATATGGCTGCATGATCTCAATATTCTCGTGTGTAATAAATGTTTTTGTTATTAGGCATGCTTCCAGAATGCTTGTAGCCAATCGATTTCTAAGGCTTGTTATGTACACAGGCAAAATATTTGAGGTTTTACGGGTTTTGTAAATCTACAAGACAATCAAATGTAAGAATAAAGGTTTGCTCAGTTATTAAATATATTCATTGCGGCAAACATTTTCATTAATTTTGCAAAGTAAAGCAGTCGTTGCATTGGTGTCAGTTGCTTTTATGGATATATCAAAGATAAATCGTCTATTTTTAAAGAATGATAATAACCAATTGCAACAAGTTACCATTTACGAAGCATTAAGATACAAGATGAGATTTTAATCAACAGTAAGGATTAATAATGTAGCAACTAAATTGATTGGTGGAAAAACTGTGAGCTACAACTTGAATACTACAGTCTGTAAAGCTTATTGCGTTTTTTTAGTTCGTTAGAGAAATTGATTATTAAACTTTTCATAACGTTTTATCAACTTGGCTGGTTTAAAAAGAGTGTACAAGAGTGACGTTGCACTCCCACTTTCTTTACTTATAAATAAATTTTATTGAAAATTAATTTATATTCAAAAACATTTCCCATTGTGAATCACAGTTATAAGACTCGTTTCAGTTCTCTGTGGTTTATCCAGTGGGTGTAAAGCAGTACAATTTATAACGCATTTCAATAACATTAGTGTAAGATAAAAAACGCGTGACCAATGAACTTATATTAGCGACAAGGAGAAAACTTACGTTTTGCTCTTTCACGGTCTCCTGGGGTGGTCAACTGAAAATTATAACAAAATTACAAAAACTTCTCACATGTATATCATTTCATTCAGTTTTTTTGATAATTAATATTGTTAAAATTTACAGTATCTGAATAATATGATCCATTATTTTGATAGTTTTATATGGTTTCAATTATGACAATCATGAACAGAAAATTGCTATGCCGACGGGATGAGAATTACCATAATTATAACCAAGGAACCTTTGGCATCAAGTGGTCAAATTTTGTCACAAATGATAGCCTTACGGAAATGATAGGTAGCCGATGGTGCCTTTCGAGTGATGAGGTGTAGAAGAAAGCCGCTTGGTGTGGTCAGTGGTTTAGCCAGCATTCAAAACGTGAGGGGTTCCAAGAAGGTTCTAGACCCATCCCGAGACGAAGTTTTCAAATTTAACCCACTTCTGTGGGCAATATACAAACATATATTAAAAGACCAAGTTTATCTCGGTTTTGAAAATAATCTCGAAAAAGTGTGTGTGTGTAGGAGGAGGTCCACTCCTTTCCCACTCATCCTCCTAGCTACACCGCTGGGTGTGGCTTATGTGATCAGACAATGTGATTCTTCCAGATGGTCGCGAAATTGACTGTGCCGGCATGTGGAGTGGAAAGAGCGTGAGCTAACTGAGGCACGATGCAATGGCACGGGAACAACTGGTGGCAGCGTTACCTACTTTTACACACTGAATCATTGTAATGTGAGGGAAAGGCAGCCAGTTGACTATGCCGCATGAGTAATGATTATGAACCATTGGCAGTTCTGGTAGTAAAGTGTTCATCAAAAACGCACAGAGCCTCGCATTGTCTTGTTGATTGTCCCTTCGAGAAGGAGCTGGCTGAATGAACTATTTCGATTAAGAAAAAGTGTTTTCCTGAAGATTATAGCTAATATATTAATAATGAGGAATTTGTCGCCCGTCTAGTAACGTGTTCCATAAATCGCGGTGCGATGGTGCACAGTATGTGGTTAAACTGTTTAGGCATATGATAGAAAAATCGACACAGGTCAAATGCAGTATATTAAGTAATTATTTTATTATTTATATAGATATATTTATATGTAATATGAATATATTGATATATATTTATATATGAATATATTAATAGTTGAAATATTATTGTCAAATAAGGAAACCTCCCAAAAGGTATTACTTTTCCTGTATTAACATGGAAAATCATGAATAATTATTTAGTGATGAGACAATGAGTTTAATGCTAAAATGATAATTGTTTTATCAACACAATAAAACAATCATTAATATAGTCTTATTCACACTTCTCAAAGGTGTGACATCAGCTTTTTTAGTTAGGGGCTGCTACAAACAAGCAGATCTGATGGGACCTGGAAAATATGGACGAAAACGTGGAAAACATAAGAAACCGGTCTTACGCGCCATGGTTACGGGCTATTTCTACACAGTTTTCTAAGTGAGTAAATGTATATGGTGGTAGAATTAATAATTTATAATTAATTTCTAATTAATAATTTGTATATAAACTTCAGCAATTTTTGCAAATAAATGAAATGAAATGGTATCAATTTGTCTGCATAACAACAAAAAGACACAAACCCCAAGACTGAATATTCAAAATCAAAATCAGGCTTTTGTTTGCATTAAACAATCATGAAAAATCACACTTCAACATGTCTTTTACAAGGCTTAGCTCAGTTGACTATAGCCCACACTTAACAACCATGAGGGTTTATAGTATTAGGCAGTACATTTTTGATGATTTTTGTTTCTTTCTTAAAAATTCATATTGTGAAATAACAACATACTGTAGTCTGGTAGTTTATCTATACCTACATCAGCATCATTCTCACAAGATTTGCTGATTTCAGCTTAAGCTGTAGTGATGATAAGTGAAGGACTTATAGCAGTATTCACAGAAGATGTCTCACAAGGAAACTGCCAGAAATGTTTGTAAAGTTGATTGTCAGTTGTTAAAGTTAAAATTCTACAGGTGACACTTGCAGTAAATCTAAATCAAAATTGTGATTTCAAAACGTTTTACTTATTCTTTTGTAAATTGGTTATCTCCAAAATTTGGTCCGAATTCCTCTATCATAAATGTACATGAAAATTTAAAGAAATACTTTTTAGAAGTTTATGGCAGATTAATATGTGTTGAACTGTTTTAAGCATCTGGGTTTACACACCATTTCATGTAACCTGTATCAGTTGTTTGAATCAATCAGTAAATTGATATATTTCCTGTAGTAATTACAATTTTTACTTCCTTTACCCTACACGCAATTAAATTATTTAATGTATTCCCCTTCAACACCAGACAGCTTCAGAGGTTTGAGATAGGCATAGCAAAGCTACCCAATTCATTGGGTTGGACATGATAAACTGTTAATAAGAGTTAATAGCTTTTCCTGACAAAATGAACCCAACTGTAAAAATAATTGCATGCATGTGTCATAGAGCTAGCGTGTAGCCTACATAGTTATTTGCCTTCACCTTATGTATGGCGTAAATAATATTAATTTTACAAATATGGGTTTCCAGTATTCCTCATGAATTATTTACAAAGTTTAAAAAAAAATTCAAACAGTATACACAACAAACCACTAGGCGAATCAAGTTAGGTCTGGGCAGCTAATCTGAAGCAAGTCATAGCCTAAATGCTAACACCCCCTGATGATCAAACACCAAGCGGGGCCCAAAACCTGTTTTCATAGCTATCCACACCGCCTCCCGCTTTTACGGAGTTAAGCCACATTGACTTAATATGTGTACAACTGTGCCGTTGTGGGTACAGCTAATTAGGGGTACTTAATAAGATTAAGTATAAAATTTCGTAAATCAATAGAAAGTTTTTGTAGTCCCCTTGCCACTTGGAAAGAAAAATCAGTAAAAGTCTTGATATTGCCGGGGGTAAACATCCCTGGCACATCAATTGCGAGAAATACAATGGTAGTCAAAAGAAGGTTGTCGTGATTAAAGGAACTGAGGCTAAGGTTAACAAGAACGTCCAATTGTCTGAAGATGTTAAAGAAAATTACTACGAAGAGACAGACACATTCCATGTTATAGACTGCCTCCGTCAAACAGCACTGAATGAGGTTACTGTCTATTCGCCAGATACATATGTGCTTATCGTATTGATTGACATAGTTGCAAGCCTAAGAGCAGGATCCTTAACTGTAGTAACGTCTATTAGCAATATCAGTAACTTAAATGTCACAGACATTGTCAGTGTCAATATCAATGTCTTAATGGTATACGCAACTTCTTTGGTGCTGATTGGGTGGCAGTTTTTTGGTATCGTAAAAAAAAGGTGGGTAGAGACAAATCTCGAATTACCTGGCAACGGCCCTGCAATACGATTTTTTACCAACCATGAGATCAGTACAGTACAAAACAAACTTGTGGATGGTAACTTTTCGGCGAATTTAAATCTGTGGAAAAGTTCCTATGCTCCTTATATATGAAAGGTACAAGTGATATCCCAGATACTAGATGGGAACTCTTCAGGTCAAAGAACCAAGAAGGAGAACAGTTACCACCTACACTACTGCCCCACATCCGATGGGTCAATTATATCTGTGCCAGTGACAAGTCATAAATATCAGCTAAGCCTTCCGTCAAGAGATAATCTTGGATAGGACAAACAAAATTGATGGATCATTCCAGCCAACAGCATCTTTGAATATTCCGGCACCCAAAGCAGTCATAGAGCTGGTAAAATGTGGGTGCCAAAAATGTACAAAAAACAGTTGTTCCTGCAAGAAGAAAAATCTAGTGTGTACGCCTCTGTGCAATTGTATCGACTGTGAAAACCGTGGAGACTACAGCATACTAGATGAAATAGATGAATATGACCTAGAAAATACAGAAGATAGACTTAGACAGTAGTTCATGGTAGGTAACAACATGCATAGCTATAATAGATATATATATATATATATATATATATATATATATATATATATATATATAGTGTGGCTGAAAATAATATAATAATTAACAGTATTGAAAAGTGTCGTTGTTAAAAACATATGATTTGGGACTAAACTGATGGTCATATCTGCTCTTGACAAGACATTTAGAGCGATTTATAGTGAGATTTTGATAAAATATATGGCATCCATCCAAATCTGTTTAACGGCAATATTACCAATGGGTTAGTTGGCATTGAAAACATAGGACTAGCCACCAAAATCGTGCCTATAGCTGCTATAATAAGAAAGTTATGGTAATTTGTCTATGAAAATGGCGGCTATTCGGAAATTAAAGATACCGTCATGACGATGTCGAGAAAAAATGGAACTCTGCATTTTTGGATTCAACATACCAAAAACATTCAGAAAATGCAATAAAATCAATTTAAGCAAGCCTATTTCACAAACCCTGAAATTTGGATACTAGGCTTCTCACTAACATCTAAACGATGCAAGCACAAAAGAGTCAAGAGTTTTGTATTTCTTTATAACCCATTTACTTGAATATTCATGTTTTGTATTTTACTGAAGCATATAAAAACTTTCAGGGGCGAAACAAGTACAACAGAAATGCTGCATCATGGTTAATCCTGCTCAATGGCAGCTTCCATAGTGTTTTACTACTTGTAAGGGATTATGTGGTTCTTAGAAGTAAGGGATCTCCCAAACTAATTAAACACCTACTAACGGCATTAAAATTTCCGACATATCGTTACATACAAAACAGGCCTTAATTAATGAGGGCCACGAAAACGAACTTAAAGTATACTCCGTTATTCGCATACGTCTTTCCGGGTGCATTATAACCCCACTAAAATGCTGAACAGCAATCAGACAATAGTGACATTATTTTGGCATGTAACTATTTAAGTTTCCATTACATTTAATTTCAGATTAAAAGTGAATCTTAAGATATGTTTCCACTTTTGCTTAAAGAGCTTCGTAACTCTCGTTAATGCTCTTCTGAAATGACACTGTTCGGTTGAAGGGCTTACACCATTGGACCGTGGAGTATACACCATGAAAACAGCAATCATGGAAGTTTGACGACATATCCACATCTTACTTGTTTTAACTGTTTAAATTTACGTACGGGTAAATGCACTGGTTTCCTATAGAATTACAAATGTAATTCTGTTCTAGGGTGCTATATTAAGTGAGACTCCTAAACCATGAAAAAACATAGCAAAATTGCCACATGCATAAATTTAATTTCAATTAAATTTAACGTCCATCTTACGGATACACGAAAGGCCACTTTTACCTTTTCCCAAAACCTGATATGCTGCTCTGTTCTTGGGCGTACATCACTGAGTTGGCCTTCGAAACGATGAAAAAATGCTCAGTTTATTGTTACGTCACTATTACATGCTTGTAATTTTCTGTTAATTGAATGTCTATCTAAAACAAAGGTCGTTTTGTTGTCCCTTAGGCCTGTGTATATTTAGTTTTCAATTTGAATGAATACCCATATTTGAAATTAATGAATCAATCGAATGCCATTAACCAATGAAATTAATATTTCAAAAATTGCCTGTAGCTCACATACTTGATTAATTCAAACATAACAGTAACTGTAATTTCCAAACGTGATTACGTCTCAGGCGTATGAGAGAAAAGAGTTTGATGGATCACTCAATGCATGACTGAAACGGATAGATAACGGAGTAAACCTGTCGTGCGTCTTGGAAAGAACAAGAAATGAAAATAGTGATCAAATAAGGAGAACAATAAAACACCTGAACAGGCAGATTTTTCACATCGATGCACATTTATTTAGTGTTTCATTCATATACATTATAAATCAAAATTTCAAACAATATATTATCATGTGGGTATAAAATCATATATTATCATGCCAAATTATCATCTCAACTAGAATCAATTGGTTGTCGGCAACAAATTATCTATTTCTGTCTCTATCAAATACAATTTATTTTCATGGCGGATTAAAATAAAGTAGTTACCGGCAAAAGAAAATGTCTATATCTCTGGGTTTTTTTTAAGATAGCGATATGGGAGGGTTGTACCACCCTGAATTTTCAAACTAATCAATAAACTTTACATTGGCAAGTTCTTTAAGCAGAGAGAAAAATGTACTTTCTGTTTAATAAAAACTTACTGATAAGATAAAGTTTCATGGGATTTAGACTATCTTGAACACAGTTAAAATATGGTAAAATGGGAATGACTGTTTTCTTTTACATTTCCAGATTTGTTATTCAACTAAGTTGTATATCTGTACACTGCTACATAAACTAGACAAGGAACGGACTTTCTAAGTGTGCACCCAAACACAAATGTTTGTACAACATTTTGTGTTATGTTTTTACAATATCAAAATGTGTGGTCGTAAAAACATTATAACATTTTTTCATATTACATTATGCAACATATATTTTTATTATATCATTTTTATATTACAAAACTAATGATTTTATCAAACAATTTTTACAACCAAACAAATTGATATTAAAGCAACATTTTAAAAGGTTGAGAAAATGTGTTTATGATGTTGAAAAACATGATTATGTTTGCTTAGTAACCATGGATTGTGCTGAGGGACATTACCTTTCGACAGTTGTTTCTATATTTCAATTAAATTTAATTGTTTATATTTGGAATTATTGGAATGTTTTGATGTTTCATTATTGTGATTGGGTATGATACCCATTCTTCAAGATCATGATTTTCCCATCTGGTCATCTACCTTACAATCTAAATTAAATGAATTATTTGTATTTTCTTATAGAAACGCATTAAAAATGATATCACATTGTATACTGTACTGATCACTTTTCAACTCACTGATGAATTGTTTGAAATGTAATAACTTTTAAACCAGAAACGATACCAACATGTTTTTTTCTCACAAATTCAACTGAGTATCCACTTGGTGTATTCTTCTAGATTACCATTGCAATACAAGTATTCCATTCATTGAAATAACTCGGTTATATATGCTTCCGTAACTGGAACAAAACTAGGTTAGTGCATATTTAGGGTTCAAAGATCTTTTTAGAATTTGAGTGATTATAACCGATTGCTGATGAGTATTTTAAGTAGTCCTGGTGAGGCGCGGTTTTAAGTAAGGAGTCAAAATGTCATTATCATATGAAAGGTTATGATTTTTGAGCTTTAATATTCAAATTTTATGCGCAGACAATTAAGATTGAAATAAACCTCCTAAGGTAAACGTTGTAGGCATTAGGCTAAATATATGAGAGCTAACCTTATTTTTAAGTCTTTATGTTTACAATGCTGTTTTGGAGATATTCATCAAAAAACGTATTGGTTCTTGTGAAGAAAAAACTATTTGAAAATGTTCAAATAATTTCAAGACAAATTCAACATACGTTTGCCAATTTTGAGTTCTAAGATTGCAAGTTATAAGACAGACATTTTAATTAGATAAGGTCCACTAATTTGTTTGCCTGCAATAATTTGTCCAGCAATTCAATTAAACCGGCTAACGTTTAGATTGAAACTTTGATTATTCCTACATTTTTGTTCAAGTTGATCTTATATTAACACTCCTACTAAGTAGTACATTATGACTTTATTGTGCATTTTCCCTTAAAAACGTTCAGAGCGCAGGTCATATTTGCAACTGTAAACAGAAGGATGCGTGTCTGCCATACGGATTGCTTCAACAAATGGTAGTAAGGAACTATATTCAACCATCTGAGTATATCATCACATTTTTACATATTTAGCACTGTTTTCAGTATTCGGATAATAAAACCATTTCACAACATGAAAATTTAATGTCTTACAGCCAACGGTGGCATGCTTTTTAAAATACCTCAAAAATTATTTCGAAACCTTTCATAAATATTTGCAAGCGTTACAGAGTTGATCAATGCGCCTTAGATAGAATGGCGGTTAACTCGCAAACAGCGTAATAAGCATACAGCATAACAATAACTACCATTTACAGGACACAAATTCCCCTGACGCTTAACTGAAAGACATACGTTTGTTTTATATTGGTATCGCCAGAAATATTTCATGGGTCACAATGCGCATGTGCAATTCACAATCAAGCATACAAAGGAACTCAACTCAATGAATCACAGTAAATGGAATCAAAATACAAGCTAATAGTTCAGTGTAAAGCACAAAATACCCCACTGTGCTTAACGCGCTGATAGAAGTTGTGTATGCCCAACTGTTGGTCATACGTGCTAATTTCGTCCATTTTTAAGTTTACATTGCTGACAAGGTCTGATAATTCACTCACTGTTCACGCTAACTCTTTTCTAATCATTAGAAATACTTTTTTTCTTTTCGAAATCTGTGTTATAATCTCAGCTCAATCTTTTACAAATCAGACATAAAACCTAATATTTGAAATAACACCTAATGACTGAATGAAGATAACACATACAGATTAAAACAATTCAACACTGAAAATGGCATGCTCTAATTCGTGTTCTTTATACAATCATCCCATGCTTTTTATTGCACCACGTGGGATCGTTGCAAGTGCCGCAAGTGTCACCAAATGATAATATACTTTGTATTTCACTACTTTATATCTTCAATTGTTTTATTATTCTGATTGTTTTTCTTAAATCTTTCTCAATTTGTTACAAACACAGACATAAGACCGAATAGTTAACATAACATTTATAGTTATGAAAAACTGTTACATATATTTACAATTCTCACTACTTTCAACAATGCAAATGTCATCATTTTCGTCATCAAATTCATTTCCTCTATATGACGACATATACACTTGCAAGTTCTGACCAAATGATTATTTTCTTTACATTTCACTACTACAGTATCTATGAATTATTTCTCTTTTTTTAAATTTTATGGTATTCTTTGCTCAATATTTCACACATGCAAACATAAACCCAACTATAAAACTTTATACCTATACAAAACCACTTGTACACAAATTTTTACAAATTCCACTATTTTCAGCAATAAAATGTTATGCTCTCCCCCTCAAGATATCAAATTTGTGTCTGTTATACGAAGATCCGATACAGATCATTGCGTTGTATGGGATCACTTATAATCAAGAGCTCCATCGTCTTCAACTTTTATACACTAGTCTTATTCGTTCACTCATTGATTACTATAAAAGTAACCGTTGTAAATTAGAGCAAATTCAAATTAATGCTCTAAAAATTATTTTTACATACCTCGTTCCAATTGCACTTATTGATCTTCACTCTCTTCCCAGCATTCAATCACGGATTGATTCATTTAGAAACTAATAATCACAAAAAACCTGTATTTTTGAAGAAGAGTTGATCCTCCCATATCATTGAGCCTAGCAGTTTTCGGTGCCTCTTATTTAGTTTCCTTGGCCTAGCCTAGTCATTGCATTGTTGGTAGGTGATCATTGCAAGGTTTTGTTTATTCGTGTGGTCTTTGGCTACCCTTGTCCGTGCTCATTCCTCGTGTCATTAAAGTCACTTTCTTCATTCCATGCAGTTCAAATGCTAATATCCTTCTCACCAAATGCTAATATCCTTTCCAATTTACTACTTTATATCATTAATTGTTTCTTTATTCTGAACCTTTTCTTTAATCTTTCTCATTTTTTTTACAAAAACAGACATAAAAACCGAAATATCTACCAACCTAAGACTTATAATGATAAAAACAATTGTTAAAAATGTAAACGGTTGTCACTACTTTTAACACTGAAAAGCGTCATTATTTCTTTCTTTCCTAAATAAGCTCTAATTCGTTTCCTCTATACGAGGCAAAATGCAGTTGCAAGTACTGCAAATTCTGACCAATTAATAATTTTCATTGCGTTTCACTACCGGACTACTATCTATATAATTGCTTTACTTTTTCGGAATCTTAATCTATTTTTTGCTCAATATTTCACACGTACAGACATAAACTCAATTATTTAACGTTACACCTATATTGATAAAACCACTTTTACATATATTTTTTACATATACCAAACTTTAATCTTCTTGAATTACCTTACTACTATTTGGATCTACAGATCTATGTTACAAAAATAGATAAAACACATAATCCAGTTATCATTTTTCACAAAAGCAAATAAAACCAAAATCAAAATGAATAAAAAAAGGGTTTCCACGCATCTCCTATTCATAAAGGGTTAAAATCTCATGATTTTACGAGATTACCCCAAAACATGCGAGGCATATCTAGAGTATATTGGCCTACATCTAGAGTTTACAATATAGAAATATGTTTATATTTCTTGTGTCCAATATAATCGTGTTCAATAACAACATATCTATATACAGTAGACATATTTTACATGTAATCCCCAAACATTACCTCCACAGTTTAACATATTTTACAATTCATTTAAAGTCTAAGTTTGTCTTTACAGATAATAGTTCTGAGTTTGTTAATCTCGTAATACCTTTCAAGTATTCTTTTCTTGAATTAATTATATCAGTACAATTGTCTGGGTAATCCGTATACACAAAGAACATGAATTGTTTATAATTTATTGTGCATACATTTCTTAGCCCGTTCAGAGGTGTAAATTATTTTTCAACAACCTGTTAAGCGATGTCAATTTTAAGAAGTTAATCAATCATTGGCTAGACTAACTATGGATTTCCTGAGACTGGTCAAAACTGTTATATATTAAGCATTAAATATAAAACGCCTCTCATTCTTAATAAAAATGTAAGATTAACAACTTTGTACATGATATTTTTTACTGAAAACTAATGCGAAATGTTTCTCTGAAAGCAAAATATGATTTAATTCCAATACCAGCATTCTACGTACGGCATTCTACGACATTTTTTCAAAAGTTAGAGAAATCTCAAAACAATTATGATGCAGCGTTACATTTCAGTTTACATCATGTTCAACACATGTAAAAGACTACAGAAACATGCTATAAAAGGTATAACGAAATCACGTCTTTTATATCGATAAAGATTTCACAAGCTGCCCTGTAAGATCAAAGCAAAAGCGTAAATATAAGAATATGAACAAAAATGCAAAATATGATTAAAGATATTTCTCTTTTGATATTTTCGGTTGTCTTCATGGTTACATCTGTGTGTGGTCCTACTATCACCATGTTAAAACGTATCTCTGCAAATGAACAAAGGAAGATGTAGAAATATTGCGAAAGAAGAAAATTTCCCGTAGTAATTATATAAATCTAATATACAGAGATGATCTTTATACCTAAAAATATAATTGATTGATGTTTGCCTTCTGTCCAGCCATGAGTTTAACAGCACTTCTGAATAACAAATGATCCCATTACCAATTTTAATTCTTTCTAAGTAAAAAAATGGATACATGTGACATCACAGGTAAGACTCTTTTGTTAATGATTAAAAGCATTTTAATAACAAACAACATTCACAAAAGAAAATGCTCTACTTATAGTGACTTGAATTTGGCGTGAAAACTTCAAAAGTTAATGTTTATTCCAAAAGATAATCAAAGAGACATTATTACTTACCTCATACAAACAAGTACATGCTTGTTTTCACAGGCCTCTTGATACCAATTGCGGTTTAAACAGACTAAAAGATAATATAAGTAGAGTAAGAAAGGTAAAACTATTCTTGGTACCAAACAATTACACTTTTGATATTTTTTCCTTAAATAATCAGCCACTAGTTAGATAAAACTATAATCTTCGTCACTAGTAGATGTTAGGACTACAGTCGGTGGACTTTGGATGAAATTTATTTCATGAATCTCATTTAACGGAACATTGATGATAACGTGGAGTAACTGGATAAATAGATCGCAAATCAAAATGATAACTTTATAGATTTAAGCATAATGATGGCTTTTTAGGAAATATTTGTGATCCTAAAATTGTTCTCAAGAACTGCCCCAAACGTGACAATCAAACAGATAACGTCTGGTGGTCCTCTAAAAACGCCTTTAAGGCACATGTAGCGGGGGCGCCACGCCATTCAAAATGAAGAACGACGGATCTTCGTATTGCCTATTGTAATACAAAACACGTAAATACCGTAATTTCGTTTACCATTGGAAGAAGTTGTTTCTCGCTAAAAGGATAAGGGGCAGTTTTGCATCAATTATCTTATCTCAAATATATTGATGAAGTTGATAGTGTTATAATTTTTTCAAAGAAATGCAACGTAGTATTGACAGTGTGCCGCCAGAGGCAATCAAATATGTCCCTCTATCGCCATTTTGTCTGGTAAAACCACTTTCGTCTGCTGTACACTTAATTGGACTTACAGCGTTTGCATGTTATCATATCAGATTTATATTTGTAAGATAATTATGCCGGAATCTTGCTGTGCCGTTAGTTGTACTAATAGATGTGTGCGGGGAAATAAAAAGACATTTTCTCAATTTCCATCTGATCTTAAACGACGTCCAAAAAAGGTTTCTGCTGTACGACGCGACGGCTTCAACCTAAACCTACGGTGCACCCTAGAATATGCAGCGAGCACTTTTTTTTTATCAGGTATACAGGCTTGTCTAAGTATAACGGACAATCAGCTGGCGTTAACGTTAAAGCTGCTCTTCGTATACGAGGTGAAAATATAAAACTGAAGAACAATATGAAGTAAAATCGGAAGCAAAACAAACTGCAATTAGTAAAATTCACTGAGCTGGTACTGGTAGGTTAGCATGTAGTATGCTTGTTGTACGTGTGATGTGACTGAGCAGTGTGAAGACGCGTGACACGCAACGACGCCGTTTGCCTGCAAAATGGAGTCCAGTTTAGTTAGAGTCACGTGATGAAATCC
>JAIGNY010000765.1:555000-607500 GCA_020152595.1 Chiridota heheva | reverse complement strand
TATCACATTCAAGTTACGCCCAATCCTTGCTACAAACTTTCAGTCTTTTCACCCGCAAGAACCTCCATTTCGGCGGGTATAAATTTTAGACTCAACTAGAAGCAATTAAGAAACCCACCGCAGATAGTTTAGTGATTTTACGTATCAGTAATTACACTCCTAATCATCTATATGCACACAATGGAACTTATTGTGAGGGGCCAAGTATTGTGATTTTGGTTATTGCAAGGCCAAGTCATACGTGTAATATGGGGCTGAGGATTCATCTTAACTTTTTAAAGGATGTTTTTATCAGTGAGTTATAAACACTCTGGTGAGGTTGAATGCATTGGACTGAACATTTATAGCGAGAGTTATTCATCATGCATGTTGGAGGGTACCCATGACCCACATATCTAGCTGAGTCGGGCCTACGGGGGGCTGCCTCTCCCAGTCCACTGCCTCGTACGGCCATGAGGATGCAGAGTTTTAGGAAGTGGGGAGCAGCAGAAAAGGTACTCCGTGAACAGATGAAAGGATTTCACATTCCTCGCCGCATGCTTTTTCTTTCGACTGGGACTTATTAACATAGGATTGAAGGAAAATTTGGTCAAATCAGTGACAACTCCAGTAATATTTGGCAACATTTTCACACAATCGATACAAATTGACCATATTTTCCAATTAAGAAAGAAATTTCCCGAAGATTGCCCCAAAATGAGGAAAATTGCACGGAAATGAAGGTAGTTTTCTAAAAATCAAAAGATGTGATTGAAACACACTATAGAATCATACCTTAGCAACTTACTTGGTAGAGCATAATGACCCCCTTCCCCATCTTCTCTCTTACTCCACAACACACACATACAAATACGCGCGCGAACACACACACACCAGCATCACTATAAATTTTATTTATCTTATTTAAAATTTCAGTTTTCAGAATTGCGGAAATGAAGCAACAAAATGATAAAATTTTGCGGTCAATAATCGCAAAATGATAGATTGTTATTCGGAAATGTCCAAATAAGGGAAACCATTAAATCCGAATATAATTGATTTTGTTTTCTGGAAAAGGGTATAGAGATGAAATGAAAAAAATGTGTTCCATGGGAAGGCAGGGATGAGTATGAAGCATAAGGGATGGGCAGATGGGTAGGCATAAAATTCAATAAATCTAAAATTAAGTTTTCAATATTCTTACCTAGTGACGCCAGAACATGGCGCTACGATTGTATTCATTTGAGAACCAAATGAAAATTTAGATTCGGTCGAAAATTACAAAGATTTTATTATTTAAGGCGAAATAGACTTAAATTCAGAAGAAATTTGCAAACTAGAGAAAATATGATGTGGTTATAAACCAAGTAAAGGATTTAGAATATCTGGTTGGGGCCCAATAGCAACGCCCTGGAATTGCTACGATTTTAATCATTAGATCCAAATAAAATCTCAGTTTTGGGCTAATAATTTCTTCCCTTACCCCTCCCCCTACCCTCCCTATCCCCTCCCCACCCCTCCTCCTCTCGCCCAAAACCTTCCTCCGCTCCATTATTTTATATCGAAACAATAACAATTTTGCTTTGGCCAAATGAAAGCTGAGATATTCGGAACTGGGCCAAATATATAGATTATTCAAATTTTCCGGTTTTGCCAGCCGCCTCTCCGCCCCATCACTTTAAATCGAGATAATTACAATTTTACATGGTCCCTTAGTTAGTCCTATCTTGAATTTCTTTCTACCCATTTTTGTTGCACGGGAAAAAATGACCCCCCCCCCCTCCCAGTTTTTAATCTGGGGCGGTCACTACTCTTGCCCTCTCTGCGCCTGTGACGACAGCTTTCGAGGTAATAGCCCTAATGGTGCCACATCACGTCAGCAAATCGAACACAATATTGTAGGACTAACTTCATACCCGTAAGCTACGTTAAAATGAAAGAGCTGTAATGTCCATGTCGTTAACATCGTTGGGTTTATCCACATGAGCCAAGTTGTAACCTACAAAGCTTTTGCGAAAACCAGTTGTAAATTTGACTCATATCTCAGGTTACTTATTACCGCTACTAATTATTCAAGGACCTACCCTGAACAGACCCGTAGCCAGGGAAGGTATGTGTGTGCGGAGGAGGGGGAGAGGGGGGTATTGTCCGAGCGAAGGAGCCCTTATTTATTGAGAATGTGCCCTTTTGAAATCTAAAAATATCATAAGCACCCAGATTTTCAAGATTTTGTTCCTTTTGTGGGGAAAAACGAACCCAAATTACTGGCTACTGCTGAATGTGCAGTTTAATTTGAAAACAAAGTTATTTGTTGGCACCCCCCCCCCCCCCTTCTCTTCTTCCTCCAAAAAAATCGAAAAATTGTTTTTGAAACTTGGGCTTATAAATCCTCCTTGATCCATTAATATTGTGGAGTATTATTCGAGTATTTGGGATAACGTCATAATAACGTCATGCTGAAAAAACAAAGCATTAACACCTGGCAACCTATAGTTTTCTCCGCTTACAATTTTGTTTAAAAAAAAAAAAATTGCTAAGGATGTGCCTGCCACCCTAAATATGTATTATTGGCAGATTGGAGCATCTTTGAAATGGGGCCTAGGGCAAACTTAAGATATGTATCCAGCCCTTTGCCATAAACTAACATGCTCTTCTCCACCTGGCCGTTTTGCAACGATCAAAAAATGTTATGTACATACTACCAAAATCAACAAAGAGGCACTTTTGATTTGTTCGGGGGAAGAAAAAACCCAAGGAGGCCCTTCAGCCCTCGCCACGGACTCGCTGAAGACTTGGCTGTTGAGTGTGAATTTGGATCATGCAGACTTTATTTAGAATCTTGTTAAATATAATTATACTGTTATACCTACTTCACTCAATTTTACGCAACTCAGAAAAGGATGAAAAACCTTCTTAACCAATATAAGGACCCTCATTTGCTTTTCACAGTGTTTGAGATATTAAATATTCCGAATCATGATCAATACAATTGATTAATCATGATGTAAAAATTTCCGTATTTGAGACTTATGATCAATACATTTTTCAATTCTCATAGAACTCGGTATGAAATTTTCCTATTTTCCTGAATTTTGGTTCTCAATATCTTGATCTAAAATGCACAAGTCATTCAAATTGTCGTTCACGTTATGTTGTTAAAGACCATACGTGCTTTCAAAATATGTCAGTCGAATAAGTGCCCTTCAAATCCTGTGCCCTTCGTTCTGGATTCAAACATCTTCCGCCACCCTTCACATGGAAGTAGATACTTTGTTCTTGGTTCATATCCTCATTAGAAATTTTAAATAATGAATGTGCCCTCACTAAATTTTGCCCTAAGTTTCTTCCGACATCCCTGCCAAATCTCTATACGTTTGCTTAGGTATCTGTGCAAGAAATTGTTCCAAATTTGATGGAAATATCGTAGAAAAGATATTTTTGAAGTTTGAAAGCACACGAATTGTGCGAACGTATATAGGCTAAAGCGTGGTGATCAGTTGTGTACAAATCGTTGCATGTTTTCGCCGATAAGGTGTTCCGCATGCATGTTTAAAATGCCCGGATGACTAAATACTCCAATAAACAACTAACTTGGCTTTATGTCAAAATCTTCCCGCCCAAATAGTCTCTCCTTCTCAAACCTGTCCGTTGCAGTTGCGAGGTAGCAAGGGGTTATGGGAAATCTGCCACCCACTTAAGCTTTCTAATGGGGTACCAAGTGCTCACAGGGGCGCAAAAATTGTCCTGCGAATATATTTGTATATACTTTTTATTGCCAACTTCTGCAATTTGTATCATTTACAAAACAAACGTTATAAATGTTTTCTGTCAAATCCAGAGGGTAGGAACCAGGGGAGCACTGGGGGAACGTGCTCTCATTTTTCAAAAATGGCAAAAGTGCCCCTCTTGCAAGTAAAAAGTGCCCTCTTACAAGTAAAAAGTGCCCCTTTGAAAAAATTTCTTTTTGAAAAGAGTAAAAAATACCCATAGATTACTGATTATGATTTATGAACTTGTGCAAAAATGGCTCCATTATTTGTAAATATTAGAAAATTAGAGCGATCCCTGACATAAATTGTGTTAACCTTAATACTTTTTTCAAATTACTTTTCTAAACATTCTTCCAGAGGGCCAGAAGTGGGATTAATTTGAACACTTTGCCTTGGGAGGGGGTCTAGGACAGATTAGCGCAACTTTGAATTGAAATTCAAGGATCCACTCCTTAGTTCCCCTCCAAATTCGTGCCCATCCCCCCCCCCCTCTCCCTCTACACCCTTCCCCCTTAAATGTTTGAAATCTATCTGCCCCTTTGCTCAAAGCATTATTCTTACATCAAAAACATGAAAATGATCCCTGGACCGCAACTACTGTAACATGACCAAAAACACATAATCAATGGGATCCTACATTTGAACATTCGTTCCAAAATCTATACTCCTTTTAACTAACTTTATTGTAGAATTGACACAATTTTAAGCAATGTTCTGCTACCATAATCACGCCACAAAACGCTACGCTTCCTGAGGCTTCTCCCCTGAACGCCAACGAGGCCGTCAGGACATCAACTCTAGATTTGACACAATATTTAGAACTTTTCGGCTATCAAAATTGCGAGAAAAGCATAGCTTCCGGGGACTTTCCTCTAGACTTCATACAATTTTAAACAAATTTGTTGCTATCAAAATTACGAAAAACGTATAGGGCGTACGGGGGCTTTGCCCCCAGCACTCCTATCCTACAGCTTCGCCCCATAGATTTGACACATTTTAAAACAAATTTTGGCGGCTATCAAAAACGTAAGGTTTCAGCCCCGTGAGGTTCCACCAGGACTTCGCGGCCTTTGCCTTTAATATGCCTATAGATTTGACACATTTCAAAACGATTTAAAAAAAAATCAAATTACGAGAAGCGCCGGGATTCCTAGTGCTTCGCCTCAAGATTTGAAACAATTTTAATCGATTTTCTGCTATCAAACTCACGAGAAACGTATATGCTGCAGGGAGCTTCGCCCCTTGGCTCCTACCAGGAATTCACCCCTAGAGTTGACCCTTGAAGCTGACAGAATATCAAACAAGCTTCCTGTTTTCAAGATCGCGAGAAATGCAGGGCTTTCAGCCTTCAGGGGCTTCATCTGTAGATTTAACACAATATTAAGCAATTTTTTGCTACCACAATTACGAGGCACACAATGCTGAGACCTTGGATTTGACACAATGTTAAGTACTATTCTGCAATGGAAATTACGTGAAAAAACAGCGCTTCCGGGGTCTTCGCCCCCTGGATCCTTTTACCAAGGCTTTGACTCTCAGGCTAGATTTTAAGCACTGGTTTTAATTTCCCTGCCCCCAGTGAAACGTGACCCACAACGCGACTGCTCCGTAGGCCAATGCATTTCCGGCGATCGAATAGATTAAAACCTTTTTAGGCCTACATTCTACTGTATTATGCACCCCCGATTTTCGTACACCCCCCAAAATAATGATACCAGTTGCAATAGGGCCCAGGCTAGCCCTAGGGCAACCGGTCCGATTAAGCCTTTGTACATGCAGGAAGAAGTTGTATAATGGGCCTAGTGCCAATTGTGGACCCGAATTTTGACCACCGCCGAATTTTAAGGGGTCTAAAGTTAGGCCCGACTAAAGCCGACTAAGTTATATCACTCTACTCAGATAACAATTTTGACTGTAGGCCTAGGCCTATATTAGTATTCCCCGTACTTGACCGTCGGACTGATGCCAGCCGTGTTACTGTTAGTGATGGCTGCCGTTTGCTGCTGGCCTAGTACAGGCAATCCCAATGTCAACCGTACTGCGGGATGTGTATAATAACTAACGTAGGCCTATATGCTATATTAAGATAAACATCTCACTCAGTATTATGCCTACATGCTTCACACTACTTACAATAACATAACGTAACATAACAAGGATTACGGGCTAAGAAGGGTTAGTTATCTCATAAAAAGCCTAAACTAACACCACCACCACCACAAAAAAATCAAAGACGCCCAGAGTTAGTAAAGAACTTAACAATGTTGACTTTGAAATTGTGAACAAATTGGAGCTAACTACCCACTCAGGCAAACCATTCCACTCATTAACAACTCTTTACGAAAAGCTAAAACGACGAATATCTATCCGTGGGAAACCTTTGGTCAATTTCAATCTGTTATCACGTGCTACATAAGGATTAGCTGAAACATGCAAGAAATAACAGGAATTCAAAGCATCACTACCAGATAGGAACTTAAAACCTGAATCATATCGCCACGTACTCTTCTCAACTCAAGCGTGGTCAAACCAAGAATTCGAAACCTAGATTCATAAGAGAGATTCCTTACTTCGGGAATAAGTCTAGTGGCTCTTCGCTGAACCTGCTCCAAAATGAACTTATCCTTCTCATAAAAGGGTCTCCAAGCCTGAATAGCATACTCAAGGTAAGGCATGACTAACTGCTTATACAAATTAAGAACAACTCTCTACCAAGAAAACACAAATTTCTTCTAATCAAACCAAGCATTCTATTTTCCCTTGCAGCTGCTAAAGTACACTGTTCAGAAAGCTTTAGATTGCTAGTAATGACAACACCTAGATCCCTTTCTTGATCAACACAACCAAGATTTGAATCATTCATGTAATTATTAAAAGCCAACTTGTTCTGACCAAATTGAATAACTTTGCATTTATCAACATTGAATGCCATGTTTGGGACCAAGAAACTAACTTATCCAGATTCAAAAGTGAAGAATCCCTAGCATCATCAACAATCCTGTACAGCTTGGTGTCATCAGCAAATTTACAAATCCTGGAGCCAAAGGAAACATCAATATCATTAATGGAGATTAAGAAAGAAGCAAACCCAATTCAGAAACCTGACTGCCTGAACACCACTTGTAACCTTCTTCCATAAAGATACTTCACCATTAACAGCAACTCTTTGTGACATGTCAACTAACCAAGAATATATCCAACTAGCACACTTTCCCTCCATACCAGGTGCTCTTGTTTTCATCATGAGCCTGATTAATGGAACCTTATCAAATGCTTTTTGGAAATCTACATAGATAATATTATGACCAGAATCAACTTGTTTAGTAACATTATCAAGAAACTCCAATAAATTAGAAACACAAGACCTCTTTGGTAAGAACCCATGCTGGGACAAATTAAACAAATTATTGACCAGTAAATGATCTAGTACAATATCCTTAACAATGGACCCCATGACCTTGCACACAACACTAGTAAAACTCATCCACCTGTAGTTACAAGGAAAACTGTCGTCACCTTTTTTAAATAGGAGTGACGTTAGCAATTCTCCAATCACTAGGAACAACACCAACATCAACGCACTTTATAAAGATAATACTCAGGGAAACGGAAAGAACTTAAGAACACTCACGTAAGACAGCAGGATGTATACCATCTGGACCGGGTGCTCTAATTAAATTCAAACCCTTCAATTTATTAGACACAACATTAACTGCAAAATCAACATTCTTAATGGATACTAAGAGTGTACACTAAGATAATCCATAACATCATCAGCAGGGGACTCCTTAGTAAAAACAAACACAAAGTAGTCATTCAATACCTCAGCCATATCCGTATCACTATTGGTAGTAACACCATCACTACCCTCATGGGGACCAACAACCTCCTTGTTTTTTTGCTTTGAGCGTACATACGTATGAAACGACTTAGGATTAATCTTAACTCTTTGCACAAACGTTTTTCAAAAAGCACTTTCGTATCTCTTATTAAACTCTTTGTGAACTTTTCATGATCCTTATACCTAGCAAGCTCCGCATGAAACCCACTACATTTATAACAACGCCACAACTTCTTCTTTTCCCGAACAGCCTGCAAAACCTCCAGAGACATCCACACTGGCCGTCTACGCTTACAGACTTTCTTTAATGGGACAAACCTATTTACATCCTCTAAAATTATAGTTCTGAAAACATCCCATGCTTTAGAAGGATCTAATTCACAAAGCAAAGAAGTCCATTCAAATGACAAATTTTCCTGAAGTGCAGCAAAGTCAGCATTCTTAAAATATAAAACCAATTTATTAGCTGGAGAAACCTTTGTGAAGCAATACAGATCAAAACAAATGAGGTCATGATCACTACATTCTACCTTACCGCTACTTAGCACATTTCCAACCATACTTTCTTAACTACTGAAAATCAAATCCAGACAATTTCTACCATGCGTGGGAAACAACACATTCTGGGTGAAAAAGCAGTCAGATACAGCTTCCAGAAAATCTTTACCATGTGGACCTTTAGTACAAAGATTTCAATCAATGTCTGGATAATTAAAGTCCCCCAAAACAATAACCCTCCTAGAAGCAATTTTTCTGAAGCAGTCAAGCAATTTCTTATTTGTTCTCAGGACTAGAATTTGGTGATCTATACACAACACCAACAACCACTGAACCACCAACATCGCCATCAACAATAAGCTCACACCATAGGCAATTTTAAAAACCAAAAAAGAATGAGTAGTCCTATCAATACAATTAAAACAATCTTTCACAAACAATAAAACACCACCTCCCCTACCATTGAGAGTATCAAATCTGTCTTGCCTGAAAACTGGGTAACCTGGAATATGTATCTCTGAATCACTAATTTCACTATAAATCTAAGTATCAGTAATACTAATTATATCAGGTCTACTAATTGAAACTTTAGCCAGAAGCTCATCACGCTTATTTAAAACGCTACAAACATTTGAAAACCTAACCTTAATTCTACCACTAGAACAATCCCTATCCCCAAAAACAAGCCTGACAGGTGGGTTTAAACTCTCACCCCAGTGACTAGTTTAAAGGACTCAGAACCCCAATTGCCTTATTGACACCCCTAGCAAGAACACCAGCACCTTTCCATCATAGATTCAAACTTATGCCAGAAATGTACAAAATCGAAGTCAAATAGACGACAAATACTCTCTAACCAACTATTGACAACAACATCTGATTCATCATGAAGGAACTACTCCTACGCGGCAAGAGACCAACAACTAGAACCCTACAACCTGTGTCCTGCAACTTGAATAACAAATCTATAAAACCACGCCTAACAGAATCAACATTTCTCCTTAAAATACCATTTGTACCAATTGAAACTACGACGGTATCTTCACCCTTACATAAAGTCTCAAGACGAGAACTAACATCATTAACCCTAGCCCCTGGAAGACACCCTAATTCTGCTACTATGATCTACTCCACAAAACTCTGTATAAACATACCTTACAAGTAAATCCCTTATCCATAACACCTCATCCCTAACAAAATCCGCAGGCAACGTACCAGATGAATAAACTACTTTACGACCAATGGTACCTGTACAATCATCAACTACAGCAATAAAGCCGATGCATATGGCTATAGTACACAATTGTATGTTTTCTGACCTATTAATAATATGCTATAGGCCTAGCCACTAATGTTACATTGCCGCTATACATAGGTCTATTAATTGCAAATATTGCTTAGCAAGCTCAGTTAGGCCTAATTGTTAGTGCCTAGTTGTTTATTTCACGAACAGTAACATCTCTAAACAATATAATTTCATCCACCTAAGCTAAATCAAGTTTAAAAACATCGTTATGTCTACCGAATGTTGATTAAAATTCCTTCATAGAATTAATTGATTTAGGCCTATTCGCAATAGACCTGACGTTAGGCCTATGTCTAATTGTCACAACCCACGTACACGCATATCATCACTTGAACATTTCTTCTTTGTCAGGCCGTAAGCTAAGTTCACAAACGACAGCAATCAGTGAACCTCAGCAAACAAGAAAAATACAGATCAGTGGCGAAGTAAAAGGCCTGGAACGGGGGTAGCCCTAGGCCTATATTACAAATAACTAGGCACGTGCCTACTGAATGAGATGTTTTTCTCACTAAGACTAGACCCACTTTGATTGTGCAGTTTGAAATATTTAGGCCTATTGAAGGTTATATCTAGCAGTCTCGTAGATCAGATACCATACGTCTTACTGGTACATCTACTAGATAATTAGGCATATTTTATATTTTGGGCCAACCTGAATTTTGCCCATGTCATTCATAAGATTTTGCCAATCTAAAGGTAGTAACGTTAAAAAAGTTAAACAAAGTTTAACGATTTCCAAATGTCAAGTTAACTCCACTTTCACGATTTATATAATTTTAGAATAAATATTCATTCCAATTTTCTTAAGGCAGTAAGCCTAGGCTAGTTATTCGTCATATACCCTGTTCCAGGCCTTTTACTTCCCCACTTATCAGCTTATTTGTTTTCTCCTTTTCCTCTTGGCTGACATTCACTGATTGCTGTAGTTTTTGATTTACGGCCTGACGGACACAAAACATGTCCCAGTAATAAGACACGTGTACGTGGATTGTGACAATAACTAGGCCTTAACCACGTAATCAGTCATTTTACGTTTTACTGGTACAGCTGGGTGATAAAGTTTGTGGTGTTAGGTAACGTTAGGTCTTACACTTCAACGCCTACTAATGGCTCAAAATCCACCATAAATTATGCAGGTAACATGCAAGGAATGGTCAAGCTCTTGATTCACACAGGCCTAGCTTAATTTACCTTTGAAAACTACGACGAGCGATTTTCGGAGGAATTTTCATACAAGTGTTCTGCGTTAATACCGGTAGGGCCTAGTACGGTACCTTACTTCAGCCAAAGGTGTAACGTTAGGCTTTATAAACTTAACGTTAGGCCTAACTTTACTAGTTAGTCACATTGTACGTAACAAATGAAGCGTTTCTTGGCAGAGATATGATGGCCAATGTTTGCCAAATTCTAATCGATCCTCATACATGCGTGGCCTTAAAAAACAAAAATTGGCCTACATTAGTTGTGCGTATGGTAATTGAATGAACACTTACGTTAGATCTAACGTTAGACGGCGTTAATTTCAAGACCTGAAGACTCGGGCGGACGTACGTACGGACGTACGTACGGCAGCAGGCAGCCTAACGTTACAACATACGATAAGAATATTGTGGTAGCTTTGGTGTTAGGGTATGGTTCGTTATCAAATCTGATCTAAGTTTTACAGCCTCCTTATTGTGTATACTTCCTCACTCTGAGTTCACTTCCACACTAACACAATATCGTTTTTCTCTATTTTCTTAAACCATTGCTTGCTTATCGCTCTCTGTAATTTTTCATTACAACTCTTATGCAATAGAAGAAAGCAAGGAAAGAAATGATAACAGAAAATTAGGTAATCTAAGAACAATGTCAAGTTTATGAATGAGAGGATGGTTTATAAAAAAAAAGTCATTTCCCTTTCATTGTATGCCGGAAGTGTTAGAGTTTGCTGCATTCACTTAAAGACAAAGCTTGCATTTTTTAAAATTGGTAGCCTTTTGTCAGTCAAAGAACCCCCCCCCTCCCCCCCCCAAAAAAAATGTATATTTTACAACAGTCAAATTATTTGCAGAGGTAAGGACGATTTTGTACTTGTTTCCTGTGTGCTCTATAACTATGTAAGAGTTTTATTGTTAAATTACCTGTGTTCAAATAAAAATTCTAAAAGTACCAGTAAGGTTTTCCCTGAATAACTTCTAGTCTAAGATTCAAAAATGTCAAAACATTGACTCAAAATAGAGATAATTTGATTATTTTTCAGAGAAATTGGGCTTATATTTAAAATTCCTCCACCACTTTTCAATTACAGCATGCTGAATTTTGGCCAAAATATGACGACTGCATTAAAGTCTAACCGTGCGGTCTATTTCTAATCCAAACAAATTGTGTTTAGTTTTTGACAATCTAAAATTGATCAACATTTCATGCTTATTGGTCAATCTCATCATGAGTTATTAAGACTTACTTTTTTATTCATATTATTAGAGTAATCTTATAATTATTATTACTATCATTGTCGTCGTTGTCATCATCGTCGTCGTCGTAATCATCATCGCCGTCGTCGTAATCATCATCATCATCATCATCATCATCATCATCATCATCATCATCATCATTATCACCAACACCACCACCAACCACCACCACCACCATCATTATTATTATTATTATTTTGGCACACACTAAACAGCTAAACTTCACTGCGAGGCTCATTCAAGCTCAAGTCGGTATTTATTGTGGAAAGATTTCGTTTATTTCATTTTGAGGAGTATTAGAAATTTGCTGCCAAAGGCTGCTAGTAGAACTTAAAGTAAATTTCAAGATTGATATAATACTTACTTTAAAACTTCCTTTATCGAAATAATTGTTTTCTTCTTCACAATTTATCTCTAGCATTCTAGCCTTTTTCTGTATACAAACTGCTTTAGCATCTACATATATCGGGTTACTGAACTGCTTATAACAGTGACCACCAAACGATGTCCATCCAGTCTCACAAATATCTGGATGAAATGAAATATAAAAGGCCAGTTAACGTGCTAGCGTGGGGATAATTATGTAATATAATCCCACATATCTATTTGTACGTGCTGTTTACACAAATAATATTATCAGTCCGGTCCACGCTCTAGATCGGGAGATTTCCCGATTGGGAGAACGAGACATGCGCAGTGATCATAATTTAAATTGTTACTAATAAGTTCAGCCCTTGAAGACTCTTTTGAAACTGTCTGGTTTATTGGTGGCCTGAATGATTAAAATTTGGGGGACTGGGGCTGATAAATGGTCAATGCAGGTAGCAGGTGAGTCACGGGGAATTTTTTTGTCAAATTATGTCATTCTAAAGTAATATATTTGGTAAATTATATTGGAATTGATATTTTTGCATAAATTGAGCTTTTGCTGGTGAAAAAAATGTTAGAATCTGCTCTTAAAAAAAATATCAAAATTAATTTTCAATTATTACGCTAAATTTCTCTGGTATAAGTCAAATTTGCGCTAGGGAAAATCAAAAATTATTTTCATCGTTCTGTTACACCAATACAATTTTAATATTTCGTATGCATTTTTTTCTACCTTTGGCCTAAACTTATTTAGTCGTTATGTGTTTCTTTAGAGCAAATTGAATTTGCAAAGATGCACTGTGCGTTATAATGACAAACAATATCCCGATCAAAAGATCTTCCGTTCGGGTGCGTGGACAGGACTGATTATCATCATCAAGGAATGCCTACCATATGTTCTGGCGACGTGTCAATTGTATGGGAAGCGCATGATCTTCTTAATATTTCAATTTTTTTCATATTTACAAATGGGGTTTTGTTCACAATAGTCTGCATATTGTTATAGGATAATGCTTATAGATTACAGCAATTCATGAAATCCGCATATACTCTCATCGTTAATCATTTTACGATATTACTTCACGAAATTATTTAAAAAGAAATGTCTTCACGCTTCAATAATGATCGAACTTGCTGGCGATTTTCTCTTTAATTTATTTACTATGAAAATAGCATAATAAGATATTATATCACAGTGTGTCACCTATGAAAATTACTTTCCATTTGAGCGTCAAAGCTTCTTTACAATTCTTTCTCACTAGGCAGCTATGCAACGAGAGGCAACGTTGCAACCTCATATGCCAATAACAAAAACTACAAACGTTTTTGTCATGCATTTTCTTAGTAGATGTGGGGGGCACTTCAATTACCCCCAGGCCACAGTGATGCCATCCCTAGACAAATTCTGTAGCTTCCTCTCACATCCAAAGTAATAATTGGCACAATTATCATTGAATATATTAAATGTTTTTAGTAAGTCTTGTTCATAGTTTGAAAGAAACTTCTTTGCAGCTTCATAGAAAAGCCCACGATCCCATGATCCAAGGAGTACCTGAACCCAGATAGCACAAATTGATTGACCCAACATTGGCTGAAGGTTGGAAAATTGGTTTGACCAACATTGACTGTTCGTAGTTTGGCAGTTGGGCCAACACGTTGTTTTAACAATGGGCCAACGAAAGGATAACATATTGATATATTGTTGGGCAAACGTTTGACCATTGTATATTGATGTTGGGTTAATGTTATGCCAACAGTTAGTGTATATGATTGTGATCACTTTTGTTATATTGATCGAACTTAATCTCAGTCTCTAGATATACTCATACAGAATTAAGCTGTCTGAGTTAGATGATTGACAGCTTTTTCAAGCCATCACCGCATAAATTTGCTTAGCAACAAAATCTGCGTAACTAAATGGGCAAACATCCTACGCGGTATTGGTACAGTACAAAAAGCTACCGGTGCGCGCTCATGTAGTCTATGAAATTTACTGTACGAAACAATTTTTTGCACACACAGACTGAGTGACGGCAAAATGGTGAACACAAATTGCGCTTACGGGCCCGCTGCAGGCTTTGTAAATCTGATTGATGTTACCCAGAACACTTAGCAAACTGATTTTTGTTTATTCATTTGGCTAAAAGCTCTAAAGATCCAGAGAAGTGTCATAAATGAATCAAAGCTTGCGGTAGGCCTCGCGAACATCTAAGTGTCAATCCATTTTATCGATCGTACACGATTGTGGATTTGAGGTTTGTTTGCCCCCACCTAGTTAGCGAGTTGCTGTGGTGGGTGTGCCTTATTTCGCAAGCCAGAGACCTTAATTGCAATTCATGAACTACATCTTTATATACGTCAGAGAAATAAAGTAATACCAGATAATAATTATTTTTATTTTGTATCATACATACTTCAGAATTTGCTTATTTTAATCCAAAAATGAAACATATTCACTTCATTTAATTTTTAAAGAACCAAATTTTTAAAGCTATATTACTGTTATGATCACCAGTAAAAAAAAACGGGGGCAAACTGCGTGAGGATAAATCAAATAAGATAAAGCATTATTTTGTAATCAAAAATCGAAACTCCAATGACTTAAGAGTTTTCTCCTTCCATCGCGGTGTTGACTGGTTAGAGTTAGGCCAACGTTGGATTAACGTACAAGGCCCAAATGTTGGCTGCCTAATGTTGATCCAACGGTTGGTTAAAATATTCAGCCCAACGGTTGGCGAATACGTGTTGGCCCAATGTTAGTTTAATGCATGATGCCCAACAGTTAGACAGCACACATTGGTCAAACGTTGGCCAAATATATGATTGCCAACACTATGTAGGCCAACGTATTGGTAACATTTACATACGCTGCGTTAATGTTGGTCAAACGTAGTGTGCTATCTGGGTTATGTTGGCTAAACGTAGTGTGCTATCTGGGTTATGTTGATTAAACGTAGTGTGCTATCTGGGTTATGTTGGCCAAACGTAGTGTGCTATCTGGGTTATGTTGGCCAAACGTAGTGTACTATCTGGGTTATGTTGGCCAAACGTAGCGTACTATCTGGGTTATGTTGGCCAAACGTAGCGTGCTATCTGGCTTATGTTGTCCAAAGGTAGTATGCTATATGGCTTATGTTGGCCAAACGTAGCGTGCTATCTGGGTTATGTTGGCCAAACGTAGTGTGCTATCTGCGTTATTGCTTAAACAATTACAGATGAAGATAATAGTTTTCATCGCAGCTATAAAAATGTATGTGTATGTGCTGATGTATAAGTTTTGGAATCCAGATTAATTCGATGTTCACCCATATTAAACCTTGTATAAGATTTAATTAACTAATACACTATAACATACTATGAGTTCAGAAAATTAAAAATATGAGAAGAAGATACTTTCACTCCACTGTCCATCTGCCATGCATGTTTTCGTCGACACAAACCCGCATCCTTCTGTGCAATTATACGAGGCTGTATTTCCAAATGTGTTGCCATCAGAAAAGTATACATTACACGATCCAAAATTCGCAGGGGCTGGACAGAAAACAGCTAAATAGGAAAACGTTTATACTTTGTACTTTAATGGGCTGCTCTAGAAAACATTTGCTATTCATTTAAATGATGTAATACAGATTATGCAATTCCAAAATATCCTATTCAACAACGTTACAAATCAGCTTTCTACAGTGTTAATGAATATTCATAATATGCATGATAACATATTTAGCATATGTAGTTATAGTTCCTCTAATATCAACTATCAATACGGTGAAAGAGGCGTTTGATCATAGCCATCGAAGTACAGAAATCTACGTAAAACTTACTGGAAAAGGCATTCTCATCATTTTCAATTTATGAACTATAATGATGGCATTGAAGTTTACAGTCTGCCATTACACATAGAAAAAATTGATTCAAAAGAATCGTCACAATTTTGTTAGTCATAACTCATGCATTGAAAATGTAAATATTGTTAAACGTATAATTTAACGCTTTTTAGACTACTTAACACTATTTACTGTGGCGGTTTTTTTTTGTAAGAAGAAATATTATTTTATACATAAAATATACTTTTATACAATAAATCAAACCTTAAATGAACCAATACTGCAGTAGTAACATCGGAATCACTCGTAGGTTATAGAAGATCAGAATTGCAAATAATGCTTTCCTGAATGTAGTTTCATTACTATTCATTCATATCATATAAACTATGAAATTATATTGAAGCATTTTGAATTTGTTAATATTACTTAGTGCTGATTTTGAAGGAAATGTCAGTCTATTCAAGAGGGACACTACCTCGAAGTACATGCATAATCGCAGACTCGCAGGCTTCGGCGACTTCTAAGAACATACATGTACTCTTGGATATCGAAAATTGTTATGATTGTATTTATATGTAGAAGGGACAGAGGGTCCGTGACAGAGATCATCGGTTTATTTTAAGATATCAACGAATAGTAAACGAGTTTTCGCCATCGCTAATGAATATTTAAAACTACATTTTGATACATGCGATTAATACCCGTCTTTGCAACAATGATTTGGAATCTTTAAATAATCAAAAGTAAAGTAGCCTTCACAAAAATGGCATTATCGGTACAAAACTTCTTAGCTGCAGATAAAGCAAAAGAAGTCAAAAGAAATCGAATTAAAAAAATTAAAGAATAAATAAGAAAATCAATTAATCAATTGATTGATCGATTGATCGACCGACCGACCGAGCGACCGACCGACCGAGCGACCGACCGACCAAGCGATGGGGCGAATGAGCGACCGAGCGTCTGTTGGTCAGTCGGTTGGTTGTTTTGATTAAATTACGGTAGAGAATTTATATTCAAATGTAATTATCATATTCGAGACATTATCATCAGTAAACTTTTATCTTAAATGTATGCACTGCATGGACATCTTGTATCTACAGTTCCACACTTATCTATTCCAATGAAACTATCTGGAGTAACTCCCATATAAAGATCGATAATAAGATTGTGTATTTTAAGTTATGCATTTAAAAGGGATAACTGTTGTTAAAGATTTATTAGATGATGAGTCACGTCCATTAAGCTTTGATAGTTTTAGGAACGTCGTTTAATTGAATTATTTTCCCTTTACAATTTGCCATGGTCTTCTTTCCGCAATTCCGAATTGTTGGATGAACAATCTCTTCTATGATAGGCACTGTTTTGTGACTGATCCCATTAATATAATTCACAAACCGTCTTTTAGTACACGCTCTTTAATATCCACTTAATTATCTCCATTATCTCTCCCCCAATGGCCTGGCTAAATACAATGCTGGGTCTAATTTAAGCATTCAGCAATGGCGTAATATTTTTATGGTCCTTTATATTCATTAAAGGAGACTAAAATACATTACTTTCAATTCCGCTTCATTCATAGAATCCATGGTACTAATTATGTGTTAAAGCTTAGGCATATCAACGACAATGCCCTCTGTACCTTCTGTTATTTCTGCTGAAGAGACTATTGATCATCTTTTTTGGAACTGTAGCTGTATATCTAACTTTCGACTCGATTCAGAGCAGTGCTTGCTTAATAACCAGTTCCTTTTAACAAAACGGTATATCTTTATTTCGGATACAAGTTATTGTAGAAGCATCCATATAACTTTTTGATATTTCATATTAAACATTAAATTTATAGTAAATGACTATTTCCAAGTATCCCTCTGTAGATGAATTTCTCCAAAAATTCAGATTCTTGTTACAAGTTGAAAAACATATTGGTAAGCAAAAGACAATGCCTTTTAATGATTTTATGTCTGCCTTTAAGCTGTGTCCAGTGATTCGTTCATGAATTATTGTTACTAGTTATCATGTCCCCATAGGTATATTGATCTCCTACAGTAGTTTCACTCCTATTAAGGTGATATGATTATGTGTTTATTTATACTTGACTCCATGTACATTTTGTACGTTGTACTCTTACCTTGTACGTTTAAACGTTGTCACAAGAAATTGTCTATAATTATTATTTTGTATTTGTATTTGTCACTTTAAATAAGCATGAAAATCAATGAGATGGTATCAAAATAAAATTGATAAATTAATCAATCGATCGATCGATCGATTTATTGATTGATTGATTGGTTAATTGATTAATTGGTTGATTGATTGACAGATGGATGAATGGATGGATGGATAGATAGATTGATGTATGGATGGATAGATAAATGGATGGATGGATGGATGAATGGATGGATGGATGGATGGATGGATGGATGGATGGATGGATGGATGGATGGATGGATGGATGGATGGATGGATGGATGGATAAATAGATTGATTGATTGATTAATTGATTTATCATCTTCTGCAAGCTGATGTACATGTTTTCGCCTGTTTTTTTTTGTTTTTTTCATTTCCCCGTTTGTTCGTGTGGTTGTTGTTGTCATATAAACAGATGATTTGATTTTGATTTAATTTGGTATGGAGCGTATTACCAGAAAGCGTGACGTCATTCGGCCTATATTTCATATAGGCCGAAGGCCGAGAGTCGAAACTCCTATACCTACAGTGTAACAAAATCGTGATACTTTTTTAAGTCAACCACCCATGTTGGTTCCAAGTGAGGGCAGTAGAGAGTCAAGCATTTCAAAAATAGAACTTACCAAAGAAATATGTAAATTTAATATTCTATGGAAATTGTTGATTTAAATTTTTTTTACAACCTTTTAAATTTTATCTTTACTTTTTATGCACTTTTAGTTCAATAAGCCAATAATTTTATAAGCCATTAATATAACAACTTTGATTTTGACGTCATCCATGAAACAAGTGCGAAAAAAATTGACAAACCATGCACATAAGGTAGATACTTTTCGCGATACCGGTACGGTACAGTACGATGCTAATGTGTTTATTACTCATTGTTTTACGTCTGAACTTGGCAGATTGAAAGGTTAAAGCATTTTAAAATAATTACTGCCTAACCTTACCGAAGTCGTTATGCATAACGCCTTAGGCCTAGCCTAGTTGGTGAAGGTCGGCCAACAGAATAGGCCTATTTAACAAATAACGTTAGCGATGGGCCGGCCCTGTACACCCCTGGTCCCGTAGTAATTGTAGTCTGCCTGTTTTTATTTTATAAAAGCTAGGCGTACGCAGTCAGACATCTGTGATCCTAAATATTTTACAATGTAATATTAACTAAGGTGGATCTAGGCCTAGTTATTGAAATCTAGTTTAGGCTCGGGATTATCGGGTAGTATGAAAAAGGTTGAAGAATTCAAGTTGCCAACTTAACCTATTCAAATTCAGACCTAGCCGTTAGGCCTACATTCTTTTTAGTTATGGATTCGAATCATCTATCATCGTTTGGCCATAATTTCTTTTACTTTAACCCGTTTCTGTGTGCTGACATTGTACTGAGGATTGCTGTTGTTTACTGGTCTGCGGCCTCACGAACGCCACCAGTAATGTCAAAAAGTGTATTGTGGGATATGACTAATAGCTACAATCTTGCAAGACTACATGCAAGTTAGAACTTAACTAGCATTAACAAGAATTTAGGCTATAATTTGCTTTAAATTAGCTGCCCAAACCTACTTAATTCGCCTGGTAATTTGTTGTGTATACTGCTTGAATTTAAACAAAACTTGGCAAAGAATTCATGGATACTAGAAATGAAATAACCCATATTTGGATATTTGTGAAGTGAACATTATTTATGCCAAACAAGGTGAAGGCAAAAAACTCACACACTAGCTCTATGATACATGCAATCATTGTTACAGTTGGGCTCATTTTGTCAGGAAAAGCTATCAACTCGTATTATCATATTATGTGGTTCAACCCAATGAATTGGTAGTTTGCCATACCCATCTCAAACCTATTAACTTTGTGGTGTTGAAGGGAACACATTAAACAGTTAAATAATTCAATTGTGTGTAGTGTAAAGAAAGAATAATTTGTAAATAATACAGGAGATATACATCAATTAACTTAATTAACTGGTACAGGTTACATGAAATGGTGTGTAAATTCAGGTTTTTAAAAACAGATCAACACATTATTCTGCCATTAACTTCTAAAAATCATTCCTATAAATTTCCATGTACACTTATGATAGAGGAATTGGGACTTCATTGTTGAGGTAACAAATTTACATAAGAATAAGTAACAAGCTTTGACATCACAATTTTGATTTTCTGCAATGATCACCTGTATAAATTTAACTTTAACAACTGGTAATCAACTTTACAAACATTCCTGACAGTTTCCTTATGAGACATCTTCTGTGGATGAACGTTCTGCCAAAAGTCCTCCACTTATCACTACAGCTTTAGCTGAAATCAGCAAACTTTGTGAAGTGATGTTGATGTAGGTATAGATATACCACAGTATGTTATTATTTCACAATAAGAGTTTTTAAGAAAGATACAGACATCAACTAAATCTTTGGTTCTTCCTATGCAGTCTAACAACTATAGATCCCAATGGTTGTAAAGTGTGGATTATATTCAACTGAGTTAGGCCTAGTAAAAGACAGTGTGATTTTTCATGTCTGTTTACTGCAAATAAAATCCTGGTCTGCTGGTTTTTATGTTGAATTTTCACTTGGGGTTTGTGTCTTTTTTTGGTTAGGCAGACAAAATTGTATGTATGAAAAGAGTACACTAAAATTACCATGTCATATCCTCATAACCTGATAATAGTACATTCCACTACCAAGAAAAATCATTATACATGTGCCTGGAGTCAGAAAACATTTGGGCAGGGTATTGTATACTACAAAATGATATACAGGTATTTAGCTAACCAATATCTGGTACAAAATTAATTTACATTGCAAAAGATATTCATACTCTGTAGTACAGTTAATGTTTTTTAACAATCATACAACACAAAAGCTGGAATACTATTGCACTGTAATAATTTGTTCATTGGATACCAAAGCAAAAACAAATGAGAGCAGCACTAAAGATTGCCTATCAATGAGAAGAGAAATTGCATGAAGCAAAATTCTCTCAAGTGGAGCTTTCTTATCTTCCCAACTTGAGAGCTTGAGAAACTTTTGAAACAAATTGAAAGAAACTTTAATAAGTAATACACAGAATAAAAAATGCAGACTGCAATACAACATATAGGCCTATTCCAAAGAGTTTTATGATTATTTTTTAATTTAAACTCTATAAATTTAGGGTTTGCATTTGTTGGTAAATGATGTTGAACAGAAGAATGTGAATGAAACTGAAAACTTAATAGTTTATTAAAATATAAATAAAAGTAATAAGTGAGCAATTTGATCTACTGTATCTCTACCTATCTAAACAAGTTGTCACTTAACTTACTTTTACTTTGTTTTATACACACCTATCTGCCAGTTGGTCAGTTTGTTTAGACATTGTTTGATGGGTATTTTGTTGATAACCAACTCTAAAACTAATTAGACCTAGGCCTATATTGGTCTCATGCCCACCCACCCTAGGTAACAATTGTAATGCTGCGTCTCAAGCATGGCCTTTTTATCATGACAGACATTTACAAGTCAAGACCATGGTAATGTACATAGTCCTAACGTTATGCTACCAAATTGCAAGTGCATGGTTTCACACAATGTAGGCCTAAGTTACACTAACGTTACTGTAGCTTGGCAAGGCAACACAATGGCCCAAGATTACCCCGGCAACGCTTTGTGAAAGCAATAAATCGTTACATACATGTCTGAATAAAATATGATTTGATAAGCAACTTATTGTTGTTCCTAAATCAAAACTAAAATTATTGCCCATATTTGTCAGCGTTTACGTCGGTCAGTTAAGGTTTAACTTAAACTAACGCGGTACATACGTTAGCTAGCTTCAGACTGTTCGACAACAACTGGCACAATGAAAATAACACATTATTTTAGGTTTACCGAAATTGTTCATGACATCTACTAGTTTTAATTATTCATTCTTTATCAGAAAGATTGTTCGCGTAGTATTTTTCTTAAAATATACTTATCAGTTAGGCCTTAGTTCGTGCAATACATGCCTGTCTACAATCTAACGCTGCGTTAAAGTTTTGTCGTTCTGCATGTACTGTAAAAAGAAAACGTTGTTTTTGTGTTTTTACTATAAATAAAATGAACGTTAATCTTGGCTAGAAAGACAAGTTGTGATTAAAACTAATGTAAATATAATTAATTTTTGTTATTAAAGTATTTCAATTTTTATTTTTTAGGTTAAATTTGCAGTTTGCCTATTTTTTATTGACTCCAATTTGTAATGTATCGACATATCTACTGCCCTCAGTTGGAACCAATATTGGTGGAAGAGAACTAAAAAGTATCACGCACTGAGGTATAGGAGTTTCGACTCTCGGCCTTCGGCCTATACGTAAGTATAGGGCGAATGACGTCACGCTCTCTGGTATTACTGTCTAAGGACGAAGTAATCAATATTGGGACGTAATAGGGAACTGACAGAAAGGGACGGTGGGAATGTTGTAGGGTGAGATCTGTCAAGACTTAGTTGAAAATAAGTAAGGGTGAATTTTCTAAACAAGATTGCATTTATAAGAGTGTACACAATAAATGATACGAAGATAAATATACGAGCTAATCAATTACATCTTCACTCCAGATAAATGAACAAGATTTAAACATATAGATAGTAAATCAATTCCTACCATTGTCACAAGTTATGCCCTCATATCCTGGAGCACAGGTACATGTGTAAGCGTCTATCAAGTCGGTACAGGCGGCACCATTCTGACATGGGTTAGATGAACACTCGTTTGTCTCTGTTTACAATGAAATAACAATCATGCCAGCAATCTTTGCTTGCTAAATATTAAAGAAGGTTACACTTTTGCAATGAAAAAATATGCAGATCTGTGTACGAGTTAAGAAGTAACAAGACACTACCAGTTCCACAGGTTGTTCACTCATAGCCTGCAATGTCAATCAAATCATTATATGTGGCACAATTCAGACATGGGTTAGATAAACACTGGTTTGTCTCCGTTAAATACTCGTTTATCTCCGTTAAAAGTTAAACAAGGAAATAATAAGTATGCCAAATATGTTTGCTAAGAATTTAATAGTTTTTATTCTTGCAATAGATATATGCAGAACTGTCTGTAAATTAAGAAGTACCAAGTGCTCACCATGTCCACAGGTTGCGCCTCATAGCCTGAAGTACATGTACATGTGTATGTGAATCAATTATTACAGATGGCACCATTCTGACATGGGTTAGATGAATACTAATTTGCCTTTGTTAACCAATAAAGTGTTGATCATTATCAACCTATTGTGGTAGCAATTAGGAGGAATTTAGTTTTGCCGTCGATATATCTATTGGTTTATTTATTTATTTATTTATTTATTACCTTCTGGAAGCTGGGCGGACTTTAGGTTTTCACCTGATTATTTACTTGTTTGTTAATATATCTGTTCGTGTGGTTTTTATAAACAAATGTCAACGATATGAAGTTCTGAATATGGTTAAATTTGGTATGGAGCTTTATTACTGCTGAAGGACGACGTAATTTATACTGGGACATATTAAAAATGGGAGATGACAGAAGGGGGAGGATGGGAATGTTGTAGTGGCGAGATCTGAGAACAAGCAACGGTAAAACTTCCAAACAAGAGCGCATTTATAATAGTGTACACCATATATGACACAAAGGTAGAGACACGACCTATCAATTACATCTTCATTCCACATGATTTAACAAGATTTAAACATGTACGTAGAAAATAAATTCCTACCATTGTCACAGTTTATGCCCCCATAGCCTGAAGCACAGGTACAGGTGTAAGCGTCAATCAAGTCATTACAGGCGGCACCATTCTGACATGGGTTAGATGAACACTCGTTTGTCTCTGTTTACAATAAAATAACAATCATGCCAGCAAAGTTTGCTCGCTAAATATTAAAAAAGGTTACACTCTTGCAATGAAAAAATATTCATATCCGTGTACGAGTTAAAAAGTGCCAAGACATTACCAGTTCCACAGGTTCTTCACTCATAGCCTGCAATGTGAATCAAATCATTATAGGTGGCACAATTCTGACATGGGTTAGATAAACACTCGTTTGTCTCCGTTAAACACTCGTTTGTCTCCATTAAAAATTAAACAAGGAAATAATAAGTATGTCAAAATATATTTGCTAAGAATGTAATAGCTTTTACTCTGGCGATAGATATATGCAGAACTTTCTATAAATTAAGAAGTACCAAGCTCGCACCATGTCCACAGGTTGCGCCTTGATAGCCTGAAGTACATGGGTTAGATGAATACTAAATGTTAGATGAATGCGTATGTAAAAATATTGTTTGCTAAGAATTATCAATTACATCTTCATTCCACATGAATTAAAAAGATTTGATCTTATAGGTAGAAAATCAATTCCTAATATTGACACAGCTTGTAACTTCGTAGCCTGTAGGATGGGTACAGGTGTAAGAGTCAATCAAATTGTTACAGGTCGCACCATTCTGACATGTATTTGATGAGCACTCATTTATGTAAAGCAATGAAATAATGAGTATGGTAAAGCTTACTTGCGATAATAAAGAAGTTTGTACTCTTTCTATTAATATATACAGAGTCGTTTACGAATTAAGAAATACCAATCCCCACCAGTTCCACAGGTTGTACCCTCATGGCCTGCAGCACATGTACAGGTGTAACAGTCAATCAAATCATTACATGTAGCATCATCCAGACATGAGTTAGATGAACACTCACTAGTCTCTTTCAAGCAATAAAATAGTGCACAATGAAAACTTGCTTGCCAAAAATGTAGAAGCCTATATTTTCATAAATGTATGCACTTCGTACAACCATATGAAGCTCATGTACACATTGAATATTGGTTTATTATATGGTAGTGATGCTTAATGTTGGCCTCCGTCAGAACAAAAGTCCTTAATTTGAAGGACATCAGAGACTTTATCAAATTAAAGCACCCCCTGGCCTTCCTGCCAAGCAACACTTTTGGAGTTTAAAAAAAATGCATTTACCTGATTTACTTGAACAGCCACATGCACCCACTCATTTTTTATCTTTTGCTCGGCCAAGAGAAAGGAAGCCTTCTTGCCCGCGTAGTACCCTTTAAAATCCTTTTTGATGCTATAGAAATTGTATCTAATTTTAAACTGCAAGAAAGATAGAGCTAGAACCCTTGACAAAATCAGGTAGGGCATTCTAATTATAATAATGTTCTGGCTGAAGAGATGCTTAAGTATGTCCAAATGGGAGTGTGTTTGTGGAATTAAATTTTACAAGATTTTAAATCCGTTATCATGGTTTGAAAATTAACGATAGTTTAGCCTTTTGATAGCGAAACTAACCTTTGCATCTTGGCAAAGGCTCTGACCACACGCCAGTGGCTGAACAATTACGAGACGAAATGTCATTTGAGTGGTAACCATCCATGCAAATGTAAGAGCAGACGCTGCCAGATGGTACGGTATCACCTCCGGTTGGACACGAGTTCTGCCGAATCTGCTGCAGTCCACGTGGTTCACATGGCAAAGGACATGGTACCGAAACGGAACCTGGATTCGGAATAAAGGGTTTTGGCGCATTAATATCTAGTGTAAATATTCATTATTAACAGTATCAATAGTCTCTATTTAGTACTACAGCACTGTGCTATGACGAGCCAAACACATGGAACGACTTATGGTGACAAAGCAACCTAAAATAAATTATGTACATGGTAGCATTTGCAAAATTATATATATAAAAGACCCTTAGCAAGTACACAAACCACAGTCACACTTGCAACACCAATGTTAAGAACAAAGAATCATGCAAATGAAATAACAGATGATTTAATCAATGCAACTGAAGGTACAATTTGTGCAAAAGAATAAATAAAGTTACCCACCAAAACAAGATACTATATACAGAAGAGTTAAGCAAATACCATACGCGTTTGTTTTTAGAATATTATACAAAATCAGAAAAAAAAGTGCAGATGAACGTTGTACACAATCAGGAAGATTAGCATTATTCCAGCAAATGAGTATTGGTCAAACAAAATAGCTGCTGGTTACCGAACTGGACTCTCTTTTAATGTCTCGCGGAGAGCCCAACTAGCACATTGTCATGTTATAAGTAACCATTTTAATTGATACTACCGAAACTCGTATTATTCATTTTCTAATTAACTCAATCAGCAACTCAGAGAAATCAATTACATTATGCTTGTGTCTCCTTGTCAGTCCGGCAGCATGCCTATTCCTGGGTACATTAATGTTTGTATTAATATGAACATAAATGTTTCTATTAATAGGAACATTTTGCTACATGGAAGCCGCCATTTTGTGATATTTCCCATGATCCTTTGCTATCCTGAAGTTAAATCTTATGCAATGTTACATATTTTATATTTGAAATACGTCTGGGGAAAATATCTTTGCTGGCGCGAAACGGCCAATTTGAAAATGCAAATATTTTTTAACACAATAATTTTTAATATTTCAAGTACATAAATTAGAAGCTATGATATTTTATCGCAACATCTGAACAATATGGTTGCATGATTTCAATATTCTCGTGTGTTTTAAATATTCCTATTAATAAGCATGCTTCCGGATTGTTTGTAGCCAATCGATTCCTAAGGCTTATTATGTACACAGGTAAAATATATGAGGTTTTACGGGTTTGGTAAATCTATAAGACAATAAAATGAATGATTAACATTGGCTCAGTTAGTAAGAATATACATTGCGGCAAACATTTTCATTAATTTTGCAAAATGAAGCAGTCGTTGCATTGGTGTCAATTGCTTTTATGGATATATCAAAGATAAATCGTCTATCTTTTTAAGAATGATAAACTTATTGCAACAAGTTACCATTTACGAAGCATTAAGATACAAGATGAGATTTTAATTAACAGTAAGGATTAATATTGTAATAACTAAATTGATTGGTGGAAAAACTGTGAGCTACAACTTGAACACAACAGTCTGTAAAGCTTATTGCGGTTTTTTTAGTTCCGTTAGAGAAATTGATTATTAAACTTTTCACAACGTTTTATCAACTTGGCTGGTTTGGAAAGAGTGTACAAGAGTGACGTTGCACTCCCACTTTCTTTATAAATTTTATTGAAAAATAATTTACATTCCAAATTTCTTCCCATTGTGAATTACAGTTATAAGACCCGTTTCATTTCTCTATGGTTTATCCAGCGGGTGTAGAACAGTACAATTTAAAACGCATTTCAATAACATTAATGTAAATTAAAAACGCATGTCCAATGAACTTATATAAGCGACAAGGAGAAAACTTACGTTTTGCGCTTTCACGGTCTCCTGGGGTGGTCAACTGATAATCAAAACAAGAAACAAAAACTTCTCACATGTATTTTATTTCATTCAGCATTTCTGATAATTAGTATTGGTCAAATTTACAGTATTTGAATAATATGATCCATTGTTTTGATAGTTTTATATGGTTTCAATCATGAACAAAAAATTGCTATGCCGACGGGCTGAGAATTACCATAATTATAACCACGAAACCTTTGGTTTTAAGGCGTCAAATTTTGTCACAAATGATAGCTTCATGGAAATGATAGATAGTCGATAGTGCCTTTCGAGTGATGAGGTGTAGAAGAAAGCCGCTTGGTGTAACCAGTGGTGTAGCCAGCATTAAAAAAGTTAGGGGGTCTAAAAAGATCCTAGAGCCCCTCCCGAGACGAAGCTTTTAAATTTAGCCCACTTCTGTGGGCAATATACAAAAATATATTAAAAACCCAAGGTTATCTTAATTTTGAAAACAATCTCGAAAAAGTATGTGTGTGTGTGGGAAGGGGGAAGGGGGGATGCCTACCCATCCCCTGGCTACACCGCTAGGTGTGACCACGTGATCAGATAATGTGATTCTTCCAGATGGTACACAACGTGGGAGAGGTCGGCCCAAGTTTCACTGGTTCGCAAATTTGACTGTGCCGACATGTGGAGTGGAAAGAGTATGAGCCAACTGAGGCACGCTGCAATAGCGTTTGTCGCCCGTCTAGTAACGTGTTTCATAAATCGCAGTGCGATGGTGCACAGTATGTGGTTAAACTCTTTAGGCATATGATAGAAAAATCGACACAGGTCAAACGAGGTATATTAAGTAATTATTTTATTTATATATAGATATATCTATATATTCATATATGATATGAATATATTGATATATATTTATATATGAATATATTAATTGTTGAAATATTATTGTCAAATAAGGAAACTTCCCAAAAGGTATTACTTTTCCCTTATTAACATGGAAAATCTTGAATTAAACGTTTAGTGATGAGACAATAAGTTTAATGCTAAAATAATAATTGTTTTATCAACACAAAAAAACAATCAATAATATAGTCTTATTCACACTTCTCAAAGGTATAACATCAGACTTTCTTTTAAGTGGTTGCTATAAACAAGCAGAAATGAGGGGACCTGGAAGGTATGGACGGAAACGTGGAAAACATAAAAAAAAAAAACGGTTTTACGCGCCATGGCTACGGGCTATTTATACACAGTTTGCTAAGTGAGTAAATGTAATTGGTGGCAGAAAATTGACGTATAATTTGTATATAAGCTTCAACAATATTTTGCCTACAGGATATCAGCTTCATATATCACGAGGGTTTCTATCACCCTGTACTGCAAATGTCTTGGTTTAAAAAAGTTTTTTTTTAATTGTTTAATAAAGACCCAGGATATAATTTGATCCAAGAATATGGTCTGTGTATGCAAAAAGAAGCCACAAAGCAAGACTTCTTAACCCAAGAAGACCAACAACAAAAGGCAAGACTAGAAAAGCGGATAATCACACAAACAGAAAGTAAAACACACCAACTTTAACGTAACCCAAATACAATGAAAAGATATATATAAATTTAACTCGCAATGTTTCATGCACAATTCGTTTAGGTTTCACTTTAGAATCAAATCATACGATACAATGTTACATTGTAAAAATAATAACCTATTTCAAATTATGAACCCGCCCCTGTCTATCCATTGACCTTCTATTTGAAAGACGCTGATTATACCCCTGAGTTATTGTCTATTAACTGTGGTGTAGCGGTTATCATACCTGTCTACAGACCACGAGGCCCTGGGTTCAAGCCTGGCTTGGGTAGACACGCCAGTGCACCACAACTGGTTATCAAAGGCCGTGGACATTGACTTGGTTGTCGATGTTATGTCTGTCCGTACGTCGTACTTGTGTTCTCGTCCTGGTCGTATTACGCGTTTCGTGATAGCATTCTTACTATCATAACCGAATACGCAGGCGACGACCCCGTCATTGTAATTGTGTGTTCACTCGTCGCCCCTGAGCCACAGTGCTTCTTGGTGTGTAAATTTGATTAAAGAAGAGAACATTTTAAAAAGTAGTTATTTCACAGTTCTTTTTGTCTTTCCCTCCTTACTCAAACAAAACTGACATGTCTGCCAACTGAACTGTTGACCGAAGATAGCAACAAGTGTTCAACAGAATATTAAGATTAAGATTAATAGAAAATTACACACGCCTACAAAATTCACACTCTAAGCAGCTTAGAGGTACACACCATTTTATTAGAACTCTCTGAAAGAGAAATTAGATTAAAATGAATAGAAAATATTTTCAGATCACTAAGAACTCTTAAGTTTCGTTGAACGATCTTTACATACGATTAGTCGAATACATAAACCAACAATGACGCCACCTTCTTCATCTAGTAAGTTTTTCAGCTGTTTCAGTTTTCATGGTAGATCCGTTATTAATCAGAATGTTATGCAGATACTTCGTACATAGAGGGTGACTAAGCAAGTCCTAGTATCTACTAGGAATTCGGTAGCGTAAAAATTACTGACAATGATGTGTTAGCAAAAAGAAAGTGGAATTACCGTTTTAACAGCAATTCACCAGATGATTTTGGGGTATACAAGCTTGTAATATTTGTTTTAACATTGTTCTAGACACCTATGTCATTTACTTACTACATAGATATATTCACCACTTCTTAGGCGGAAATTGTGAAAAAACCATTTTTTGTAATGATTATATTGAGAGTTACGAGCATTTTTATTCTGGTCCTGTGTTCGGACTAAACATTTTTGGGATTATGTACCTGCCAAGTTTTGCCCCACCAATGCAGTGCTCTCTTTCAAGCCGTTTCTTATTTTGGCCTCAGCTATAGTAGTTATGCAGGGGTCAATCTAATGATTCTTTATGAGAAAAAAACATATGCCGATGTAAAATGAACTACAAGTCCCCCTGCATACAGGCATTTAAAAACAATATGTTGTTTATCCAACAGTAGATATACAAAATTACATTGAGAAAACTTTAGTTTGTTAATTTTGTTTGGTGAATTGTGTTTTTTCATTCTTTTCTTTTTCCTTATTAAACGTCTGCAAATCTAAATTGGCCTTATCATGTGTATACATTGTCATGAATATTGTTATTTTGTTCCCATGTTGTGTTTTTTTAATTTCTTCTTTAAATTTATTTTCTTAGTCTAATTTTTGAACATAGATGATTTTGGGCCTTTCTCAAAAAGGTTTATAAAAACCGCTCTTTCGCTCCCGACCCTTGGTTCATCCTTGTTTCCGCAAAACCCCAAAAGATTTTTTATTTTGATCTTAAAGTCCAAAATGCTAATTCTCTCTATGCTAAAGAAAGTTGTTCCTGGTAAGCTAGAGAACATAAACGATCGCCAGGTAAACAAAGAAGCCTCAACCAATATTTTGCATTAGACATGGTTCTATTTACAAAAGAAGGTGGTGGTCTAAATCTCCGCTCACTGCACAATTAATTGCGCTAATAGGCAGCTTCAAAACATTTTTACAAATCATATGATGTACTTCTATCTCACTAGCTTCATCGAGCCTCTATATTTCAGGTATATTATTTTTTCCGTTATTTATTGTCATTCTTTCATTATTTACAAAGTAAATGTATATTTTTTACAAATCAAATTATAAATAGATCATTGATCAATGCCTAACATGATAGATACATAAGTACTTATTTAATAAAGACAAATGGCAGTAGAGGCAGTGCTTGACATTCAGTCCAACTCAACAAATTATATTTCACTTCAAAACAATGAATACACAGATTTGTAGGGTAACATTGAAAGGAGGGAAATACATGGTATAAATAAGATTGCAATAATATGCAATAGAATAATACTAATTTTAGGATGAAACGTTACAAATCTCTTAATAATCTTGAAAACAATCAGGGTAACGTTTACTAACATAATCTTTCACCTTGAGAATAAATTTGAAGTTATCATAAAAGGACATGGCATCAGGTTTCAATTGTCCCATTTTACATGATTTTGCATAAAACAGAAAAAAGTTGATTGGGTGGTATATCTTATGCATGAAACCAAAGAAAACAATGAGCTAGCTAATAGTTAAATTTAAATTCGGCTTCATACAAAGATCCATAGACGTCTTCCAAAAGGATTGAGTATGTGGACATAACCAAAATAAATGTTCCAAAGTTTCATCCTCCATATTACAAAACGTACAAAGTGGGGACTCACACAAGTTAATTAAAAGTATTTATACCTATGATTCGATGCAAAAATCGAAATTGAAAATAATGAGTCTTACAGAAATGAACTGTAGTTTTAAAATGATCTTCCAATTAACTAGGAAATCAATGTGCTACTTCCATTTTGCAACTGCTGTTGGAATTAATACAATTTTACTCATTAAAGACTGATAAACATGTTTAGTAGTCTGCAAAGAAGCTGAAATTTGAGGTAAATGTTGAGTTTGTCATTACACATATGAACTGGGTGAAGATTATTTTTTCCAAACGGTTGAGATAGCATTTTTACTACCAAAAAAAAGAGCGTAAATGGAAAGTTCCGTAACTTATGATTGCTAATAAAAGATCTATAATCGTGAGGACAATTTGCATCATAAAAAGAGTCTTTTACAAAATAGACATTTGCATTTAGCAGGAGTGTACCAAAGAATAACTTGTTACCGATTTTATTATAAAAATTATTAAGGACACACTGAGTAGTATACATTTTATAACATGGATAATAAAATGAATAATCAGGCCTGCTTGGCAAACATGAAGAATAAAAAGATTTGAAATATCAACATCATGCTAGCAAAATTACAGCTGAAAAAGAAATTTTGAAGCATATTTCTTTAATGCATAATCAAAAAGCAATTACTATGATCTGTAATCGTCATATTAATACATCTTTACCCACTTACATTTCAAACTTTAGGCAAAACTGAATAAATCAATCATAGCAAGGCCGCCATTATATTTGTCATTGCACAAAACAGTTCTTTGAACCTTATCTGGCTTTTTGTTCCAAATGAAAGCAAACAAGATATAATTTAATTTTGTTAAAGTCGCTGGAAGGGTTTGGAAGAACCGTTAAAAGGTCAACTAATTGAGAAATTGCATAAGATTTTAGAATTTGAATTTTGTCGATATGGATTAGGTCACGAGTAGACCATGTGTGCAATATATTTTAATTCTCTAAAGCTTGGGGACAGTTGAGACGAAAGAAAGTATCGTGATGTTGTGTGAAACAAATTTCGAAATACGTAACTGGACCGTTACAAATAGAATAACAAAAATTTTTAAAATGGTTAGGTACATCATAGTCAAAGGTATTCCAGGAATATAAAAAAGATTTATCAAAATCAATTTTGAGTTCAGAAATATCGAAAAATGACAAAGAACATTAAATAACACAAAAAGAGCTCTCAGAGCCATCATAAATGATAACAGTGTGATCTACATATTGGGAGATCTTGATTGAATCATTAATAATAGAAATACCACGAATAATGTTATTAGAGTTTATTAAAATATTTACAATTTTAGTACAGATGATAAGTTAGGGCTGAGAGGACATCCCTGACGAACACCTCTTGAAACATTGAAATAGTTGGATACAAAGCCATTATTGGTAATAAACGAGGATGCGTTACTATAAAAGACCGAAATCCATTGAATAAACAAAGAATCGAAGGTAAAGTATGAAAGAGTATTAATGATAACTTTCTAAAAGATCTAAAGAATCAAAAGTTTTTTAAAGTCTGGAAAAAGGAGAGTACCTGGGACAAAATATAATTACAATAGAAAATAAGATCACACATAAGTATGAAATGATCTTTAACAAAGCCGGTTTGATCATTATTTATTATATCGGGAAGTATATATTTTAATTTAGAAGCTATGATGGCCTTTGATGCAATCTTATCATATACATTTAATAGGCAATTGGTCTCCAGTTTTTCATATACTTAGGGTCTTTTGAATGTGTTGGAATCATAGCTATGCATCAGATCTGTTCATCAAATATCTGGCCCGAATAAATCGCCTAATTTAAATAGTTAAGAATGAGATCACCGATATCGTTCCAAAACATTTGATAAAATTTAGTAGTGAGGCCGTCAGAGCCAGGGGACTCATTGACAGACATATTAAACAGGTACATAGTTGACTTCATTTTAACATGGTTTTAGTGGAAACATCACCATAATTTGAACTGATTTCTTTAAAGAGTAGATTGCTTTGGTACCTTCATTTTCTAATCTACAATGAGTTTAAGCCCAAAGACCAGAATTAGAAAGAACCAAATTGAGATAATTGTAATAAGTCAAACATTCTTTATTTTTTACCACCAAAGTACCATTTTTCATTCCTTTTAACAATTCCTCTCCTTTTGAAAACAACGATTTTAGACGTATTAATATTAATTTGATGAGGACTGACAAAAGTGAGATAGACTATTCAAGAACTTCTGCAATCCTGTAATAGAATAACTGAATAAAACCAAATCATCCGCGTAAACAAGATGTGTGAGCGTTAAATTTCCTGCTTCTACCCCATAAAAACCGAGTTGATTTATTTCATCATTAATATCATCAAAAATAGATTGAATAACAATGGTAAACCTTGTTGTGCACCTTTCCGGCATTAAAAACAATCAGAATATTCACAATTACCTGTTAAATAGGACTGCAAGGCCTCAAAAAAGATACATTAACATTAAATAAGTTATCACGTAAACCTTTACTATGAGGCTTTCGCAATATTATCTGCCTGTCTACTGAATCAAAAGCTTTACGAAAGTCAATAAACGCAGTGTAAAAATGCCCTTTTTTCTACCAAGATATAATTGTATGCACAATAAACACATTGTCTATTGCCAATGGCATTTTCTAAAATCCCACTGGCTCGGAGATACATGGCTTACGTTTTAATACCAGAGTGGTGAACTATCAAGCAAGATATTGGAGAACGCTTGACCTGAAAATGATATCAAGCACATACCTCTGTAATTATTAGTAACACCAACACTTCCACTTGTAAAAATAGGCACAATAAGTCTTGATTTCCATTTGAGGAGAAATGACCTTTCGTAAACAAAACATTAAAAAGCTTGTGTAAAGCATTAATCACCTCAATAGATGTATTCTTAATAAATTCCGCGGATTACAGTCAAAGCCAGGTGCTTTACCTTTAAGTAGAGCCCGTATATTATATTTAACCTCCTCTTTCTGTATACATATACAAATACACTTTTAATTATTTTGGCTTCATTATTGGACAAAGAAAAGCTTTCGAAAACATCAGTATCATACGTCCTACATACATGATCATCACATACTGACATAAAACATCCGGAAAATGTGACTGCCATTTATGTATCGGGATATCCGTCTTTCTTACTCTTAATCAAAGACCAGAACAAACCTGTATTTTTCTGTTCAATGGTTTGTAATAACTGTTTTTGATTTTTTAATACTCTCTTTTTCGTTTTAAAATGAACCACGTAAGAGTAATCACGTCTTAGCTGTAGGTACTTACAGCACAATTCAGAACTTCCATTCATTCTTAACCTATTCAATTCACGACGAGTTGTTATCTTTAACTCTTTACATTCATAATTAAACCAACTGCGCGAACTAATATGTCGTTCTTACTAGGCTTACTTTTCATATCAATACCAACTGCACAGAATACTGCATGGCCATATGCAACCAGAAAAACAACTGGTACCTTATTATCTATTTTCATACAACAAATCAAAGAGTTGTTTGAGATTGAAATATTGTTCCAGTTTTCTCTTTCGATGCGTCTGAGAAACCAGGTTGTGAGCCTGAATTGCTTGTAAATCTTTATTTCTACTGCGTAAACATGTCCATATAAGAAGGGGACAATGAAACGTTAATTTTCTTTTACCCATTTTGGCCTCAGCGTACATTTGCCCCTTTTTTTACATATTTTGAAGCCTATATTGACTTTTCAACCTTTCTGATATCTTTTATTAATTACATATTTCAAGGTAAATATAGACTTTAAATTTTACATCTGTGCGTGTTTAAATTATTGTTTTTGGTGAATCAATGCTGATATTAACATCTATTAGGGATTTCCAAACCTCCATGGTTTTACGAGGCAAACTGGTTTTCTAGGGAACATGCTATAATTATATCAGTATTTTGAGTATATTATCTTTTGATTGTACCGAAATTAGTGAAGTTGCTTTTAAGTAGAGAGAATAATCTCTAATTATTTGTGCACAAAATTGTATATTTTAAAAAAAGGAGTTACTAAGGTAGGCAACTTTATGCCAATTTCGGTTGTTTATTCCAGCTGTGATGGCATTATATGAAGTAATATCCACGCCGTACTTAAAGTGTCTTATTTATAGTTTGGTATTGCCGAGATTGATTCATCCACAATTATACGGACGTTAATATCAATGATCTAATAAGAGTGTAATTGGAAATAATAGGTTTAATTAGAAGAACCACTAAAGAAAAAAGGATACAATGATAACAGATTATACACTTCAAGTCTATTAAAATTCGTAGAATAAACCAAGGAACTAAAAGTTTTGAAAACTTGCAGAAAATGACTCTAGGAGTGTAAGAATATAAATGCAGCGTATATCATGACAATTTGATGAAATGTACTTGCATTGCAATGTAAAATCATACGGTATATGCTATGCATATAGAAAGAAACCTTGAATGGAAATTTTGTGAAGAAAATGGATAATTGCATCTGATATCATCTTTATCTTTATATCGATTTCAGAGCCGTAGCTCAAAATTCATAAATAGAAATTTATTCAAATAATTGTATTTAACAATTTCAAACTTAGTACTTTCTTGTATCTTCCCAACTTCTACGGTCTAGAAATCTATCTAATTTATTTCAGGTTTCTTCACTTAGCCTGTAGGAATAGCGAAAGGTGCATTTACAAACAAATTCTTTATCTTTGGTTTCTTAATTCGGTTTTCTTACCTTAAATATCACATATCCATGCTTTTTGTGTCTCTCCTTTATGTAACAGTACCCGCCTTCAGTGGCATAACCATCGTACATGTCGTAGGTTAATAATTTGCATGTGTACCATGTAGAGTTATAGATGAACGAATAACACCAATCTCTATTTGCGCAGGCTATGGAACACTGAATGGGCCCAAAATCAACGAATTGTTTTTTTGGTGAATACTCACGGCACACGTTTTCCGCTAAGCAAGCTTTCTTATTAATAATAATGATATCTAAAACCAAAATGATGGCTGTTAATAACATTTTCCTAGATTTTATATGTATTTTTTTATATCAAAAACGATCAATCACATTCAAGTCTCTGCTTCGAGTCTCCTCTTTACCTCAGCAACTCTGAAAGTATGTGCAAAATATCAAGTGCAATATCACCATTCAACTATTTCAAACAATCTGTTCTGATGATTTTTGCTTTTCATTTTCATTATAAATTTGAAGCTGCTTCTTCCAATAATAATCCTAGTATGACAATAAGCTATTCATAGACAAAATACGACATGAGCGCTTAGTTAATTGCATTTTGGGTTGCAAAAGTATTAAAGGCACACTGTATTTCTATTAGAGAGTATATGTTTAGCGCGAGATTTAAGTTATTGTTTTATTAAAAAAATTGAAGCCAAAACCTTGAAATTAATATTGCATGAAAATAATCATCACGTGTTCAAATAAGTTTGTTTGTGATATATAATTTAATGATGATAATGTAAATATATATGCTAGATAAAAACTGGAGTAAAATTTTCTCTTATCAATATTCAAGTCTATGCTTAGCCTAATTTGTTGCTTTCCCGCGCTAAGGCAGGTCTCATTCTTATCTTTTTGCGAAAAACGAACAAAACGTTTGATTTTACGACATTTTTACCACAATTAATAACAGAAAACTACAAGTAAAAAAATATTGACTGTAAAAAAGGTAATGGTAAAAACATTACACTAGCTATGTAAAAGCCAAATTGGGATGGGCTTGCACGCTACATATTTCAGAGGTACAATTATTTGGAAGATAAAACATATGTAAAAGTATGAAGTTACCCATGTAAGATCATTTTTAAACAAGAAATGGGTCAAAGTACTCCATGTGACATTGTTTCCCTATTAGTAATGTGTATAAGGCTATTGATAATGCAAGGTTTATCCTACATTGAATTGTACATACTAACTATAACATTAGGCCTAATCTAAATTCGGCGGGAATTGACATCGGTCGAATTTTCGCATTCTTAATCCTTAAAAAAGGTATTACTTTCGGATTCCTTATCTGGTATACTGCTACATTACATTACAGAACTCGCCCCTTGAACAGAACTCTATCCTGATTTTCTGTGCCTGTGGCATTTCAGTAACCGCATGTGGCGGTTTGCAATTTCCAGTATATTTCCAAATTATTCCACTTCAGGTTTAAACAAAATTTCCCCTCTAAAGGTAAGAAATATGTTAAATTTGTTTTATTTGGACAAATTGTTAGAAGATTCAACCTTTGGACATCGAAATTGACGCTATATTTCGTATTTCCACGTAAATTTGTTTCGAAGTTAAGAAATTTCAAGAGTACCATTTCAACAATAACTTCCTCCCCGTATAACGACAAAACGAAGGGTTTTAAGTTTAATAATATGAATATGTGTTATGTCTGTGGAGTTTTAGGCATAAAAAAACTTGTAAAGTGTATTTCTTGTATATTCATAAGTAACCAATGTATAATTCCATTGAGTCATATTCAAAGAAGCATGAGTTTATGTGTATGCTTATCTCGTAGTTGATATTGCCTACCATTATTTTTGGAAAATACTGTTCGCATTGCACGTGTTTGCTTGACGTAAGTATGCTCGATGGTGCATAAGTCCCGACCTCTAGCCACAAAGAGTTCTTAACGCGTATATTGCACATGTATGGAAATGGCGTTAACCGCAGGATTGTTTATCGGAATGGCTTCAAGAGGAGCAGGTTACGCTAATGGGTCGGCAAGATTTTGAAAGTCACTCAGAATTATGCTGCTGAAAATGGTGCTATTTTGACAATTTCTGCACCAAATGAAATAATGAAACCAGTTTTCAGGGTATAATTAATTCAAGTAAGAACTCCTTGATATTCAAATATTAAGTTTTTGTAAAAAACACAGCATTTCTTGTTCAGTTGTCTCAACTACCTGTGTGGCCGAATAATTACGTAATACCTTTTCAACTCGTTGAGAGAGTGTCCTTCGAACGGGATGAAAATGACACTGGCAGTTTCATCCCGTCCATGTTTCAATGGGCGCTTTCTTCAAATGATCCATGGTCAAACCCTCACTTGATATCTTCGCGCAAAAGTTCAAGTGTTTCAGCATACTATGACTCTCTTCTCATTTAATATATTTGTTTCTTAATTGCCAATGGGTTTGTTTGGCCTTTTCGATGTACCTGCATGAAAAAGAAAAGAAAAATGCAGTGCGATTACACGCTTTGAATGTAAAATTTATAAAATGCCATAAAATATGTTTAATGGAAAAGGAAATTGAATGAAAGTTATTTCACAAAATACTAATCCGCTAAATTTTCTGCAGAAACTTTCTCGATACGTTCAAATTCTAAATCTTTATTTTAAAAGAATGTGGTTCAATTTGGAAAGTATAAGTTAAATTGTCTAAACGTTTTTATATCAAAACTTACTTCATGAATAGATTATATTGGAGAATTCTTCTTAATGAATTTGAATAAATTTAGGCAAAGCTATTTTATCCTATTTTGTGAGGATTGTGCACTGTATAGGTTTGGACAGACAGTATTTTTCCTAAATCTATTTCGAAGGATAAACGAATGTAGAAAATTGGGGCACAAAGTAACTTTTCCCAAATGATTCTTGGAGCAGCCAGTCGACTGTAGCCCAGATGCCTTCATATAGAGAGCTAATTTGTTAGAAAATTGAAAAATCAACATCTTAGAGATGTCATGTGTTTTTTTCTCCACATGTCTGCTTGTGGAAATATTCTCTATTTCAATTTATTCATTATAATGACTCAAAGACAAAATTTCTCCAATTTCCTAAAGAAGCCCACTAATTTGTATTCAAATTGGACATACTACGATTACGCCTTCTCAATGTGTCAAAACATTGAGGTTTATATTGGATTTGCATCTTTATATGAAGCAACATGTCAATGCTGTTTGTCAGTCTGGAATCATCTTCATTTGAAAGAAGGAAATCTTCTCCTAAATGGGCGAACTTTAATGTAAATCAGTTTCCCGTGATATGCAACATTACCCTCAAGCCCTCTATATATCCCCCATAATCGTATTAGGACTATTCATAAAACACCTACTTGAATTCTTGATAATGAGCGTGAAAGGTTAATTGTTAAATATTCATAAAGAATATAATAAGATCTAAATAAAGCCAATCCTCGAATATGATTCGCCAGTCCGTTTTTGCGCAAACTGATGACAAAGATTTGACCTGCGCAATGACATTTATTGTTAGATTTAATACGGTCGTTTAGTTTCTTAGTTATCGTTAAGCAATGTACAATGTTTCAGTAATGTATGACGGGTACTAAAAGCACGTAATGTGATACTTGAGTAGTTTTTCGTAATTATTTTTAAAGAAGCCTTGTCCTTGATGAATTTAAAAGGAATATTTTTAAAAAGAATTGAATCATTTATTGAATTTTAAGAATTGAATTCTACCTATTTTTCTTAATTTTAAGAAAATCCTGTAATATTTTTTAGATGCGATTGACTCCCTAGAAACCGTACGGTATGCGCTTTGTATAATCATGGGAAAATGGGAAGGGAGGAATGGTTGACAGATACGCGATGAAATTTAAAGTTTAAATGACTGGCTTTTCTATGTAAACAATACAGCATGCAACACATGCACTGCATGTGCATTTATAGGTTCGGTATGGAAGCCGAAAGCCCCGCGTGTATAATTCACTGGCCTGCGGTGTATAATTCACAGGCCCGCAGTGTAAAAATCACTGGCCCGCAGTGTATAACTCACTGGCCCACGGTGCATAATTCACAGGCCCGCAGTGTAGAAATCACAGGCCCGCGGTGTATAATTCACTGGTCCGCAATATATATTCCACTGCCCCGCAGTGTATAATTTAGTGGCCCGCAGTGTATAATTCAGTGGCCCGCGGAGTATAATTTCCTGGTCTGCGGTGTATAATTCACTGGCCCGCGGTGTATAATTCACTAGCCCGCATGGTGTAAAAATCACTGGCCCGGGGTATATAATTCACAGGCCTGCAATGTATATTTTCCTGGTCCGCGGTATATATTCTACTGGCCTGCAGTTTTTAATTTAATGGCCCACGGTGTATAATTCAGTGGCCCACGGAGTATAATTTCCTGGTCTGCGGTGTATAATTCACTGGCCTGCGGTGTATAATTCACTGCCCCGCGGTGTATATCCCACTAGCCCGCGGTGTAAAATTCACTGTCACGCAGTGTATAATTCACTGGTCCGCGGTTTATATTCTACTGGACTGTGGTGTTTAATTTAATGGCCCTTGGTGTATAATTCAGTGGCCCGCGGTGTATAATTCAGTGGCCCGTGGAGTATAATTTCCTGGCCCGCAGTGTATAATTTACTGACTTGCGGTGTATAATGCACTGGCCCGCGGTGTATAACTCACTGGCCCACAGTGTATACTTCCCATGGTGTAAAATTCACTGGCCCACGGTGTATAATTCACTGGCCTGCTGTGTAAAATTCACTGGCACACGGTGCATAATTCACTGGCCCTCCGTCAGGCTGATTTCTGTGGGTTGAGCTCCCCTTGTTAAAAATTGACTTAACTTTGAGGGGGCGGGGGCTTATTCCCCTCCGAAAATGATGAAATTTGTTTAAAATCAATTGACTGAGGGTCGATAAGTTAGAACTTCCAAAGTAGCAAGATATAGAAGTTTCTTTTTCAAAACGAAGACCCTACCAACGTATCTTAAGTAGAGCATAGTGAGGAGGTTGGTATGTTTGGGGAGATAAAGCAAATTTTACCATTGTGCGTTGGGCTTCTTTTTTTTTATATATAAATCAGCCTTGCCAGCGGTGTAATCACAACTCGCAGTGCATTGGCTAAATATCACCACAAAAAATAATAAATTCCACGATGATCTATTTCAAGACAATGGTAAGAGACAGCTATATCGCTCAACAGTATACGTACTGTACCGCCCTGAAGTGTACATGTAGATAAGTAATAAGACTACATTCTAACACAATGATGTAATGAGCCACTGGGATGCGCGAGAAATTAGAATTAACATAGAAATTTGCTCATATGGGAGATAATGATTTTTCTGCCAAAAGGGAGAGTAAACCGGACTGTTTGTAAATCATCTTTTTATGCTCTACGCAGCATTTTCCTGCATTTTTTCCAGACTTGACTATTGTAACTCTCTTCCGCTTGGTTTCCCTGATTCTACACTTTCAAAACTACAAACTGTTCAGAACTCCGACTGCTGCCCGGCTCTTAATCCGTTTATCTCGATATGATAACATATCACCAGTTCTTCAATCACTTCATTGGCTTCGAGTCCAGTAAAACACCTATCATTGTACAAGCTGCTCCTCCTTACTTACAAATCTCAACACTCTCTTGCTCCTGGATGCATTGAGCAGTTAATTACCCAATATGCATCCCCAACGTCAGCTTCGCTCCTCTACAAAATGTCTTCTGGCTGCCAGTCATCATCCGAAAACAAAATATCATGGTAAAAGGTCCTTCATCTCTACTGCAGCTTCTCTCTGGAATGATCTACCATCTTCAATTCACAACCCACCACCTGTTAATTCTTTCAAACCTGTTCTAAAAAGTCATTTGTTCATCAATTATTTTAACTTTATGCATTATTGTTGTGATCTTGGTCAAGCGGTTTTAAGGCCTTAGCAAAAAGCGCTATATCAATCTTATTGTTATCATAATTATTATTTAAACACAAAGAAAACAAATCTCTTTATTGTCTTACTGGGCAGCTGGGGAACCAGCAAACAAAATGAAGCCCGAATTCAAAACAGCGGCTGGCCTTAATGGATTCATTTACAATAGCTCTTTGCATGAAATTCTGCTTTCCCTCTCCTACATGGCAAAAGTCCGTGCTGTAATCCTAGCCACTACATGTTTAGCAGATCGAGCATCAGTTCATTGCGTCACCCAAAAACATATCTAAGAAGTATCATGAGATAGACTTGCCTATTCAGTTTGGCAATTTTTTATACTGAAATAGAGGAAACCATTACAGTCATTTAAATTCGGCTTAGTATGGAGAAAGTCATCAACATTTTTGGACTTTTGAATTTTGTATTTGATCTGCCAGCAAAATAACCAATTAACCAATGAAATCCATATGAAAGTTTGAATAGAGTGGAGGTATTGCCTTATTGTTGGGATGGGGGTGGGGATCAACGTAGTCATCAATTTTTAATTTCTAACAAGTGAAAGTATCCCAAAAGTAACCATCCCTATTTCACAGTCTGTTCAAACAAAAATCCTGAAAATAATGCTATTATCATATTTTGCATTAAAGAAATTAAGGTACTATTTAATATGTTTCATTTCCAGACTATATGGGTCCTTTAAATTTCTTTAGGAGCAAAATTGATCAGACACTTTCTTTCTTTTTGGAAGTGCTATCTTACCACCTTCTCGACAACTTTCCCTTTGGCTTTATCCATGAAAAAGACATCAGAATGATATCAGATCATGACGCAATCACATTTCCTTGTAAGTTCTGAGATTTTTCTGTGAATTTTTACTTAAAGATTTAACCAACTTATGTGATTTGTCCTTCTTATTATTTCAAGAGTGATGGGGTGTGGGGAAACTTGGAACATGGATTTTATTAACATAATCATGACAGGCAACATTCGGGCAACTTAATCAATCTTGCCAAATATTCGACAAATTATGCTGTGCTCCCAGCCCCCTCCCCCTCCCTCAAAAGAGAAAATAATAGTAATAAATGAACAAAAACCGAATTTGCCCCGTACGCCTATATAAGAGACCGACAAAAGTGGAAATGGAAAATGGAAAATTTGCAACAATCATCTGAAGTTCTTCTTATGGATATATGACGGTCTCCATTTAGCTAAGATTCCTTCATTTTAAGGATATGATTTATCCTCCAATTTGAGGTTTTCCCCTGGCTCTCTATGCGGCATTTATAGGAGATTTTAAATTCATGTATTATTATTAAGTGTAAAACAATATGTGAAATATTGTATATTGCAATAAGAGACCTCTTTAGGCATATAGAAGCATTTACGGTATCTATGGTAATATTGTACAACCAGTGGTCGAAACATAAATGTTTTCTTCTTACCCTATCTTAGAACACCACCTAATGAGCTATTCAAGGGAGAAGTGAGAGTTCATTATACAACCGTTGACCAATCAGAAGCCGGCTTTGCTATGACGTCATAGCTTTGCAGTCGTTTGCTTCTGATTGGTCAGCGGCTGTATAGTGACCCCTGTAATTCTTCATATGAGTCCTTGGATTGCGTCACAGGATATTCTCAGCTGTTCCACAGAGTCCTTTCAACGAGGTTGTAGTTTTTCCCGACTGGATGTGCCATGTGATTGTAAGGTAAAAGTGCCTGACCCAACCAATGCAAGATACCGTAGGAGGCAATTCCCATGGTAGCCATTTCCCCTCCTTCCGCCCTTATTGGGGTTTCATCGGACGCTGAGTTGCTAATGTTAGCATTTAACAGATGCTAGTGTGGTCTAGTTGAATCACCCGTTTCTCGTAGATGAGTCGGTTCCATGTGAGGGCATGTGATGATGGTTTAATACCCGTACGGAAGGTTTGTGAGATCGGACTGCATAGCGCCTTTTGTGTAGATCAGTCGATATTCCTTGGTAATGGCTCTGATGAGAAATTTACCAGGATTGTCTCTCTGTGTGCGGTGAGGGTAGTGGACGGGAACGATGACCTTTTCATCATCATCCCAAGCCCTGCCGCTTACTGGATCCACGTGGATCCAGGATTTGTCATCGTAAATTCGTCATCGCTTCAAAGGTAATCATTTAAATGGCATTGTGATTCAGAGTAATACCCTTCACTTTACATTCCCGACAATGACGGTGTCAGTTTTGGTTGAGTGTACTTTGTAAGCGTAGTTCTTTGGACCTCCGAAAACGAACTCGGTGATGTACCTCCCAGTACCGTAACTTTTCTCGTGCTCATCGGTCATGTCGCCCAGAAAGTTCCAGACGTGTGGTTGCCAATCTCCGGGCCGGTGGACGTGGACGATGGGGTCAGTGTCGAAGTAGAGGATGCGTTTTCATAGTTTCTCCAAAAACTGCAAAGTTTGAGGCGGGCGTGGGCCGTGGTATCGGCTACATTGAATATGTTTGTGTTGGGTGACACTTCAATGTACTCATCGAAATCGACCCACTGGATCCGGGCGGTAACTTGTCGTTGACAGCACATATTTCACTTCTTTGGATTTGTCCATCAGCAATTTGAAGAATTTTTCCAGGGTGTTGACAAACTCTGTCTTGTTGAGGGCGCTGCGTTGACCAAACTTCCCCCAGAAGTAGTTGAGCATCAGCTTAGCCAGGGTACGCTTTCCTTCGTCTTTTGCGATGTTTTGTGGGTCGAGTCGTTTCCTTTGCAAGCTTTGTAGTCATTAATGTACTGGCGACGTTGCTCTTTAATGTCTCATCCTGGTGGGCATCCGTAAGCTTCTTGTTTCATTTTCAGAAACGTGTTTATGTAGGCCGTGAACAAGCCGGTTTCTCTGGTTGATGGGTCGTAGCGTACCGTTTGATTAAAATGTCACACTTCATCGACATGTATACACGATACCACATCTCTACAGCTTTCTCAACTTGCAGCTCACCCAGGCCACGTGGAGCTTTTTGGCTAATGTTTCTGCACAGGTGGCACATAGTGGGAACAAGAGTTTTCCTCGACATCGTTACGGGAGTACTGGATGGTACAGGCCATGAGAAGGTAGGACGGTGCATTGATCAGTCCTTCATTGTCACTCACATCGGTCGTGTCTGGGGTCTTGATAATAGTGGGGTGAGCAACGGGATACTTGCAGTATATGTTGACCAAGGGTAGAGTGAGTAGACATCGATGTATCTAATTTTGTTTCATCGTCTGCAAACGATATGGTGCAGTTTAATGGCAATGTTGCGTCCTCCGAAGAAAGCGTCCCTTGGTCGGAGAAGTGATGTCTGTTTCGGCTTATCGATGAATTTTTTCATCAACGGATTCCTCGCCAGCTCATCGCTGAACTCGCATTGCCAGATCCCCAAAATTGCCAACCTTGACGACGACCTTCGGTAATCAACCACTCTCGTCGTCGGTTGAGCTTGATGAGAGCACCCTTGACGGTTGTTTCGACGCCTGACAGTTTATGATGTTTTTGTGGGTAGCAAGAAGAACAACCATGCCACACACAACCGTAGAACTCGTAGGCGGTCTTTGACGCTTCGTCTGATCCGTCTATTTTGTAAGAGCCGATGTGTATTTCTCCTCCACGAGACCGAGCATGCTGAATGTTTCGACTTTCTCACTTCTCGATCCATTTCAGCCATTGGAGAGCTTTGACGGAATGGACGTTATTATTGTAACCGAATGAGGAACCAGAACGATTGTATTAGAACGTAGGAATTTTCGTCAAAACAGCCGCATACAGGCCATGTACATGGTGATGCATTTTTTTAAGGATCTTCTCCGGTGGTCTCTAAAAACACATTTCTGAATCTCAAACATTACCGGCGAAGCAGTTATACGTCACTGTAACAGTACTCGTACATTTCTCGAGCCATGTCAAAAATCTTGTTCTTCTGCTCCTTGTACCAGACGAGAAAATATTTTCGTTGATTGGACTTCATGTGACCGGGGTTGTAGGTACCAACTGCAGGCAATGGACCGACATAGTTTTCATTAGCTCTGGTGTAAAAAGGGTATGCAAAATAACTTCTTTTTTTTGTCAATCCGAATATCTTAGGAAAGGATGAGAGCAGATCCGGAATGAAGTTGCACGAGTCAATGATCCTCAAGGTCGTGACATCTTGCTTTTTATCATTTCTGGCTTTTTTTTTTAAGTCTATACTTATCAGCTTAGATCCGTTCATCACGACATTGGGGCACATTTCAATGTCGTTCATGTGGTCTAGAATTAAATGGCAATCGTATCTTTTCATTTGTGTGCAATATCCGTGACTCCTTTGTTTTCTAGAGAAAGTAACCATTGGCAAAAATCCTTTTGGGTGTGATTTCCTGAGAAGATGTTTTCTCGCACCCCACATGTTTCACAGCCTTGGTGAATATCGTCGTCGTGGAGGCAGGTCAAACAAACACGATGCGCTTTGCAGTAGTTCGGCACATGCATGTAGCCACCGTTGTCAAGCTTGTCTTTTTGAATACATTCACAATCAAAGAAGATGTATTTCAACGGAGGGGTCTCTTCTTCCTCCTCTACCTCATCTTCTAGACCGGGAATAGCTCAAACCTCTTCGTCTTCGATGTCGACGTATCCTCCTGCTTCTTTATCCTCAATCAATTGCATGTAGCAAAGATGGTCGTTTGGTTAGTAACTTTCGCTGTTTTGACAGTACCTTTCCCCACATCGATGTTGATCCCCTTAACAGTGGTGCCACAAGTGGGGCAGCAACGGATTCGTTTACAGATCGTAACGTGTCGGTGTTTTGGTCTTGGATTGAATCCTGGTTTGGCTTCTTTTCGTAATCTTCTTGTGGTTTGCAAAGCAGGTTGGTTTTTAACTATCGGTTATAATCGTCGCAATGCATCCCTTCAGTCTACTGGCATTCTTCTTTTCCTGCATTGAAACAATACTTCGCAGACGTTACGACAACGTTGGTGGTCGAAGTTTTGGTACCCTTTAGGCAGCGATCGCAAAAGTTGGCCACATCCAATAAACCCGGTAGCGAAGTAAGTACGTCAAAATGAGCGACGTGGTAGATTAGGTAAAGCTTTTTCTCACGAGGAGGCTCGGAACACAAACAAATTGTGGGGATTCGTCGTAAAGACGTTTATTAGGTAGTCGGGCAACACGGCTTGAAATTGGTTTACTTTATCTACCCACAAGGCCCAATCGCTACGCCGGCTTGTTCGTGTAACTCTTCCGCTAAACGTTCCTGCTCGCCGTAACCTTGTCGAATATTGTTCCAGTTGACAGTGCAATCGGTCTCTTTGCCAATACGTGTTTGTTTTTTTCGTCACGAGGGTTCGGGCAAAACAAAGGTGGTCTACGTTTGTGATTTTTTTTTTTTTTTGCAGGGGATTCATTCTTTTATGTTACTACGTCCGCTTCCCCAAGGCATTTGTTGTGGAGAACTCGGAAAAAAACTACAAAAGCGGCCTTGGATTGTAGTACTCACGCGATCGCGGATATGATGCTCTGAATACCCAGTAGGTCTCTCCGCATGAGTTGAATCCATATTGGGACGTCTTAGGTCGGTGCGTAAATTCAAAAAACCCACACGGTCTTGTACTGCAAAACCTTGCACCAGGTGTTTCATAAAACTTTCGAAAATGGCGTGTAAGACGGTGACGACATCTCCCTCTCTATTGACCAGTTGGGAAATTCTACCCCCGTCAAAGCAAATCACATGTTCGTTGGCTTCTGAATGGTAGCTTGGAATCTGACGTCTTCGAGTCTCGACGATGTGGTAGCAGCTCTCGGCAGTGACATGCCCATCCCCCACTTTGTTGACTTCTACGTCCATATTCTCCAACTTGTCCTGCTCTCCTCTGACCCCCTTGGGATCTTCAACGTAGCCACACATTCCTACGTGTTCTCTGACATTGTACTGTTGTAGCAAGTGGTCAATGAATTGGTCGAGTTCCTGAGGTAAATCAATCCCACCTCGAGCCACCAAGTTGTCCAGTTCGTCGATAATGGTTTGGAATTCTTGAGAATCGACGTCCCAATCTTCCATGTCGATTTGTTCTTCATCGTTTGTTCTGTCGATTTCCCACTCCTCCATATCCATTTGCAGCTCATAAGTGGGCGACGCCAAAACCAACTCATTGTCCTTAGGATCAGACTCATATTCCACCACCCCTGATGATCTCCTAAACGACGATTGGCCTCTCCTGTTTCTCTCTTTATAGCAAGTTATGGTAATCAAACACGTAGTATGCACACGATGTAGTAATACACCACGGTAAATATTACACGAAATGTCAACACGTTATAATTGATATAACTCAATATACAATAACACGCTGTGGTTGTTAGTGTATCTAACGTATGAATGAATGAATGATAACAAAATCTTCATCCCGCTTTGAAATATTCACCCTTCAGCCCTTGAATGACATTCAATAATGTTACCTTATTTGATTATCACACAATTATTTATTGACCAATCTGGTTAAAAATGACATTATTCTCTTACGTATGTAATTAACCAATCTGGTTAAAAATGGCATAATTCTCTTACATATGTAATTAACCAATCTGGTTAAACATGACATAATTCTCTTACGTATGTAATGGACCAATACCATTATCTAATGTTGAGGTCTTTCATACCTTATCCCATAAAGTTATGGTAACAGACATCAACAAGCACGTTGTAAATATCTCAACAAAAAGGTTTCAATTTGATTCAATATTGATTAAACAAATATCATTGGTTATAAATGTTTTCTCATCATTTCGCCATGCATAATTATTAATCGGTCCATTCTCGGCCACACAAACAGTCCTTATCTTAACAAATAGTTTAACCCCATTATTATACATAGAATAATTAAACACCAAGGCATTCTATTTTTACCCACCTATAAAAACGTATTGTGTACAGAAATGATTTATCGATCGGATATATTTGTCATACAACATTTTATCCCATTGGTATACATAGAATTATCAAACAATCAAGGGACTCGACCTTAACCCACCTAAGAAATAAAAACGTATTATGTACAGAAAATGATTTATTGATCGACTATATTTGTCATATCTTACATTAATGAAGGTCCGTTTTGCCCTTATTTATTTGGCGAAAGATATAACTCAGTCAATGTACGATCGGCTTCTCTGTTTTTATATTTAATACTTTAATCAATCCTTCACGTAATACGTGTCCGGAAATAACTCTAGAGGCATCGCCGATTAAGATCAAACTTGATACAGGCATTTAGTTCTAGTAGATACTAAATATTGAAATAAACTCGCGGGAAAAAATAATACTCTATTCTTCTAAGTTTAGATATATGTCCACCTTTAATATTGATCTTCTCGGAAGATTGTTTGGATAACGTTTTCCTTTTGATTCATTGAACATTAATTCCAATTGTACCGTTATAACCCGGGCGGATAGCAATTAAGTCGCTAAACACTGTCAGGACTGGGCCTCCCCTCTTCTCGGAGTAGCGACTGCGTGGTTACTCATTTTTGATGAAGAAACCAGGGGCATTCTCCATTTCCTCGTGAATGAAATAATTTTTCACACGACAAATTTTTGAAATGAGACAATATTTTTCTCAAAACACTATCATTTGAGAGGACAAAACTACGTTTTAACGAGCAAAATGGGGTCTACATGGGTTAGTTATGAGAATAACAGAACAAAACTGCTGGGAGTTCATCGTGGGAAAAACAAGACACAACTGCGTTTTTAACGGGGAAAATGGCCACTACGCTGAGAACGAGGGTTCGAATCCCGTTGAGGTCGATGGCTTTTCAACGTTATTGTTTGTTAATTTTTCTCACACACTTATTTGAGAAACATTTATTTTTTACTTTTATGGGTGTGTGTTTTGAGAAACAATTTTTAGTTTAAGCACGTCATTTGAGAACAAAAAAATGGTGTATAATCCCATTGAAATAAGACAGGGAGTAAAATTTGAGAAGATATTTATTCCCACTGCCAAGTTGTTTTGTCAGAGCCTCCTTGGCACGTCGCCCGCTTGATGTTGTCTCCGGCCATCACGTCTTCGAGGATTCCAGTCCCAATAATCAATGCGTCTTTTCCGACTTATTTTGCAAGCTTGCAACACCGTTTTTACAAATGGCATCGATGTTCGTAAGAATCCTGAAAGCATTCCATTAAGACCGTAATCTCGTTGATTTCCAGGTCCGATTAACACAGGTAGATGGCCGTCGGGCATAATATGGTGTATTCGATGATCAATATATTAATGATGACAATGATGTTTGTTTCAACGTTATATAGTTACAAAAACGCTGAGAGTCGTTGACGAAAATGTAATGTTACGATGGTTCGTTCCGACGTGGAAGGGATATTTTGTCCTGTGCCGTCATTGTTGGTTATTTGTATCGATTCGATAGGAATGCAGTTGACGGAGTACCGGTAGTAGACAACGAGCGATAGTGTGACATCTGCAGAGGATCGGAGCTCTGGAAGATTTGTAACGCTGAAATTTTTCAGTAAAAGTACTTTCTGGTCACCTACGGGATGAATGTTTGTATAAATGAAAAGCTGGTGTATGTTCTGGTTCATCCAAGGATATAGTACGTAATCCCAATCTTTATTCAAAATGCACGGGTCGTGACATCCAAACGTTTGGACGATATTGCCTTTCAACTTTAACATGTATCCCAATCTTGCTCTCATCTATAATAGTCCATTATGATTTCTGTCGTTGAGTATAATACCGCTTCTCCATATTTCAGGTAAATATTTTCTTTCTCTGATCGATATGTTGTTGATTGTTCTCAACGGTTCAAGTGGGATGTGTTGCCATTTACTACGTGGGCCAACTTTCTTGTACACCTTGCTGGTCTCTTCACATATCTGGAACCGGGGTATGGGTACGTACACTCTACCATACCGACTTCCCATTCCCCGTCAAGATGCAGGGGTCTCGGAAGTCTTAATTTGTATTCGGTCACTGTGTTATTGGGATACACGTCCATGGACCCATTGCTGGGCAGCATTGTGTAAAATGATCGGCCATGACGTTGACGTTTACGATAATGAAGGCTTTGATTGCCGCACATTACAATTTAACCACGGCATCGACCCAACTGTTAAATTTGCTGCGATAACCATACTATTTGACCAAATACTCCCGTTTCCCGTCCTTGGTTGTGGGTTCGCACGATCTTTTCGATTTCGTAGAGGGCATCGGCTTCCTTTTCACCAATTCGTTGCAATTCCTCACGGTAAAACGTATCTAAAACATCTTTGCCTTCAACATTTTTCACTGTATACACAGCCAGACAGCGGGACGACGTGGAAGGACTTTATCGATTGTAAAGTTCTCTTCGGTTCAACGAGGTAAATACCCTTTGCGAAACGGTTACGTGACCATGCTTGGACAAACGATGTCTCCAGACCGGAAGGTCGTCGGTTTTGTTTTGGGATGTTTTCGTCTCGGACCCGTACAACGTTTTCCAGACCTTCGACTAATAGCATAATTGGCAGAGGTTGGCAATAGGTAGGTAGAGGGTGGGTAGCGGAAATATGTGAATGGAGGACAGTAGGTAAATGAAGGATGACAGGTGAATGGGGATGGAAGGTGAATGGTGCATGTTAGGTTGATAGTGGATAAGAGTTAAAGGAACGAATGTTATATAAAATATGGCGTAATAATTGGTAGATGTAGAATCGGGATGAAGCTGGGATGGCATGGGGGACAGGATGAGATGGAATGTGGGACAGGGTGGCATAGCATGTGGGACAGAGTGGCATGGCATGTGGGACAGGGTAGCATGGCATGTGCGACAGTGTGGTCAGGCATGTAGGCAGATGCCACGGAATGTGTGACAGGAGGGGTTGGCATGTAGGACAGCACGGAATGGCATGAGGGACAGGGTCGGATGGAATGTGGAACGGGGGTGTAGGGGGATGGTATGTGTGATTGCATGTGGTAGGACAGCAAGGTATGTCATACATGGGAGAGGGTGACATGGCATCTCGTGGGATTTCATCTGGATTGCATGTGTGATGGCATATGGGTCATGTAATGGAATGGCACCTGCATTTCATGTATGATTGCCTGTATGATGGGATGTAGGA